>CM033691.1:49236782-49473840 GCA_019514585.1 Dendrobium officinale
TGAATTATCAATTCTACTAGATTCTATCCTACACTCTCACCTTCTCATCGAGGACCCCTTAGGCGTGTCAATCAATGTAGTGGAAGTAGGAGGGAGTTGTTGGAGGTGAGATTGGGTAAGGGTTTTTATGGGTTTGTTTTCAGCGGGACAATTCATTCCAACCCGTTTATTAAATAGGTCAGGTTTCAGGTTAACCCTATATTAAGCTCAAAAGACATTTTATAGTTTTTTTAGTTAAATTATTTTATTTGTTAAGATAATAACTCCTTTTTTTTACAATTAATCAAATCTATGTTAAAAAGTAAATGAAGTATTATTATAATTGAACCAGATTATTCAATTTAGTCGGTATCTACTTTTGACGGAGTTTTTGTAAACGGTCAAATTTATGTCGACCTAATTTCATCAGGATCGAATTTTGGTCGATACGCAAGACCCCCACCCTTCCGGGATTGACCTATATTGACATAGAAACCCTTTAAAGATCCATGCGTGATCAGTTATGCTTGTCTCTTATAGCTTGTTTGTGTCAAATGGCATTATTTAATTGACATTTATCATAAGGGATAAAAAAGAGGGATTAGGAATCCACCCTAAAGGGTTTTCCCAGGTTGCTCATGTGCCATTAATTTATAGTTTTTGTATTTTAATTAAGTTATATAAAAATTTTAAAATATTTATAAAGAAAATAAATTAAAAAAAAAAATACTTTTGAATTAAAACTAAGGGATTGCAAACTGATCATTTTTGCTTTTTGAGAATAAATTTGAAATTGTTTTTGTTTGAGTATTGGTCTAAATCAAATGAAGTCATAATACAAAAAATCAAGTAATTAACTTATTAATTATTTTCATGTAAATTATTTTTAGTGATTATCTTAATTCATATTTTAATTATATATTTTTTAGGTATGTTAACATGTTATCAAGAGCCTATTAAGCCCTTATGTTTCTCTGTTTGATCATTAATAGAGCTCTCAAAATAAATTTTAACCCATTCATTTCATGATCAAATTTTATGATTGATATCATTATGTTTTTCTTATTAGATGATTGAAAAATATTTTTTAATATAAATAATATAAAAATAAAAAATAGTTAATCAACAATAATATTTCAAAAACAACTATTTTATTTCAACTTATTTTTATTTGTATATTTTTTAGTTGATATTAAATTTTTTTATCCTAAATTCATTTTATTACAATAATTATTCAGAATGAAAGAAATATAAGAATTAATTTAAAATAATATGATATTTCTATATTTAATTAAATAATTTTTTTATAATTTTTATGACATTTTTGGAAAAATTTGTGTAAGAGTTTTCTGATATAATTTACATTAAGATATTCTTGAAAATAATTGGATTTAAAAATAAATTTAAGCTCGTCATAATTATAGTAAATATTTTTCAATTTTTTCATCATTATTATAATTTTTAAATAATAATTAAATAATTTAATATTTATTATATCATTTTTTTAATAATAATTAAATAATTTTAATATTTATTATGTCCTTTTTTATTTCACTCCAGTTAATTTTGGATTGAATTTTTAAATGCTAATTTTTTGCGTGATAATTTACATTAGAAAATAATTGGATTTTAAAATAAATTTAATAAAATTTAAGCTCGTCATAATTATAGTAAATATTTTTTCATTTTTTTTTTCATCATTATTATAATATTTAAATAATAATAAATAATGTTAACATTTATTATATCATTTTTATTTCACTCCAATTAATTTTTGAATGAATTTTTAAATGCTATTTTTAATGAATGTTCAACTCGATTATCTATATTAACCGGTTCTTTTTTGGTCGAACCGGGTTCCCAATAAACCGGAGGGAATGGATTCTCACAGAACGTTTGATTGAAACGGTCTTTGGCTAAAGGCCTATTACCGAGCAATGGTGGATTTAAATGATCTGTGTTCATTTATACGCACATATATATATTTAATATTTAATAATTATTATTTATACACAAAATATTATAAAATTTAAAGAATATTATTCGATCTCTTCGTTATAATTCTATCACTAATTAATGGAGAGGAGGGGTGGTCGGCAGAGAAATTGATGACAACAATGAGGTTTTCGTAAGGAATGGAGTAGCATCGTGTAATAATCCAAATTCTTAACTATCGAGATATTATAATTTTTGATCCAATAACTTCAACGAGCATACTTAACTTGAAAGTTTCTAATGAAATTTCAATAATTACATCAAAATGCATCTCGATATTTTTAAGAGTTTGGGTTTATTTTCTTAAGAGCTTTCACATATTGAAAGTTACATATGAGAAGAAGAAGACAAGGTGCACAATATATCCTATCACCTTCCCTGATGAGATCCCATCTCGAATTTTTAGTTTTATTTTTTGTTAGTGGAAGCTTCTTCTCGATAGAGACAACTTTCAAAGCCCATTTTTAGGCGAGATTATACTGTGCGGTGTCCAAAAGTGTCTAGAAGCCAATCTAGACACGCCACATAACTCAATGCACAGTACCCAATGCACTGTGCATTGTATGACTGACGCGTTCGGATTGGCCTCCGAATGTGTTCGGACACCTCACGTAATATTTTTTTCCATTTTTAGATACATCTCATTGTGAGTTTTGCGTGTCAGAAGATATTTGTGAGGACTTTGAAAACTGACGAAGAACGACGAATGAGCAGAGAGAAGGAATACAAAGAAGAAGATAAAGTATAAGACATATATGCTATCGTTAATTCAAGAAGTGGTGTAGAATTGGTATATATAGACATAGAAAATAATTAAACGAATCCTAAGGTTACATATGTAAGGCTAAAGAAGAGACTAACATCAAGAAAACTTTTCTTTGTATTATATTTTCCCGAAATATTAGGATGTCATGGAATATATATTAACATGCCCTCTCAAACTGGTGCAGCTGAAGATGTAACTAGTTTGGTTGCAAGTTGTTGAAACCGGGAAATGGAGAGAGGCTTGGTGAAAATGTTGGTAACTTGATCTTTAGTGGAGATATGATGAACTGTGATTGCTTTAGCCTTAATACATTCCCTGATAAAAGTGACAGTCGACTTCAATGTGTATTGTTCAAGCATGGAAAATCGGATTATTTGTTAAAGCAATAGCCGACATATTGTCACAAAATAGTGGAGTGGATGTTGTGGGAGAGCAGTTGAAATCTTGAAGTAATCGGAGAATCCAGATGACTTCAACAACAGCAACAACAAGAGCTCAATACTATCCTCCGTGGAAGATCTAGCAACGACATTTTGTTTCTTGACACTCCACGAGAATAAGGATGACCTGATGTAGTTGCAATATTCTGAGATGGACTTGTGATCGGTGGAGTCACTGGCCCAATCAGAATCTACATAGGATCAAAGAAGATCGGATAAGAAGAGAATCACGAAAAAGTGGTAGACCTGTATGAAGCGTACCTTGAATATAGCGAAGAAGATATTTGAGTGCTTCAAAGTGAGTGTTTAGAGGTTTCTACGAGAGCAGAATTTAATAACGACGAAAGAGATGTCTAGTCTAGTAAGAGTAAGATATTGAAGCGAGCCATCTAATTTGACGAAAGAATGTAGGATTAGTGAAAGCAGGTGATGTCACGACCCGACCCAATCCGGGACGGATCCCGCTCGCACCGGGTCGCGACACGGAACGAAACGAGCTGACTTACTGACCAGGATCTGGTTATGGAATTTGGTTCGGAACTGAATCTTCCAAATAATTCAACTCAAACAGACACACAGACACAGAGCTACTATGAATCATCAAACACAGCGGAACAAAACATCTATCTTTTCTTTTCCTCAAAACAATCATCTACAAATACAGTACATGGCTTTTAACCAGAAAGAAAGACAGAGCAGAAAAGTCATGATTGTACAAAAATCAAAAGGTACAAAACAATACCTATACTGATCAGACTTTGAAATCTATTCCTGGACTTCCTTCCCTTTCCCAGAACCTGAAAACCATCATAAAACAAGAGTGAGCTCAACAGCTCAGCAAAGCAACAAACCTCCAATCAAAATTCTCAGAATCCAAAACCAACACATCAGACAAATCCGTACAAAAACCAGAACAGAATCGGAAAGATATCAAATCAGACAGATCAGAACGAAACAGATCAAATCAGACAGAACTGAACTGAACAAATATCAAAACAAATAGAACTGTACGGAAACAGAAGCCGTATCAAATCAGAAACAGAACAGATCAGACATATCAGATCAACAGAATCAGAATCGTACAGAAATCAGAAATTCAGATCAGATTAATTTATATCGTACAAAGATCAGAATCAGATTTGCTTACAGAACAGATACGTAAATCAGTATCATATCAGAAATCAGATATCAGATATTATTTAATTCATAGCTAAATGCCCTGATACTGACGGAATCTCTACGGATTCCGGCCCCTTATGCCTCCCTTCCCAGACACTTACTGAATCTCATAGGATCCAGGCCCCTTATGCCTCCCTTTGTGCTCACGGCACCAGAACAGATGTGCTTATAGCACCAGAACAGAATTCATCGGATCCGGAACAGAACAGATATCAGATTTCAGATTTGAGCTCATTTCAGATTTCTTAGACACTAACTGAATCTCATAGGATCCAGGCCCCTTATAACTCCCTTTTATAGCATATACAGATAGTATATCACTTCAGAAGAAATTCGGACAAATCAGAAATCAGACAAAAATCGGGCAGCACAACGGCAGTATACGGAATTTACATAATTTTTCTTGAAAATTTACAATTTACCAAATTTATACAGAATATAGATAATAACATTTCAGAACAGTTATTATACTGCACAGACAATTTTCAATTTCACAGAAAAGTCCAGTCGACTAAAAATATCGTCGAATCAAAAATACATGGACAAAAATCTTCAGAAAATAACCAAAATGGCACGTCAACAATATACAGAAAGTTACGCGGTAAAAACTGAACCAATCGAAAGATACGGACGAAAATCGCTAACGGAAACAAAATCCGAACAGAAAACACCGCCAAACATGACGGTTCTGAAAATTGAGAAAGGCGGAATATGCCCGCGTCTCTTCGGACGAAAACAGCTCCGCGTCGCCCGAAAATCCACTTTTCCAAAAATGATCTCAACTTTCTCTCTCCTCAAAAAGATATTTTCATTTTTTATGAATTTTCTCTATCTTCAAAATGAACTGATTTCAGCTTTATAAACCTCAGATCGGCCCGGCCGATCGCCAGATTATTTATTTCTTAACTTTCGGATCGTATGCTAAAATCAACTTCTTCCTTGTCGATACCCACTTACGTGAGCAGCTTTCAATCTTTCTTTTATCAAGCTGATCTTCTTAACAGTTTCCTCAACAAAAGTGGCACCCAGTGCTTGTCTATCTCTGATCTCAGTCAAAGTCAAAGGAGTACGGCACTTCCTGCCATACAGAGCCTCGTACGGTGCCATACCGATACTGGACTAAAAACTGTTATTATAAGCAAACTCAATCAGCGGGATATGATCCTCCCAGCTTCCGCCAAAGTCCAGAACACAAAGTCTCAACAGATCTTCCAGCACCTGAATAGTCCTCTCAGAGTGTCCATATGTCTGAGGATGAAAGGCTGTACTGAAATGCAGTTTCGTACCCAAGCCTTGCTGAATGCCTTTCCAAAGTCTGGAAGTAAAGCGTCCATCTCGATCAGAAACAATCACTCGAGGCACACCGTGCAATCTGACTATTTCCTTCACATATATCTGTGCCAAATGATCCAACGAATCGGTCTGTCTGATCGGAAGAAAATGGGAGGACTTCGTCAGTCGATCTACAACCACCCAAATAGCGTCGTGCCCTTGTCTAGATCGAGGAAAACACCTGGTCGCTGATGCTCTGCCTTCACCAACTGACAGGCTTCGCATCTCGACACAAACTTTGCCACATCCTTCTTCATTCCAGGCCACCAGAACATAAATTTCATGTCAGCATACATCTTACTACTGCCTGGATGAACAGTGTAGCCCGAATGATGAGATTCGTACAGAATCCTGCCTCAAATCTCCAAACACAGGAACCCACAACCTGTTCTTACAGAAAATAGCACCAGAATCATAAATTCGAAGTTCAGGAGTCTTACCAGATCCAATCTGAGCAATCAACTTCGAATAGTCAGAATCTGACTTCTGGGCTTCCTGAATCCTTGGAAGCAAGGAAGACTGAATACTCATCTGAGCCAAGTCCAAATCACTGGAGGAAATCACCTCCAACTGCAATCGCTCCATGTCTCGAATCAGGAAATCATCAAAAGTAAGCTGCAAACCTGATAATCCAGAAGATTTTCTGCTCAGAGCGTCGGCTACCACATTAGCCTTCCCAAGGTGATACTGAATAGTCAAATCATAGTCCTTGATCAACTCGAGCCATCTTCTCTGTCTCAAATTCAGATCCTTCTGAGTGAAAATGTACTTCAGGCTCTTATGATCAGTGAAAATCTCACATTTGACGTCATACATGTAATGACGCCAAATCTTCAAAGCAAACACAACTGCAGCTAACTCCAAATCATACGTCGGGTAATTCTTCTCATGTGATTCAACTGTCTAGAGGCATAAGCAATTACCCTTCCATTCTGCATCAGCACACAACCCAAACCTTTCAGTGAAGCATCACTGAACACCTGAAAACCTTCCGTACCTGACGGAAGTGCTAACACTGGAGCTGAAGTCAAACAATCCTTCAATCTCTGAAAACTAGCTTCACACTCCGGTGTCCAAACAAAAGGTACTGACTTCTGAGTCAGTCTCATCAGAGGAGTCGAAATCTGTGAAAATTCCTTCACAAACTTCCTGTAATACCCGGTCATGCCCAAGAAAACTACGTACCTCAAATACCGTAGTCAGCCTTGGCCAATCGGCAACTGCCTGAATCTTCTTGGGATCAACAGAAATACCTTCTTCGCTCACCACATGCCCCAGAAAAGAAATACTCTTCAGCCAGAATTCACACTTGGAGAACTTGACATACAGCTGATGCCGCCTCAAAGTCTCCAACACAATCCTCAAGTGTTTGGCATGATCATTCTCAGAAGCAGAATATACCAAAATATCGTCGATGAAGACGATCACAAACTGATCTAAATACTCCTTGAATACTCGGTTCATCAGATCCATGAAAATAGCAGGCGCATTGGTTACCCCAAAAGGCATAACCAAGAACTCGTAGTGCCCGTACCGAGTACTGAAAGCTGTCTTCACCACATCAGCTTCCTTCACCTTCACCTGATAGTATTCGGATCGCAAATCAATCTTCAAAAATACCGAAGATCCGGAAAGCTGATCAAACAAGTCGTCAATTCGAGGCAAAGGATACTTGTTCTTGATAGTGACTTTGTTCAAATCTCTGTAATCTACACACATACGGAATGTCCCGTCCTTTTTCTTCACAAACAAAATAGGTGCTCCCCAGGGCGAAACACTAGGACGGACAAAGCCTCTGTCAACCAACTCCTAAAGCTGAACTTTCAACTCAGAAAGTTCTTTCGGTGCCATCCTGTACGGAGCTTTTGATATAGGAGCGATACCCGAAAAAACATCGATAGAGAACTCCACATCTCTATCCGGAGGTAAACCAACCAACTCCTCAGGAAAAACATCAGCAAACTCCCGTACCAATGGGATCTCAGAAACAGAACCAATCTCCAGGTTCAGATCCCGCACCGAAGCCAAAAATACTGGGCATCCCTTCTTTCACATTCTGCTCACCTCCAACACAGAAACCAGACTGGAGAGAACACCTCGTAATCCCTGAAATACAACTCTCTCTCCAGCCACAAGCAAACTCACTTGCTTCTTCAGACAGTCAATCTGAGCCTCATACAAACTCAGCCAATCCATACCCAAAATCACATCATAAGACGAAATCGGCAACAAAATCAGACTTGATTTCCACTTCTTGCCAGCAATGTCAATCTCACAAAAATAAAACTTGCGAGCAATCAAATTACTTCCAGCCGGTAAAATCACGAAAAGCGAAACCGGCAACAAAACTGAATCCAAACGCAAAAGCTCAAAACAGCGCTCGGACAGAAAAGAGTGACTAGCTCCAGAGTCAAACAAAACACGACAGGGCTGATCAGAAATGTAAATCGTACCTGTCACAACATCTGGAGCATCCCGAGCCTCCTACTGACTCAGACTGTAAACTCGTGGCTGAACTGGAGCAGGAGCTGAAGAAACAAAAACTACTCTGCTCCCTCTGAACAGTAGGTGGTCTCCGTGGTCCAGAACTAGAACTACCACCTCTACCAGAAAATCCCTCAGGACGAGGAGGAACAGTCCTCGGTCTTCCTGCTGTTGAACCGGCAGGTCTAACAAAGCCCTCTGATCGGAACTCAGAACGCCGATCAAACCCAGCCTGCGGACACTCTGCAATCCTATGTCCTGGCTGACCACATCTGAAACACAGACCAGCCATCCTGTAGCACTGGCCAAGGTGTCGCCGTCCACAACTCTGGCACACAGGTGCCATACTCACAGATCCAGAACTCATCGTACTGGTAGCAGTACCAGACGACCCTATGCTCCTCCTGGAGTCAACAGATCCAAAACCAGCTACAAATCTCCTCTTCCCAGAGGAACCATTACCGGACGTCTCACCTCCAAATCTCTTCCTACTCGCAGTCCACCACTGCTGAGTAGCTGTCATGTCATTCTCTATCAAACGAGCTCGCTCCACAAGCTCAGAAAAATCAGTAATCCGGAATGGTATCAGGGGCCGACTCAAAGTATCTCGTAATCCCCTCAAAAATCTGTAGCACCTCTCAGCAGAAGTACTAACCAGCTGCGGAGCATACCTGGCTAAGGCAATAAACTCAGCCTCATACTACATCACCATCTTGCTCCCCTGAACAAGTCTCAGAAAACTCTCCTGCATCTGCTGTCGTGCAGAAGGGGGAACAAACCAATCTCGAAATACCTCAGTGAACTCTTCCCAGGTAATCAAAGAGTTCAATCTGCCCTGAAATCTGACTGCCTGCTGGCCTTCCCACCAGTGCTCAGCCTTTCCATCCAACAGAAAAACAGCTAATGGAACCTTCCTGTCTGACGGACACTGCATTCCGTCAAAGGTCTTCTCCAATCTCCTCAGCTACTCCTCGGCTGCTCTGGGCTCAACAGCGCCCTCAAAACTCGGAGGTTTCAACCTCAAAAACAACTACAAATGTCTATCAATGTCATCTGATCTGACAGTAACAGCTCTGCTCTGAGTCTCGCTCATCATCTGAGCAACAAGTGTAGCAAACTGAGACAATGTATCTGCACCAGCCACTGGGGATGTACTCCCCACTGGTGCTGCCTGACTGGCACTCTGCCCGTCTGTCATGTCTGGGTCTGGCTGATCCATATAGAAAAATCCATAAAAATACGGAAAAACTATCACAAAAACAACACAAAAAAAAAGCCGAACAAATCAAAACTACCCCCAGACAGACTCACTGATCACTTCCTATAGCTCTGTTTTACACAATCCCAAAGTCCACAACCTATGCTCTGATACCACTAAAATTTTATCACGACCTGACCTAATCCGGGACGGATCCCGCTCGCACCGTGTCGCGACACGGAACAAAACGAACTGACTTACTGACCAGGATCTGGTTATGGAATTTGGTTCGGAACTGAATCTTCCAAATAATTCAACTCAAACAGACACACAGACACAGAGCTACTATGAATCATCAAACACAGCAGAACAAAACATCTATCTTTTTTTTTTCTCAAAAAACAATCATCTACAAATACATTACATGGCTTTTAACCAGAAAGAAAGACAGAACAGAAAAGCCATGACTGTACAAAAATCAAAAGGTACAAAATAATACCTATACTGATCAGACTCTGAAATCTATTCCTGGACTTCCTTCCCTTTCCCAGAACCTTGAAAACCACCATAATACAAGAGTGAGCTCAACAGCTCAGCAAATCAACAAACCTCCAATCAAAATTCTCAGAATCCAAAACCAACACATCAGACAAATTCGTACAGAAATCAGAACAGAATTGGAAAGATATAATATCAGACAGATCAGAACGAAACAGATCAAATCAGACAGAACTGAACTGAACAAATATCAAAACAAACAGAACTATACGGAAACAGAAGCCGTATCAAATCAGAAACAGAACAGATCAGACATATCAGATTAGGGGTGCAAACGAGTCGAGTCGAGCTTGAGTCAGGATGTGTTCGAGTCGAGCCTGACAACCAAAACCCGAGCTCGAGCTCGAGCTCGAGCTCAAAATCCGAGCTCGAGCTCGACTCGTCGTCAAATCAAGCGGCTCGTCGAGCTCGCTATCGAGCCCGTCGTCGCAGTTCCGCCTGAGACCTCAGTTCTGACTTCATCCGCAGTTCCGCCCATCGTTGTCACGCCCGTCCGTCGCACCATCCGTCGTCACGCCCTCCGTCGCGCCAGTCCGCCATCAGCTCGTTGGCAGAGCTCGTCCGACGTGTTCTTGAGCTCCGTCGTCGCATCCGTCCGCCATCAGCTCGTTGGCGGAGCTCGTCCGACGTGTTCCGCTTTGCCGTCCCGAGATGAGCTCTGGATGTCGTCATCCCGAGATCGTCGTCGTCCAGAGATTGTCGAGCAATGGATGTCGTTGTCCAGAGATTCGATGACCAATAGATGAGCTCTGCCGTCAAGATCAAGATCAGTCGCATTCGGCCTTTGTCCCGAGTTCGTCCGCCATCGAGAAACGAGATCCGCTTGTGCCGTTGTTTTGGATTTTCAGCTCGCGCTCGATTTGGATTTCCCGCCCATGAGCTCCGCCAACGAGCTGCTCGTCGAGCCGACGAGTCGAGTCCGACGTATGTTCGAGCTCGAGCTCGATTAGCGTCGAGCTCGAACTCGTCGAGCTCGAGCTCGAACTCGTGTTCGAGCTCGACTCGCGAGCTCGATAAGCTCGACTCGTCGAGCCCGTTACCGAGTCGAGTCCGAGTCGGCTCGTGAGTCGGCTTGACTCAGTTGTACCCCTATATCAGATCAACAGAATCAGAATCGTACAGAAATCAGAATTTCAGATCAGATCAATTTATATCGTACAAAGATCAGAATCAGATTTGCTTACAGAACAGATACGAAAATCAGAATCATATCAGAAATCAGATATCAGATATTATTTAATTCATAGCTAAATGCCCTGACACTGACGGAATCTCTACGGATTCCGGCCCCTTATGCCTCCCTTCCCAGACACTGACTGAATCTCATAGGATCCAGGCCCCTTATGCCTCCCTTTGTGCTCACGGCACCAGAACAGATGTGCTTATAGCACCAGAACAGAATTCATCGGATCTGGAACAGAATAGATATCAGATTTTAGATTTGAGCTCATTTCAGATTTCCCAGACACTAACTGAATCTCATAGGATCCAAGCCCCTTATAACTCCCTTTTATAGCATATACATATAATATATCACTTCAGAAGAAATTCGGACAAATCAGAAATCAGACAAAAATCGGGCAGCACAACGACAATATACGGAATTTACACAATTTTTTCCTGAAAATTTACAATTTACAAAATTTGCACATAATATAGATAATAACATTTCAGAACAGTTATTATACTGCACAGACAATTTTCAATTTCACAGAAAAGTCCAGTCGACTAAAAACATCGTCGAATAAAAAATACCCGGACAAAAATTTTCAGAAAATAACCAAAATGTGCACACTCGGCACGTCAACAATATACAGAAAGTTACGCGGTAAAAACTGAACCAATCGAAAGATACGGACGAAAATCGCTAACGGAAACAAAATCCGAACAGAAAACACCGCCAAACACGACGGTTCTGAAAATTGAGAAAGGAGGAATGTGCCTTACCTTGCGTACAACAATATCTCGAACAATCTCTTCGTACGAAAACAGCTCCGCGTAGCCCGAAAATCCACTTTTCCAAAAATGACATCGACTTTCTCTCTCCTCAAAAAGATATTTTCGTTTTTTTATGAATTTTCTCTCTCTTCAAAATGAGCTGATTTCAGCTTTATAAACCTCAGATCGGCCCAGCCGATCGCCAGATCGTCCTGGGACGATCAGACCAATTTTGATCGTCCTGGACGGTTCCTAGAACTATTTTCCGGTCGATATTTTGAACAGTATCAATCGGCCTGGCCGATGCCTAGATCGGCCTGGATGATGCCTACAGAAACACACCTGGAGCAAATCTAGGTAAATTCTGGAGCAAATTCTCAACTGATCGTCCCAGGACGATCCCAGATCGTCCTGGACGATCCTGGAACAGATTTTGACATTACAGGTGAAGTGGTAGAGGCATGAGATGATTTGATTTGGGACGGATTAGATACGAGTTTGCAATTTATCATGCCTGTTTTGGAAAGAATGGACTTCGCAAATCTAGTTTGATTAAGGTGCAAGACGTAGGAAGTTTGGACCATTTGGATGCCAAGAAATTGAGAGATAGATCTGAGATCTAGCATTTTAAATTTTGTATTGAGATTATGTAGGAGATGATTGATTGCAAATTTGGAGTTATCGGTGATAAGAATGTCTTATACATAAACAAGGAAATATATAGAAACGTCCGACTTATTATATATGAGCAGGGATGGATCAGAGGAATTGAACTTAAACCCAAGTGACTATAGATGACCGAAAAGCATTACAAACCATTGACGAGGTGATTGTTTCAGACCATATAAGGCATTTTTCAATCTACAGATGTAATTTGGATGAATAACATCGAGGAAGCCAAGGGATTGCTTCATGTAAACAGTATGAGAGATATAACAGTGGAGAAAGGCATTGGAGACATCCAACTGATGAATATGCCAATTATGATGAAGATCGACAACAAGAAGCACCCAAACAGTAGGCAATGACGGTTGATCATTTTATTAAACTCGATAAATTTAGAGGTGACCTCAAAATTCATAAGTAGTGGATAAACCCAACAAAATTTATAATAGTCATCAACAAATGATACATAATAATGATAACCTTGCATTGATGTGGTGGGAGAGGGTCCTCAAACATCTAAATGAACTAATTCAAAAAAAGTAGAAGCAGAGTTTTGAGATTTAAGAAAGGGTAAACGATGGCTTTTAACAATTTTACATGAATTACAATGATAATATGGTGAGCTAAAACAAATTGTAAAGATGCTTTTGGCTAAATTTTGTTGAGTAATAGAAACAGGATGTTCGAGCCAGCAGTGCCAGAGATTTGAAATAGCTTGAAATGATAAGAAAGTTGTCCTACCTAAATGAAGCCTAATAATGGTGATAGCACTTAGTCGGCGGTTGTCTAATGTCCTATATTATCCCTTTGAATTGTGTTCGAAGTAGTTTTTTCTTTATTCTAGAAATTAGCAGAAAAAAATCACTAATGATGTTCCAACCAAATGATAACGGGTGCTAATTAAAGCTTTAGCTTTCTAGTACACAAATCTAGGGTTTAGGGTTGATGATTGAAGAGGATAGAGACCTTTAAGACACGAAACTTGAAGAAGAAGGTAAGCGGTCTTCAAATCCTGAATTTGAAATCTATTAGAAGAGAAGGTAATCATACATTGATTATTAGAGGTTAGACGATGTATATATATATATATATATATATATATATATATATATATATATATATATATATATATATATGACATATTTGGAAATTGATAAAGATGGCAGTGTGACATCTCAGGTGTCTATAATGAAAGGATTCGTCGACAGTCTTGATCAACCTTCACTTCCTGCTTCCTTGCTCTGACCTGAAATATTAACCACATATAATGAGCTTCAAAAAACCCAGCAGGTCACCTAATACCTACAACTGAAATCAAAGCACAGTACTGAAATAATATGCATGTCAACCAGTCAAATCCATACCAATCATTTGCACATGATCATTGAATATATGCATATATGAAAAATCAGTAATCAATACAGTAACAGAAATCAATTCCGGCCAATAGTATCAATCGGTATGAAATCATATAAAACAATCAAATCAATACATCATTAAAAAGAGTTGAAATCACAATAAATCAATCAATACACTAAAATCATAGCAATACGATAAAAGCAATCACGAGCTCGGTAAATCATATGAATCACATGTATTAGGGTATCACATATATCAATTAGTATTTGGTGTAACACGTGCCATAAGCTCAATGCAATGAATCAGTAGTATCGGTATCGGTAGTATCAATGAATCAATGCAATATCAATATTCATATCAGTATTTGTATTCAGTGACATATACAATATGAAATATCAAATAAAATCGTGCAGTATCAATGAAATCGTACAGTGACAGTAAACTCGTACTTCCGTCTGTAAATCCATTCAATATCAATAAATCAATCAATAATAATAAATCAGTAAATCCATAATGAGATCATAAGAACAGTGCTGTACACATGCAATACAATATAGTAGTCTTACTCAACAAGTATAATCACTGGCTATTAAGGCGTTTTTCAGTCTTAGAATATCGATGAATCGTTGTATATCCGTTGGCTCAATGATAGAGTCGTCACTCTTTGCCCGTCGGCCGCCCATCGGCATAATAATCTCCTTATGACTCCCAATCATTGTATCAATGATCAATAGAGGATAACACCAAACCCTTTTTAAAGGAAAGCCCGTCGGCCCACCATCATCTACAGGTAAATCTATCTCTCAAACAACGGTTCAACCAGTCCTCACTTGTCTTTCAGTAATAATAATAGTAATTCAATCATATATCCATATTCATATACATCCATTAATGCATTTCAATTCAAATCAATAAACATAATTTAAAATCAAATGAAGAACCCTTAAAATATTGTACAATCGACAGAAATCGAAATACACAGTTTTAGAAAATTACCAAATTACCAGAAATTGAATAAAACAACATTTCAAAGCTTTACTTGTACTGAAGCAATATTTTTAAACATTAGGATAATTCTCTATTCGATAAAAATAAATCAGAAAATAAAATACCCAGTGAAAACTTTCAAGAAAATAATCAAATCGTGCAAAAACATCATTCCTATAACATACCAAAAGTTACGCGATAAAAGTTCCGTCAATACAAAGATATGCACATTTTTCGGTAACGGAAACACAAAACTGAGCAGAGAAATACCAAAACTTGAAATCTTTGAAATCAGAAATACGATTCGAAGTCCTTACTTCGAGACAAATAATTCTTTCAACAGCAACGACAGACGAAATGCGCACCGCAAGCTCCAAAACCAAGCTTTTTTCCTTCCTTTTCCTTCTCTTTCTCTCTCCTACCTTTTCTCTCTCTTCAAATGATTCCAAAATATCTCCATCCAATATATATCCATACAGATCGTCCCGAACGATCCAAAATCGTCTCGGGACGATTTGTCCTCTGGATGAAATTCGTCCAAACGTGAACATTTTTCGTCCCTGGACGGCTTGCTCTCTGGACAATTTTCGTCCCGACGAACCAAATTTCATCCTGGGATAAAATTCTCTGTCCACAGATTCTATACTGATCGTCCAGGACGATGTGGGTCTCCGAAAGGATTCTGCTCGTGTGGTTTCGAATGCAAAGAGTTCGATCACACTATCCCGTAGGACAAAGTGGCCGTAGACCTTTACAATCGACACAAGCAGGCCGATGGAAGAGCAGATGGAGTTATACATATGATTAGCTATGGAGGATAGCGGCTTTCACCTACACACCTCGATGAATAATAATATATATAACTCTAAATTCACGAGATTTCCCTTATTCAATACATCGGCTTGAATAGGGTTTATTTGATTGTGAGGATCGGTTTCCTACGGGCGCAAGCCCCCGTAGTTAATTACATCTTAGACCTTGATCTAAGAAAACTCTCGATTAGGGATGTTAGATTATCTTCTCGAATGGGTTTAGTGTAAGGGCAAATTCTAGGCTTTCCTTATCAAAGAGAAAGAGTGTCCCAAGTTGGCTTAATCAATCACACATGGTTCATTCAACATTTGGCCGGCTCGAAGAAAATGGAAACTAGAGAAAAGAAAGAGACAACGCATCTCAGACATGCACGAGAGAAAGAAGGAGGTGGCGTCATCTGTGTGACGCAGATGGGTATGATTTATAGTCTCCGAAAGAATGGAGAACTTACCCACCAATAAAGTGTATAGAGGTGCACTTGTACCCCCACCTTTAGACTCTAAATCTATAAAAGATGTAGTGTTGTATACACAACACTAACATCTACGACCTGACTAATGCAGTCCTGGACTTATTCCTTGCCTGACAAAGAAAGCCAGCTAAAACCTCATAATCGTGTAAAATCTATGCTATCCAGTCTGTATGAGAGATGGGTGGGTAGTTTAGACACTGAAATTGGGATCGACAACTAAAGAAATCCCTAATTGATCTCACACTTATGAGCGGTATAATGCTTCCTAAAACTAATGCAATTAAATCTTAATTTTAATTAGTTACTAATGCAATTTATACTAGTTAAAGTCTCCAAATCAGATATGTATGAATTTTAAAAAGGCTTTATAAAATAATTTTTAAATGACTAAACTTCCCCAGGTCTGGCACTTCATCCTCATAGGCCAGATTATCCGGACTTTACTCGCAGGCGGGGAAATTTGTCTAAAGAATGCGTGTATGCCACCCCGGACGATTCCGGCTATTCCCTAAAATCGTTATGTTTCTATGTGAGTTAATCTTAAATTTTTATTTAATAATTACGAGTATAAAAAAAATTTTATCCCTAAAGAGACTAGCGGTCAGACACAAACACATGCAAGAAAGAAAAACTATAAAAAAAGTATGACGGTTCTACTGCGCAAATAAAGTAAGTAAATCACAACACAGAAATAAAATCTCACGAAAAAGAGTGTCCATGACAAGTGCCATACAATATTACATCACAGAGTACAGAAAGTAATGGTGTCCGGGCTCCACCGACAACAACCCGGGAACGACACAAATCTTAAAATAAGGCATTTTTATATTTCTTCAGTCTTCTTCTTCTCTTTCTTGATTCGTCTTTGGATTGTCTTCGTTCTTCCTTTTGGCTCCTCGCAGTGACTCCTCCAAAAGGATGTCCAAATGAAAAAGGAAACCCCCTGTAGGGATTTACTTTTCCCTTTGGACTTCTATATCTTTAAAAATATCTTATTTTAATGATTTTCATAACATATACATCTCAAATACATTACATCAGTAAAGAGAAAATCTAGACTCTCCTGCAGGGGTTATCCTAAGCAGTTATAATAAAATTTCATCCAAGCAGTTATATATATGAAAATGCTGAAAAAAATAAATCACACTTGGCCGTGCTTTAATTATTAGGGGCTAAGCAACTGAAGCGGGTGCCTAAAGCAGTTATAAATGACTATTAATTTTAGCCCCCATTCTAGCACTGTATGAGCACGGCCACCTGCAGGAAGACAACATTAATAGAAAAAGGCGTACCTAACCTATGTGTATTCTAACGCTCACAGCAACAATGCAGAAAAGAAAGCTAGAAAAATAATACAGAAACAACATCACAGAAAGGCTACAACAGGTAGCAAAAACAATCAGCACACGGGTCACATGCAGAGCGTCACAACACAGCACAGAAAAGAAAAGCAGAACAACATCCTAACCTAAAGCTAATAGTCGTGTCCTATCAAACTCATCTAAGTGTGTAAAAGCTGTGTGATTTTGGTAGATTCTATATAGGGTAGGTTAGTTAGAGTTGTTTGTATTTTTTTTTGTTTGTTGAAAGGGGCAAAGGAAAGATTTTGGTTAAAATTCAAGTATTAGTGTTTTAGGATTGATTTTTAGGAATGTTTTATTTTTTTTATGTTTGATTAACTATCACATTTGTTTCACACCGAGACCGTGAGAGTTTATTTCACCATCCTTGGGGCTAACTTAATAGCCTCGTAGGCCTGGGTTACCCAGTGATAATTAACTTTGTTGGATTATTTTAATTTGTTATTAAAAGAGAAGAAAACGGTAGATTAAATATTTTATTAATCATATTTGTTGATTGATTTTAGAAATTATACTAAGGTTTGACATTTATAAGTATCTTATCCTAATGAATTTTTATTTGGAATTTGATCACTTAATTAAATCTACTTCTTTTAAATCTTAAGTTGGTTAAGAGTTCATCATTAAATTAGTTGAATTAGATTTAGGTTTACATTTTAGATTTAGAATTCAATAATTATGAATGTTAATAATAAGTTCATTAAACTGAGTAAATTAAACTTGGTTAGTTAATTATTAATGAATTAAGAAAACAAAATTCAAATCTAGGAAAATGTGTCACTAGGTTTTTGTTTTAAAGTCTCTATCCTATAAGGAACATGCACCCTAAGTCTATGTTTTCTAAGACTCGGTCCTTAATTTTTGTCCTTAGATGTCACTAGTGTCGTAGGACTAAAAGTGGTGTTCTTTTTCTAATTCCTAAGACTTCTATACGGATGTCATAGGATTTTAGGGATCTAAATAAGAAAAATAAAAGCAATCCTAAATATAATTGAAGTTTCTTAGGCCCTAAGGGAAGGAGACGTACAATCATCTAGGCCCCTAAAGGTTTTCTAAGTTTTAGTAAACTTACAGCACCGGGGGCTACGACCCGGTGGTTCCGCCCGTAGCGCCCCTACCGGAATGAATAGGGGCGACTGATGCTCGGATCCGATTGTCCTAGCTCCAGCTCCAAGTGCCCCTTATCCATTACTTTCCAAAAGAGTACCTCGCAACATAAAAGAAAATATACATCAGAGCAGTTATATAAGTAAATAACAGTGTAAGGAAATGAAGAAAATACAATAAGAACTAGAACGTACCTTTTAGTTACTTGTTGGGCCATTTGTCTTTTAAGTTCTCCTCATTTTGTAAATGCGTAGTATCAAAGCACGAAAGAAATAACGAGGAAAGCTAACGACGAAGCAAAAAGAGACCAAATGCAAAAGAAAGAAAGAGAACGAAAAGTCGAATACAAAAAAAAAGGGATGTAGGCATTGTTATTTTGGACACGCTTCTTTAAAGACAAGTGCATCCCAAAGCAACAACCAATGCCCTTTAATATTCCCACAATCCAAATGAGGCACTTGATATTTGACACACCTACCTACGACATTCTAAACAAAACCTACAACCACTAAGAGAAACAAACTTCTAAATTTAAACTTAAAATTACATTCTCTTTGATTTTTATATTCATCCAAAAAAAAATTCTTTTTTATCTTTAGGAGCTAACACTAAAGGGATCTAATTCAAATAATTAAGAACTATCTTACTCCCAAAAGGACACTAGAGACTTTCCAACCTAAAGCTCCCTAATACCTCAAACTCCAAAATCCATTTTATAGAAAGAGACTCTAAGAGAACCTAATCTAAAATCTCCTAAAATCTAAACCTCAAAATTCATCCTTAGCCATAACCACTAAAAGATTTTAATTCCAATAGGGAAGAACCAATCACTCCCCCAAAAGACACTAAAAGATCCTTCTACATGAGTTCAATTATAAAACCATAGATCTCAAAATGATTTGTAAGAACTTTTACGTGAACTACTACAAAACCTCCAAAAAGTTATCTACTAAAATCTCTTTTCTTTTCATTTTATTTTTTGACACAAAAACTCTACCCAACAACTCATAATCAAGTGCCTATCCTTTCATTTGGAGTGGGGTAATTTGTAAAAAATTCCTCAATGAATGGGCATTATGAAGCCCATCATCAAGAAATCTTCACAAAAACACGTTAAAAAAAGAAAATCATAAAACAATTTGCAAAACTCGTCACAAAGTTTCTCGGTACAAAAGAAAAGGATTACAAAACCTTCACAAAACTTTTCAATAAATGTAAATACTCGCAAAGAAACAATGGGAGCAAATTATAAGAAATCCAAATTTCAGTACAAAACAAATCATAACACTTTCCAATATAAATCGATTCATAAATCCTCTTTTTTAACACATGAACCCAAATGAAAACTTTCCACATTTCGTTCTTCAATAATAACCCAACCCATTTGATCTTCCAATAAAAACTTACAGAAAATATTTTGTGTAAAAGAGGCAATACCACTCAATATCTCAATGCAACCATAAATGAATCTCATACAAAACTCACATTTGGAACATGAGACATAAACCCTTCAATGATTTCTATTTAATGCAAAACCTCACTTCGGTTTTCCTTCTTCTTCAAGAGACCAAGGAAAGGAAATAAGAAAGCCAAACAATTCATACAAACTCTACTTTAAAGACATAAGAATTTCTTTTGTTCCAACACTTACAAAATATCCCAAATAATTTCTTCGAACAAACACAAAGGAACGTTTGAAATTCTCCTCTTACACAATAGAACTTCAAACAATCTATAAAATTTTTCTACAAAATCTTTAACACCAAATAACGAATAAAATGTAGAAAGATACTTCGAAAGGTCGCAAATAAAGCCTCAAACTTGTAACAAGTTATCATTCATAATTTAACAAGAAACACCTAAACTCCTATATATGAAATGCCTTATAAAATCTCCTAATTATGAAATCACTTTTAAAGTTCTTTCTCACATAAAGTAAGTCACCATTTTTCTTCCAAATTGTATCGCATAACAACCTTTAGATGTGAATATCTCGCTCTTAAAACGGTTTGGGGCATTAAACGAATTTAAAAAAACATCTACTCAATTCCCATAAAAGTTTGGAACATAAAAGCACATCAAAATCTACATTTTTCCCATTCTCAAAGTAGTTTGGAACTCGAAATAGGTGAAAATCTGCATTCATTTTGCTCCCAAATCAGTTTGGCAACTAAAATCCAATTAAAATCTGCATTTTACTCACTCCCAAAGCGGTTCGGAATCCGAAAACAGTAAAAAAACTGCACTTAGTCATTCTCACAATACCTCAGAACATTAAAAACAGTAAAAAAAAACTGTATACTAGTTATCCCAAACCAACTTGGAACCCAAAAAAGTGAAATTCTGCATGTGGTTTGCTCCCAAAGCGGTTTGGAACATCAAAACAATAAAATTCTGCATATAGCTAAAGAATGACAAGGCTTTTATTTTGTTTTAAAAACCACCATATAGTATAATATAATTCATCTAAAAGAGGAGATCTTCTACCAACATGGTTTGGGAACAAATAATGAAGTTATCATGTCTCTTTAAAGAAAGCAAGCTCATTTACATATGCTAAAGAAAGAAATTCATGGAAGGTGCTCATAACCCATCGCTTCCCAACCATGGTTGCTAACATATCTATAATGCATTTGAGAAAATTTCAATGAGAAGTAAGATTATATTAAATGTCAATACCAGGAAAAATAATGATGACTCTCTTTTAAGCATGTTTTGTAAAGGGGCTCGCATATGGCGTTAAAGCCATAAAAGAGTATAAAACTAAGGATTCAAAATCGATGTCATTTCAACCAATCATAAAGCAAGAGAAAGCCTAAGCTCATAAGAAAAACAAACTCATGTTTGAAACTCATTAAAAACTCCTTAATCCTTCTCCAAAAAAAAAAAAAAAGTTTATGAAAGAAAACTTATGAACGCCTCCCAACATTCCTACAACCTTCAAAATAACTCATGAAACCATGATGTATTCTTTAAATAATAATGATGAAGGCAACTTAGTCATAAGCTCCCTTACACAACTCTTTCCACCGGAAAGCACACGCACTTATCATAGCTTAGCATTAAAAAAATTTTTCTTAAGGGAAGAAACATATAACTCCAACCACCAACTCTTCTCATGAAGCAAGGTACTCAATTGCAAGGGAAAATACGCTTAGAACACATGCTCCTCCTCCTATTGGAACTTCCATATTCACAAGAGAAATATGTATATAAGACAAAAACATAAGTATATCAACAATCCCTTGATGGGCATTGCTACAAACATCTCATATGCATGCTACGGTAGAAAAATCAAAGTAACATCTTATACGCTTTCTATGGTTCACACCTAAATCTCTAAGCCAAATGTCATGAACCAAAAATATATTTCCAATGCTACCTATTTGCTCAAATAAACACATGGGAAAGGAACTATCTACACAAGTTTCCATGAAATACACCACAAGAATGAAAGCATTCACTAAAAAGAAAGATTAGAGGTGTGATGACATACACACCACAAAGCTTCATTGACAAATGCTCATATATACACGATTTAACTTAATGCATGCATTGAACAAAATGACTAGGATAAAGCGGACAAAAGCAACTTGTTTCCCTCAAACCCAAAGAGACTCACATTCCACCAACACAATGTAAATATCACCTATGTAATGGCTAAAGCAAACATATGTATGAAAGAGCTTTGCACATGAAGCAATCACTTTAAATAACCCCTCTCAAGTTTTAAAGGGGATGATATAATATACTATTGCCATACTTTCAAAGTACATGATAATCACCTACAAGCATTGAGTTTCAACTTTAAAGAAAAAGAACTTATGGAAGAAAGATCTTTGGCTTTACACATAACTCGTTAGATAACCATATGCATTTTTAGATCCTCTTTTACTCTAGACAATGTATTAAAGAAGGCTCTACAAAGACTACCTTGCCACATAAAGCCTTTAATGCAAGTAAATACTCATGGCTTTCTTTTGGGAGCATTCCACCAAACATTTGAAGTGAAATGTTTGCAAAGTTATGAAATAAGTTCACATAAGAAGGATGGTTCACACCTAAATCACAACTAAGATTTTCTAAACAACTTATTCAAGTCTTATCAAAATCCATATGACAATTATTTCACCAACAAGACATAGGCATAAGGATCAAAAGAACAACTCAAAGCAATCACATTCTCAGATTTTTTTTTTTACTTCTTTGCAAGAGATGCCAACACCATGAGTTTTTTTTTTTGACAAGAATAGAAACAAAGTAGAGGAAGAAAAAGAAAGAAAGAAAAAAAAAAGAAAAATAGAGAAGTAGAGGATGGGGAGAAAGATGAAGAAGCAAGGAGAAAAGAGAGAATACTTACCTTGTAAGATGGTGAAGCTCTGATCGGTCCAGGCGTCGGACTCGAGTCGCGCAAGGATGCCGACGGCTGGGAGTCGCCTGGGGTTTGCGAACAGGGGAAAGGCCGGCGTTGGGTTCAGACGTCCGGAACTGAGAAGGGAAGAGCGGGTTCGGCTAGCTTGCGCGAAAGAGAGGGGCACGGGTCCAGGCGGCGTGGACTCGGTCGGAGATGGGGAGGACCCGTCGGGTTCGGTTCTGGAGGCCGAACGGGCTTCAAAAAGGGAGATTGGGGGAGCTGTTGTATCCTTGGGCTTCTTCCGAACTAGAAGAAAGAAGGGTAGGAGTCGGTGTGAGAGAGCCGGGTGTGAGAGAGAGAGAGCGCAATAGCGAAAAAAAATGCCGAAGCTGAAAGCTTCGTTCCGAGTAAATTGAGTTTGTTGCCGCAAGAGTAAGCCTGCCTCTCGCTCCAACTTCTGAAAATGCCATAAACAGCTCTCGTGTCTGCTCGATGCCTGCTTGAGTGGCGGAGAATCGCTTGCGAAGCGGGATTTAGGCTGAGACGAAGATCTCCTGCAATCACAGCCGTCGAGGTGATTTCCTGATCTAGGAAATAAATTCAAAATATTAAGAAAGTCAAATGGCTCTTAATCGAGTTGGATCGGGCTGAATCAGATTAAAATTGGCTAAGATTGGGTTAAGCTCGAGTCCGAATTTGGCTGGATTCGAGTCAAATTTGGTTCGAGCCGGCGCGACGAAATTGCTCAAATGGAATCAATTTAAATCACATAGAGCGAGGCGCTACCAAAATAAAAAAAGATCGAGTCCTAATTGAACGTAGTCGGGTTTAATCCGGCTCGAGTCAAGTCGATTCGAGCTCGAATTGGGCTCGACGGGGTTCGATTAAATCAATTGAGAGCGCTCAAGGGTACTCGAGCGAAAAACGAGGTCAACAGACGATCCCACTTCGTCGTCCGGACGATCCTGGAAGAAAAAAAATGGCTTTCACAGGCAAAGCCTTAGGTTACTAGTGGGAGTAGGAAGTATACCCTTTCCAGAATGTTGGATTGGGAGATGTTGTCTGTTGCCGATGGTGATTTGGTTGGAGCTAGTATAAGGTGTGGGTGAGCTAAGATGACTGGTTGCTCCACTGTCAAGAAACCAGTCAGAATCGATGGAGGATTCCACGTGAGAGAATAACGCTGATATCTGAGAATCTTCATTGTAGGAGGAATCATGTTGATGCTAGCAACGGAGAGCAGAATGGCCTTTCTTGAAGCAAATCTAACATGTAATAGAACATGTCAAATTCTTTTCATGGTGAATGGGGTAGTTGCGAGCGGATCAATTCATGGAGAAGGAACAACAACAATTTGTAGAGTTAACCTCTTATATGGCCACAAAAGGTAGTAAGTGCCATGGAGGGTTTGGAGAGCTGTATGTTATGTAATTCATGGGTTGCTTCTTGGGCAATGTTCTTCTCTTCACTTCAAAGTAGTGTATATAGATCATCCAACGTTATCGGGTGGATATTAGTGCATATAGCAGTTTTGAAGGCTTGATATTGGGAAGGGAGACCTTTTAATGTGCAGAGGATGATATCCTCTAGATCAAAAGAGGTTCCGGTGGCAGCAACAACATCGATTTTAGACTTAATATTGAGAAGATAATGGGTAATTGTTTGATCTTTCAGGGATATATGGTGGAGCTCATTCTTGAGTTGTATGATACGAGATCTGGTGGTAGACTGAAGATGCCAAGAGATGGTTTCCTAGATCTCGACACAATGTTCTAAGGAAAGAACGTAGGGTAAAAATTAGGAGAGATGACAGAATAAAGTGAGGCAACTAGATTTTGATCAAATAGAAGCCAAATTTTAATAGGAATATGTATTAGGAGCAATCAGAGACGTTGGGTAAGGACAAGAACAGTACCATCAGGAAAAATCATCAAAGCCATTAGCTCGGAAGAGATTGAAGAGTTGCGACCGCCAGACGCGCGATAATTATCCGAGTTAAGAGGAATGTGTACGATACTTTTGATATTTCTAACCAAGAACTTTAATTTTTTTTTTTTTTTTGGGGGGGGGGGGGGGGGGGGGGGGGGGGGGCGATCGGTGAAGTTTCCAACAAAAAAAATGGAACTGTGAGGGGTGTCTTGAGCAGCGGCTAACGAAGCAAATGAAGAATCCATGTGAGGGAAGATTAACTGGTGGATAAAAAGGGGTTCTCGAGAATACCATGCTCTGACACCATGAAAATTGACGAAGAAGGGGCAGATAAGTAGTAGAGTGAAGAAATATAAAAGAAGAAGGTATAGTATAAAACAAAGATGCTATCGTTAATTCAAGTAGTAGCGTACATCTGGTATATATAGACTTAGAAAAGAATCAAACTTGAATCCTAAGGCGCACATATAAAACTAAAGAAGATGCTAATATCAAGGCAACTTTTTTTTTTGTACTACATTTTTTTGAAATATCAGGATGACATAGAATATATATATTAACAAACTTTTCTTCATTGTCAAAAATTTTGATTAACTCAATTAATGAAGTAGTAGTATATTATATAAATAAGATTTCCTTTAAAAAAATTATGTAAAGCGTAAAATTCAGATTTAATATATATAAATATATTTGAATATTAAAAAAATTAAAAAGTCAAAAAAAAAAAAAAAAAAACGAAAATAACTTTTAACGAGTTCTCCTCTCCCCGCCTTCATCTCCAAACTACTTTCCTGAGAAATGGAATGTCTCTTTGCGCCTATAAATAACTCGTCGGCCTCGTCGACGTCGTCAGCCTCGCGTTCTTTCCAGCGGATCTTTCCAGCGGATCAAACGCGGGGATTGAAGAAGGAGGAGTCAGCTTCAAGACTCTTTCGACAAGAAAGGAATGCTTGGATAAAGGTCTACACAAGAAGGGTTGAGGGAGAAGGAAGACTTGTTAGGGTTTTTCCAGATCTCTCTTCGCTTTCTTCGGTGTTTTTTTGATCCGCAACTCTTTGTTACAGATTGCGGTTTCTAAGGTATGGCTTTTTTCCTTTGGTGCTTGAACTAGATCTTGTTTTCGTCTCAAGCGATTTCGTTTTGTCTACCACTCTGGGTTCTAGTTCTTGGTTTGTACGATTTATTTTGTGTAGGAGTTTTAATTACGCTTGGTTGTGAGTTCTTATGCAACGTTTATTTTGTCATTTTGCGGGTTTGGAATCGGTTTCCTCTTAGATGGAGGGAGGTAGTTTGGCATATTTTGATTGATTTTTCTTTTCTTTTTGGAAAATTTCGCAGATGAATTATATTCTCTGCTATTGTCAGATTCCTCTATCCCTAGTCCCTAACTGTTGGTGCTGCAATGTACAAGTTCTTCTTAGACTTCTTCCTAAATAGTATGTTGCTATTACGGATGAGCTCTTCATTCCAATTAAGTTTGCTTTCTGCTTGTAGATGGTGTTTTTTTTTTTTTTTAATCAGGTTTGTGTAGTTTCACTTTTTGCAAAATGTAATTGATTTAAGATTGCCATTCGAATGATGCTTATGTCATCTTTGTATTTGTTTTCATGTTGGAGACAGATTTGCACCAGAGGGATTTGATCATTAACATTAAATAAAAGGACGAATACTGGTTAATCGTGATGGATTTGGGTTCTGTGTTCTTTAAATTAGATGATAAATTTGATCCTTCTTTACCGATGGTTTGTGGCTGGCTTGTCACTGGATCCTTTGGGCTGCTAGCACTGATATATGCCTTTCTCAGGCTGCAGAAAGAGGCATCACTGAACTGGATAAAAGCAGCTGCTCAGGAGAAGAAGAAAGTTTGGAATAAGTTGAAATGTCCTAATACTTATCACACATGGACTGAAGATGATTGCGGTATAGGGAAACCTTCAGCATGCTGTGTTTGCTTGTCATCTTTGGTCTCACCTCAAGGTGGTGGACTGAAGAGCACAGACAACGCTCAAGTCCAACGTTGCTCCATATGCGGTGTTGCAGCTCATTTCCGCTGTTCTCAGTTTGCGGTGGAGGATTGCAAGTGTATAGCACAAGCTGGCTCATCCCATTTGATTCACCACTGGTCTGAAAGATGGGTAGATTTGGATGAGAACTCTGAGACATCTTCCTTCTGTTATTTTTGTGATGAAACATGTGGTATACCATTTTTTGGTGCTTCTCCTACCCCTGTATGGGGTTGCCTTTGGTGTCAAATCCTCATACATGTTGATTGCCATGCTAAATTTGTAAAAGAGACTGGTAATATTTGTGATTTGGGCCCACTTAGACGGCTTGTGCTGTCTCCACTCTCAGTGAAAGAGGTGGATGATGGACGAACAAGTGGGGGAATGCTAAAAGCTTTGAAGGAAGGGATTATTACAACATCAGTTAGAGGTCCAATAAGAAAGCAGCGTAATAGTATCAAGAATGGAAACATCTACTCTTCTCTTTCTAATGTTCCTTTTGGTAAGCTAAAGCATTGTTCAGACAATGGTAAATCTAATGAATCTTTCCTCAGTTGGCTTTTTGGTGGGGTGTACTTTCAGGAAAAGAACAATGATTCTGCAAGTTTAAGATACAGTTATAATAAATCCAACCAAAAAACTGAAAGAAGAAATTATGAAGTGATCAATTTGCCACAGGATACAAGGCCACTTCTGGTATTCATTAATGCGAGGAGTGGAGCTCAATATGGACATTCTCTTCGAAGGAGACTGAATATGCTGTTAAATCCTGCTCAGGTTAGCGTTTAAGTTCCCTTATGAACAATCATTCCACTCTGCTAACTTTTTAGGTATCGGAAAACAGGATTTTTTAGCCCTATGATTTTAGATTTTACGATCAATTGTTTAAAGTGCTTCTTTTGCTAAAATTTGGCAATTATGTATCTTAAATCTTGTGTGTCAACCAAAATTCAGATTTTTGAACTAAGTTCCTCCCAAGGGCCTGAGGTTGGGCTGCAAATGTTCCGTAATGTGCAATACTTCAAAATTCTTGTTTGTGGAGGTGATGGTACTGTTGCATGGGTTCTTGATTCCATCCAAAAGGAGAATTTTGAATCTCCCCCACCAGTTGCCATTCTTCCTCTTGGCACTGGAAATGACTTGTCACGCGTTCTGCGATGGGGAGGGGGTTTGTCATCTGTTGAAGGGCAAGGTGGCCTCCGTCCTCATCTGAATGACATTGACCACGCAGCAGTCACGATGCTTGATCGCTGGAGTGTTTCCATCCAGGAGAAAAATGCAGATCCAGGTGAAAGCAAAAGACATGTGAAGCAAATGACAAACTATTTAGGTATGTTGGCTAAGACCATCTCCAACCGAGAATCTCATATTTCACTCCAAAATACCGTGAAACTAAAAAATACCGTGATTCATCTCCAATCAAACTCCATTTTGCCCCCTTTTGCGAAGGTAACGGTCTTTCTTTCTTTTGCGCATTTCTTCGGCAAGTTGGGTAGAGACAGAAAAATAGCGAAGATGAACAGTGCAACGCCAATATTGACGTCCCACTGTTCACCTGCAACCAAATAGCATAATTTTACCATTTGGCTGGAGCTCGCCAGTGACGCCATTCAAGCGGTTGGAGTTCGGTTGGAGATGCCCTAATATTCACCAAAATTTTATAGCTGAAAGCAGGGCCAATTTTTTTATTCATGTATGTCCTTTCTTTTTTTTTTGTTTTGTTTTTGCCTTGTAGGTATTGGATGCGATGCAAAGGTTGCATACAACTTTCATACAACCCGGGAAGAAAGACCTGATATGTTCCATAGCCAGGTAACTGATATATTTCTCTCGCTCATACACAAAGCCAACATGCTCATGTACATCCACACTAATCCTCTTGTTCAAACTCATTTATTAATTCATATGATGGCATGATGCCAAGGTGCTAAATATCATAATATTTGCATTCATGTTTGAAACCCCGGTAATGGATATCTTGAAAATCAATTATGATATATATGATGAGGGGAGCGTAAGTTTACTCAAATGTAATTTTTTGAGCAAGAGGCTGCACGTAAAGTAACTTTTTTTACTTAGACCAGGCAAGTATCGCAAACTTGTATGATTTCTGAGAAATCCAAGCTATTTGATTATGTTATGTACACCAAGTTGTAACATCTAGAAGAGTAACAAGTTCGAGTCTTCCAAACCTCTTCTTTTGGAGAAATTATTCTATGCGGAGAACGGACGCAGAACACCGCCCAGAGACCAGCCAGAATGCCCCACATCAGCGGTACCGAGCAGTACCATGCTACGGTACCGAGCACAGGAGTAACGTGGCGCATTCTGGTTGGTTTCCGGACGGCGTTTAGCATATGCATAGGATAATTAATCCTCCTTTTGATTATATTTTCATCGATTGCTTTTTTTTTTTCCTCTTCTTTTTTCTTTCAAATATATAGCTAAAGTTTAAAGATCATGAAACATTAAAATTATATTGAGTTAACCAAAATTAGTTATGAAAATTAGCCATATAAACCTTAAACATTAAAGTTTATATGGATGAACCTTATACATTTTGTTATTGAAATGTATGAACCAAATTAGTTTTGAATCGTTTATGAAAATTAGCCATATAAATTTTGAGAATCTGGTTAGCGAAAGTCATTTCTGTTTTAAATGTGTGTTTGTGCACCAGCCTTATGTTGCCTCATAAAACAGAATTTTCAATGGCTTATGTTGAATATCGTTTTAAATCACATTTGTGTTTGTGCAGGTATATGATATTAAACATTGTTAAAAAGCAGCAAAAATGTTGACTTTCAGATACTAAAAAATGTTCACCATAGTTAATCATTCCTACTATATCCCAAATAGCGGAGGATTTTTGTATGGTTGCTAGCAATCTTAGTACTTGTTCCGTGCATCATAGTTCTTCCAGGTTAATATTAGGAAGCTATTCAGGTTTTAGTTCATATCCTTGAGGCATGTTTTCTCGTTAGAACTATTTATTATTATTTTGTCACCACATGTTTCACCTTCTTTTAAGCAGTTTTTTTTTTTGTAAATGTAAAATGCCAGATAATAGTTATCACTTATATGTGCTAAAACACGTTCATTTACATTTATTTATTTATTTTTAATTTGTAGTTTGTCAATAAATTGTGGTATGCCAAAGAAGGAGCTAAGGATATTGTGGATAGAACTTGCGCTGATTTACCGTGGCAAGTGAGTTTAGAAGTTGATGGAAACATGGTTGAAATTCCAGAGGTAAAAAAGTGTATTTTTACCAAACATTTTTTCTTCAATCCATCCCTTCTCACTTCCTCATGAGAAATTATTACTTGTAGAGTCCGGATACATCCAAACTCCAATAAAAATGTGACACGTGTTCTTATGCACTATGTTCAACTGTACACACTATCCACAAATTACAAAATTATGTACATAGTGCGTACAAACTTATATACATAATATACACACTATGTACACAATTATACACAGTGTGTACAAAAACACGTGACGCGTTTTTATTGGAGTCGAACTCCGCACGTAATAATTTCTCCTTTCTCTGATACTTCCTACCTGCATATTCTCTCATTCCTCTCCCACCTTCTTTTTGTTACTTTCCAGTCACTTATGCCGTGATGATTTTCTCAGGATGCTGAAGGTGTAATCGTGCTCAACATTGGCAGTTATATGGGAGGTGTAGATCTATGGCAAAATGACTATGATCATGATGACAACTTCAGTCCTCAATCAATGCATGATAAATTGCTGGAAGTCGTTTGCATATCTGGAACGTGGCATCTTGGAAAGCTTCAGGTTTGTTTTTTATGTAATTCTTTCTGCATCTTCTTTCAATAACTAATTGTAATCTCTAGACGACCCAAAAGAAAACCTAAATCTAAGAGTTTTCAAATTTCAGCCAAATTCCAGATCCCCTAACGCTAGGAAAACTAAGTATTTAATGCATACAAATACAAAAGAATCCCTAAACAGTCCCTACATTCAAATTTCCCTCCCAAATCCCTCAAAAACCCTTCCTAAAATGCTCCGTTAGCTCCTATGATTCGTGCGGCTATAGCAGGAGGCGGAGACGTTCCGCCTCGTTCGCGCCTGGGCCAGTCCCTGGTCTAACAGATAGATAGAAAAATTGAACAATGTTGTTTAAGGCTTTAACAAGTTCTTGCTACATATATTGACAGGTAGGGCTTTCACAAGCCCAGAGATTAGCCCAAGGAAAAGTCATAAAATTGCACATTCACAGTCCATTCCCAGTCCAGGTTGATGGGGAGCCATGGATACAGCAACCTGGCTGCTTGGAAATAACACACCATGGGCAGGTAAACTTTTTATATCAATGATAGCCAAACGATAGAAATCCAACCATTGCTATTTCGCCTCTTTGTATGGAAAAATTATTACGTGCGGGTTCGGATTCGTCCAGAGACCAATAAAAATTCGTCACGTCGACCCAAAATTGTATCGTGCTCGGTACCGCTTTGTACCGAACGTAGAATCGGACGGTTCTGATGTCCGCACAGAATAACCACTCCTTTGTATGACTTACTTTCACTGTTGCAGGTGTTCATGCTGAGGAAGGCATCTGACGAGCCCACTGGACATGCCGCTGCAATCATGACAGAAGTCTTAGTCAATGCAGAGTGCAATGGCGTCATTAATCCGGCTCAAAAGAAGCTCCTTCTCCAGCAGATGGCAATACGGCTCGCTTGACGTTCTCGCATCCTTAGAAAAATTATTCTGTGCGGATACTTGACACAGCAAAAGTCCGGAGCCCAATGAAAATGCATCATGTCACCTGGTATCGAGCGATACGAGCTGCGGTACTGAGCAGCACTGAGCCTTGGTCCTCGGTACCGAGTGACGTGACGCATTTTTATTGGACTCTGGACGGCGTTCGGCATCCGCACAGAATAATTACTCCGCATCCTTTCCCTCTTGGTTAGTTTCAAACTTAGACTTTTTCAAACTTAGACTTTTTTGTATACACTTTCATTATAGGCTCCTTCAATTAGTTCCCCTTTTGAGGGGCATATTCAGCTCAATAAGAATTAGATAGGTTAGAGTCTGAAGAGGAAATTTTGTTGTAAAGCTGAGGGATTTAGTTACACTTACACATAAACCAATTGTAAGAACGCGGAAGATTTAAGAGGAGCTTTTGGAATAGCGGGAATAAAATTTGCAATTTGTAAGCATAGAAATATCAGTATAAACGAGCCGAGTTGAGCAAGCTGGCTATTTGTTCAGAATTAGCTTGTATTTGCACTTTGCAGGAGCTTTGGAGTCTTATTATGCAAAGAAAACTAGCCTCAAAGATTTACAGCTAAATTAATTAATTTTTTTAAATAAAAAATATTATGGGAGTTGAGATTTAATAAGATATCAGATCTTGTTTTCAAAAAGATTTTAGGGAATTATTGCAGTTGTTAATCCGTTGAAGAAATAAAAAAGCGTTGATTTTTGGCCGAGAATAGATCAACAATTTAGGCTTTGGTTGGGATGGCTTTCTTACCGCTTCTTAAAATAAATTTTTAATAAAAAAATTAAAAATTTTGTAGTAAAAAGCTCTTTGAAGTAGTAAAAAAGCTATCCCACAATTTTTTAGTACAAAAATTAAAAAATTTATACTAAAATGAAGCAACAAAAAAGTCGTCCAACATGAAGTGTTTGTCAATTATTGATGTTTTTTTTATCAAATTATTGACATTGATCCTTTTCTTAAGAGATTGAGTCATATATTTGGCCAAGTGAATTGGTCTGCAGTCATAATAAGCTGCTGGTCAATTTCGGCTAGATTTTAGACAACAATAATCGGCTACATTAATAGTTTTTGACCAATAAGAAAATTTTTAACTACAGAATGGTCAACAAAGCTTTTGGATGTACCCACCGCGGCTTCGCTCATGTGCGGGGGAGCTCGGCTAGGCAAAGGCCAGGTACCGGGCTCGAATCCCATGGACGAGCGTGACAACTTCAAGTGTTAGCTCGAGTAAATTAGTGTGAGTTGTCTGCTAGGTCGATCGGGATTTACACGCCGCTTTGCGTAGTGGTTCCTCGTCACAAAAAAAAAAAAAAAGCTTTTGGATGTTACTGAAAAAATAAATAATTTCAAATATAGTTTTTATAGCTCTATTGTCTATATCATCTAACAAAAAATATATAGATTTTATAAATTTCTTAGGTTTTTTTGTAATATTATTTTGTAAATAGTTGTGCGCACTTTCATACAAAGTCCATAGAAAAAAATTTGGGATAACATTTGTGTTGCTTTCTAAAATAGCTTTTTAATAAGCAAAAAAAATTTTAGTTCAAAAATTTTTTATACTAAAAAGTTTTTTTTAAAAAGCAGTAGCATGTGTTGATAATCTCCTCTTTTTGATAAAAAAATACTATAAGCTAACATTAAAAATAGACTTTCAATTGCAGCCTGCATAATATAATTTGCCAAAATGATTAAGCTACCAAATATAGAGTAGCAAATTATATTATCAAGAAATTAAAATAGTATATGGAAGTGAAGACTAAGAAGGATTGGGATTTGAATACCTAAAAAATATGATGTGATTGTGAGCTTAAATTTTCTAAATAATAGCATGTTGATACCACATTCCACATTTTTTTTTCAACCTTTTGACATTATGAGGGAGAAGGGCAATACTTAATAAGAGATTATTTGACATTAGTTATGAGACTTTGATAGATGATAAGGCATCATATTTCAAAGAGATAACAAAGATGTATTAAGATATAATTGATTGATTGAAGTCTACATTTAAGACTTTCTCATTATTCATGATAGTGGCAAGGGAGTGGATATGTGGATGGATGGTAGAGAGAGCCACAAGATTTTGAGAAATTATTCTGTGCGGACGCCGAACGGTCTAGAGACCAATTAGAACATGCCACATCATCCGGTACCAAGCAAAAAAGTGACGTGGCGCATTATGATTGGTCTCAGGGCGCCATCCGGGGCCCGCACAGAATGATTTTTCCAAGATTCCATAGCATTTTATCTTCATAAGTCGAGACAAATTATTCCACAAGGATATAACAAATAATATTCCTAAAGCACAAATGTTTGAATTTCCAATAAATTCAATAAATATCATAAAACTAACATGAAATGAGTTTTAAGTTCTCTCTCATTCTATATATATATATATATATATATATATATATATATATATATATATATATATATATATATATATATATATATATAGAAGAAGTTTTCAATGAATTAATTAAATTGTTGTCTTAAGGTCTATCCATGTTATGAACTCTTTTGAAGGCTTAGACTTCAATGGGAACTTTTTATTATTATTTTTTTTTAAAAGTAGCTTTCTAGTACAAAAATTTTTAGTTTAAGAAATTTTTATACTAAAAAAATTGTTTTAGAAAACAAAAAGAAAGTTATCCCAAACGAAGCCTTAGGCTCATAGGAAGATGATGCAATAGAGTTGTTTTTCCTATGCACTTTGGAGGAGATATTGCTACTTAGAACATTAAATTGTTGTGAATGAGGAAGATGAGATGCTTCTCATGAAGGAAATAAGCAAGGTGGAAAATTCTCTTTAGAGGCTGAGGTAGGAGAAAAAGCTTTCCATTGATATCAAATGATTGGAGGAAAATAAGAGAGACCCAATGGAGATTTGAGAGTATACACATTGGCAAAGTTGGAAGTTAGAATTAGACTTTAGTGTTATTTAAAGTCAAAGTAATTTGAATTCAAGCCCCCCTAAAATGTTAAGCTTTTATTTTTAATAACTTCTTTCAATTTAATTTGTATGGCCAATTTTAATTAAAATTAAGATTCTTTTTCAACTGATTTCATGATATAAGTTTGAAATTTTGATAATCAATTTCTCACAATTTTGCATTAATATATTAAAACCCAATAATTGTTATATTTGGTATTATAGGTAAGATAATAGATTATTTTGCCATATTATTTTTAAATATTTTATATTTTACAAGTAATTTTATTATGTATGTAAATTTTAGGGAGATATATTAATATTACTTCACTTATTTTATTTTATATCACAAGTGATGTTAGGTAGGAACATAAACTTAGAAAAATTAAAGAAGGAATAATTTTAATTATTTATTATTTTTATCTCTTCACATCAATATCATTATCATCATTAAATAAAGAGATTACTAATCTCATGAGCCCATATAACTCCCATAACATTCATTATTAATTTGATGATAATAAATTGTTAAATATTTTATTTCAATTTAATAATATTCTAACAATGCTATATATCAATATTTATTTTAATAAATAACTACGGGGATTAGATTTCATTGTATATTGATTGAATTAATTCAACAAATATCTCAAAGATGATGAATACAATAAAAATTGATTAGCTTTTATTTAGATTTATGCAAAAAATAGTTTAGAGCTTACAAAATTATTGCATAGTTATGCCGAATTATTTGAATTGATATTCTGTTTACTTGGATTATTTTCTAATTATTTACAAGCAAAATTTATTTTAAATATTATTTATTTAATTATTAAATGCCTAATTTGCTTGTTGAATAATTATTTAAGACTTGAAAAAAAAATTATTGGTCTAATTTGATATTATATAATTAAATTTGTTATATAAGAGAATTTGATGTGCTAATTATTTCATTAATTCCTTAATTCAATAAAATGAGCATGTTTATAATATCATCAATTTTTTTTTTAATTTTTTATGTTGGTAAATTTATAATATCACCATTCATGGCTTTGATGTTTAGCGGGTTTAAGATCATAGCTTGCATGGAGTGTTAATCCATCTATCTCGGGCTTACAAGTTATAGCACTATCACATATAGCTTTATCTTTCAACATTTAGGCTTCGTTTGGGACGGCTTTTTTATTGCATTCTAAAACGGAGTTTTAGTACAATTTTTTTTATTTTTGTACTTAAACTCCATTTTAGAAAGCAATAAAAAAGCAGTCCCAAACGAATCCTTAGTTATCATAGCAAATTTAGAGTTTATAGTTATGCTCTTGTGAGCTTATTTTTAACTCACTCATCTTAGCTTTACTTCTTCTTATGCTCACTATGTGCTTAGTTCATAGAATTAATTTGTTAAATTATTATTGCTTAATTTTGTATTTAATTATAGGTTGTAAAGATTTTCAACTTCTATAGGAGAACTTATCCTTCAAAATAATGGGAAACTATTTTTTGACACTTGTTTTAGAACAACTTTTCATGTGTCTACTAAAATCTATAAAGGTCTAAACAACCCTCAACCCCATTGTAACATAGAAGGATCAAATTTTAGAAGAATTGTCTATTTTAGTCTCTTAATTAATCAACCAGAGCTTTTATGAATTCATCAACATAAATCATATTCATCAATATATAAAACAATATTTATACCTCAAAATTCATATTCAAAAGTCAGGAGATCAATCATTATATTCATTTCAACTTTATAAGCTCCTGATTACCAAAGAATAAAACTAAAAAAAAAAACAAAAAAAAAAATAGAACTTGAAATTAGATCTTTCTTCACTCCAATGGATTCTGACCCATTCTTGTAAACATGTAAAACTACAAAAGTGAGCTAATAGCTCAGTAGGTTACCAAAATCTACAACTGAAATCAATGAAAAGAAATATGAACAATATCCATACAATTATTCAATCACTATCAATATTGACATATAACTATAAAAACATGTAATACTCAATAAAATAGTAACATGTCATATGAACAATAAACATTAGTTCAACTGTATATCTTAATAGTAGTGATCAGTAACCAAGTGAATAGTGCTAAGTAAAATTTATCAATTTTATACCCAATAATTATAAAATAATTTATATAGCATCTTATTATATTTGTACACCTATCATTATCATATTGATGTCGTACAGTGTCTATGTTATGCATGTATATCATGTAAATAAAGTGATTTATATATATATATATATATATATATATATATATATATATATATATATATATATATATATATATATATATATATATATATATATATACAAGCAATGTATGTAATAAAAGAAATTCAACTATTTGTGATACTATTTATGTATCTAATCTTGTAAGCGAACCTTATAGGAATCAGTTTCATTCATATAAGTCATATTTTCAAGAATTAATCATGTCATAAGCCATTTATGTTAGATGACTTCCATATCAGAAGTCGTCACTTACTGCTAGTCATCTTATTATACCATATCAATCTATTTCCTTATGCCTCACTTTTTATATTATTTAGAATTACACCATAATCCTTATTTTAAAGAAAAGTTCGTTGGCACACCCTCCTTTACAGGATAACATATCTCCAACCAACTTGAATCACTCAATTATTTCTGGCTAGTCTTTCTTACATAGATATATTTCATAACATATATAACATAATATTCAACTCTTGCATTAGTTTAGTGCATATAAATATGACTAGTGGCATTTATAAAAAAATTAGTATACTCATTTTCACATGTATATGACCATAACATATAAATTATAACAAGTATTCATATCATAAACTGATATTATAAGATTTTGACAATTATTTATTCAACTTTCATATTTATCTAAATTTCTGAAATTAAAAATTGTTCCCCAAAACACAAAAATAATAGATGAAAATTCAATATATTTATGTTAATATGTGTACAATGATTAAAACTATAACATACTAAAAATTACACAGTAAAAATTTGCTAAAAATAAAGATATTGTAATTTTTATAAGTTTGGATCAAATTAAAATTCATAAAACATAAAATAAATTAGAGGGAGGGTAATTAACTAATTATATCCTGTCTTGAGCTGAGCAATGTTTTTAATTGAATCGACTAATAAAAATCACTTTACAACTTCCAAACCCTAAGTTTTATTTTGTCTCCCATCTTTTTTCTTCTATTTCCCTCTCTTTTGCTCTCTCACTTGAGGAATGAAGAAAACAAAAAATAAATGAATTTTATGGATTTCTGTAATGGATAAAGATATTTTATTATTAAATATCTTAAGGACATAAATGTAATTATGCCAATTATTTATTTTTTCAGCATAAAATTCATATAAATTTTTTTATCTATTCAAATCCGGAGCTTTAAAAATTATATAACAATATTCTTAAATTAGATAATCATGTTTAAAAAATTCGGCTATATTAGATAATCGCTTTTACCGACTGACATGTGTTAATTTTATACACTAGGGGTGTCAATTTTGGGCCACGGGTCGAGTTTGGGTCAAACCCAAAACTGAACCGACACTTCTCGGATTAACCTGAACTCAACCTGCTTCAGGTTCAGGTCAACTAGGGCTGCAAACGAACCGAGCCGAGCCGAGTATGTGAGTGTTCATTTAATATCAGCTTGTTCAAGTTTGGTCATGTTTGTTCGAGCTTTATTGTTTGTGTTCATGTTTGGTTCATTTAAATTAATGAGTGTTCATGTTCGGTTCATGTTCAATTCATGTTTGTTGGTTTAGTGCTTATCGAGCTTGTTCACGAACATATTTAACGAATCTTTTTTAACTATCAAACAAACACGTTCATGAAAATATCTATGAACAAACACATTTATAATAAAAGCAATTGTCTATGCATGTAACAAAAGCAATGATTATTTATATTTATTAATTATATAGTCAAATATTAATTATTTTTATCGAGCTTATTCAAGAGTTCAAAATCGAACAAGAATCGAGCTTTTATCGAGCTTCTTATTGAGCTTAATGTCGAGCTTGTTCACGAACTTCAAATGATGTTGTTCGCGAACATAAATGAGCCGAACACATTAGTGTTCAAGTTTGTTTATTTAAGAATCGAGTATTTAAAATATTGTTCAAGTTTGTTTGTTTAGTTAATTAAACGACCACAAACGAGCTTTAATCGAATCGAACAACGAGTAGCTCGTCGAACGTTTGGTTCGCTTGCAGCCCTAAGGTCAACCCAACCCAACCCACGGATACGACAACACTGGCTGCGGCGGGTTGGCAGTAGCGGTGGGCTGGCGGCAGCGGAAGCCGGCTGACGACCAAAGGCAGGAAGAGGGGTAGACGGGTCAGCAGTCAGCGCGGTGAGCAGGTCCGGGACGCGATGCTGGTCTCAGGACGTGATGTGAGGCTTCAGGATGCTAGCGGACAGGATGGTCAGCTCCGGTCAAGTGCGGTTCGGTAAGCGCTGGCAATGCGGGTCCTTTCGGATCAATCTCAGGTTTTTAGGTCAATTCAAACCCGACCATATTTTTAAAACAGGTCAAAAACCTTAACCGGAACGCAGCCAGATTTGGGCTTAGGTAAACCCTAACCCAAAATTTCCGAGTCGGATTCGTATAGAAAAGTTTTTTACTGATGCAAACTTGACAAGTACTGCAAAGCTAGTAAGTATAGTATTGATTATAGTTAAGCCTGCATAAAAGGTTGGCTGATTGGCTCAATCTAATTAAAATTCAATGCCTAACCTAGCTAGTTAATTTAGATCCGATCTATACGAAGTAAAAAAATCCGAATAAGTTTTTTTTTTCCATTTTTTATCTTGAAGTACAGAATTGATTCTATTTAAGCCTAAATAAAGATTTGATTGTTCCAAATGAGTTAAAAAAGAGAGAAGACTCGGAAGGAGAAATTATAGGTGTCATGTAATTGCTTATTATACTTGATTGTAAGATTTTTAATTATATAATTTATCATTTTGTGATATAACAAGTCTAACAAAAAAGTTTTAAAACCGCCTATACTAGTCCTAAATTTGGATGAAAGAAGGTGAGAGTATTTTTAATATTCGTATTTTGTGCCCTCACATACAAAAATTTTTGGCGCCGCCCCTGCATGTAAGTCAAAATATGTCTTATAGAAATTTAAGAATTATTGCACCATACTCTAACCAACAAAGAAAACACAATTATTTTTTTTATCAAATATGAAATATATCATTTATTTTTCCTACAATGTATCGCAACTCATCTTGATCTGATGGTTGAGAGTTTTAGCTCGCACTAGAATGTCATGGGTTCGTAGTATAGCGAATGGATGTGTATCATACCCTCACTAATAAATCAACTACATAGTAGGGTTATTGGCCCAACAAATATGATTGTGTGGATCAGTTTATAGCTAAATTCGACTGCTATCATACTTAGACTTCGTTTGAGACAGCTTTCTTACTGCTTCTTAAAATAACTTTCTAGTAGAAATGCTTTTTTTCTTACTAGAAAGCTATTTTAAAAAAGACTAAAAAAGTTGTCCCAAATGAAACCTTCAAACTAATTTTTTTTTTGTTGCTTTCCTATAATAGTTTCTCAATCAACCGTACGGGCAACAATGGCCAAACCAAACGAGCACTTAGCAGTCCAAGCAGTTCAGTGGCGCAATTGATGGGCTATATGCAACCTCTAATGTTTTCATTCACACAATGCTCTCTTGAGCATTTCATCAAACATGTTGTTGCCAATAACAAGAATACAGGAATCTATGAAGTATGCTTTTATCATTGTTCTTTTTCCTGTGATAAATTTTTTTTTCCGCTACGTGGGGTCAGCTACATGAATCCTCTTTTACCATTGTGTCCTGTTAGAAGTCAAATTCTTATTTAAATCTAATAAAGAAAGATCATTTCTAATATTTTATAACCAAGTATTTTTAGGTCTACCTCTAGCTTTCTTAACATATGTCAAATCTAATACCTCAACTTTCCTAAGCAGGTCATCGGAAGGCCTCCGTTTAATGTGACCAAACCATCTAAAGCGACTCTCTCTAATCTTATCTTCCACTGGAGCTACTCCAACCTTTTCAAGTATATGCTCATTTCGTATCCTATCTCTAAGGGCAAAGCCACTCATCCACCTAAGCATCCTCATCTCTGCAACACTTAACTTAATATTATGCTTCTCTTTTAATGGCCAACATTCGGCATCATAAAACAATGCAGGTCTCACCATCATCTTATAGAATTTTCCCTTAAGTTTGAGGGGACTTTTCTATCGCACAACAAAGCCGATGCATTCCTCCACTTCAACCATCTAACTTGAATTTTGCTGATAATATCCCCATCTATTTCTAATAAAGGTGATGCACAGGAATGTGTGAATTATAGAAGAACTAAAACAAATTTCTAGTACAATAAATTTTTATACTAAAAAACTGTTTTAGAAAACAGTAAAAAAGCCGTCCGAAACGAAGCCTGAGACAAGAATCCTTTTCACACAACAAGAGATCAAAAATTGTAATTGCTATTTCAAAACTCAAATTCCAACAACAATGTAGAACCTGTGACAACAGACGATTAATGGACATCACAATGAAGTTTCCAGTCCATAATGAACAAGAAGATGGCAGTTTTCTCACAAGTTCTCTCCTGTCCTTAACTCTTTATTCTAAAAACAGAATAAGTGGAATGATCCACTGAAGAAACTCAACAACATGGAAAATGGATTTAAGCGTTGACATTGATGAAAGTGAGGTAATACCAAGCTGCAAATGCCACTGCAAGAATAAGCAAGGGAAGCAGAATGTCCATGAAGTTGCTGGAAGAAGCTTCAGGCTTCCTTTGCTGAACCTTCTTGGCAGGAAGAGAGTCTCCTGTGGCTGTCTGGTTTGGCTTTGGGCCCTCAACAGTGCCGATTAAGAACTCATCCATCATGCTGGTCGCAGTGGAACTATGGCCAACGTCCTCAAATGAGTCGGTGGCATCACCATTAGCTTTCAGAAGGAAGAAATAAAATGTTAAGAAGAATATATTTTAGGAAAAAATAGTAAGAATTGGAGAAAAACTATGGAAGGATATCTTGATACAATTAGGATGAGCATGAAAACTATTGAATTTATATTGATATTAGTGCAACAAGAACTCTTCATAAGCAGTTCTAATTTCAAAACAAATTCAATAATTTTTAGGAACACTGTGCGGATCGGATTGATTTTGGGCTTTTGAGTCAATCTGAATCTGATCAGATTTAACAAGTTAGAAAATACAACCCGAATCTGGCTTGTATGACAAACTAATTGATCATAATCCCGAATTTTCCAGGTCAGGTCAAATATTGACACCCCATATATGTGCTAAATATTCTGATATCTTCACTTTTTTTTTGTTATAGAATTCGCAGATCTATTGAATTGGATCTTTGCATAAGAGATGCTATCATGTGGTCAAGCAACTAGCTTTTAGCTTTTTAGAGATCTAAAGCTTGAAATAGTAATGGAATTGAGAGCACAGGGAAACGAAGATGGAGGGAAGGAATTCACCTGAGGCTTGCAGAAGAACATCTTCTCCTCCTGGGTGATCCTCCAAGAAGGAAGTGACATTAAAAACCTGGATCATGAATAAAAATCCCAACTTTTATGCAAAAGCTCCAGATTTTTTTTAGAAAAAGTAGGGGGATGGAAGTTGAGAAAATATAATGGAAAATTTCTGAAAACGTAGAGAAAAAAAAAAGAGATTGGAAGATGAAGAAGGATAAAAATTAAACCTTGCCGTGGATGATCAGCCAGCAATCATCTTTGGAAGTGTGGTTCGAGATTTCAGAGAATGAGTACTTCTTTGTGGAATTCATCTTCTTTCTTTCTGCTGCAGTAGAAGGGAAGAAGGAAGGAGAAGAAGAAGTGAAAAGAGGAGAAGAAAGCGAAAACCCTTGAATTTTTTAAGGCTACAGAGAAGAGAGGATTGACGTAATTATACGATCACAGAAGAGAGGCGCAGGAAAGTCAGAGGCTCTCAAAACAACATTTTAGGGCCTTTTTTACTGGAGGGTATTCTGTGTGGAGTCAAGGTACAAGTTGTATTTAAAGTTAAGTGTTTACATAATATGTATATATTTGATATATCATCAAAAAAGTTATCATGCTCAGGCACAAATCTCGAGGCAGAATCAAGTTGTAAATTTCAAAAATTAATTCAGAGACTCTCTCAACTCCAATTTCAGTGAAAATATAGTCGAACTGAACGTCTCAGAAATACAAACCTAACGACACCAAATTCAACTCAATCCGAGCTCAAATTGGTCCAAATCAAGGACCCGAAGCACTGTTGGAAGGTTCAAACCATAATATGGATTACCAAACGGTTTTCAAACGTGACATGTTATAGTCGAATCGAGCGGCTCGAGGAGACGAATCCAACGAGCCCAAGATCACGAAATTCCAACATCATTAAGGCCTTTAAATGTCTAATAAACGGTCTATGATCAAATGATTCAACATCGGACATCCATTCAAACTACTCTCAATTTACCCATGATCTTCCTCCTATTTATTGTCTATGCCACTCTAAAAAAACTATAAATAGACCCTCATTTCACTTAGAAGGGAAGCCAAAGGGGGGAAGGAGGAGGCCCAAGTAAGAAGAAAAAGAGAAGGAAACAAGGAATAGTAGGAAGAGACTCTTCCTTGACCACTACCGGAGTTTCACCAGGTAGTCTACCGACGCCGGAGTTCTGCCCGAAAGGATCGGATTTCTGACCGGCTACCAATTGACATTGGAGGCTCGTCGCCAGATTTATATCTGACGCCTAACTTCTGTCCATCAACAGACTTCTACCCAACACTGGACTTGCACCCATCACTGGATTCCTATAAGACATTATACTTCCGCCCGTCGTTGGATTCTTGCATGACGTCGAAATTTCTTCTGCCATTGGAATTCCGTCGACTTCTATTCGACGCCAGACTTCTATCGATTGTCGGACATTCGTCGGACTTCAACCCGACGTTGGACTTCTGTCCAATGTTGGACTTCTACCCGACGCCGTCCTTCCGACCTCCATTGTTAGACAACGGTCTTTATGACCTCTGTCGCCTTCCGACAAAGATCCTTTCGACTTACGCCGCCCACCGACTATAGTCCTTCAGACCTCCATCGCTCACTGATTATGGCCTTTTCAACCAAGAAAATACTTAAACAGTGAGTCTTTGTATTCCAATCATGTAATATACTTCATATGATGTACATCAAGCTAAGACCTTCCCTCTAAAGAAGGGCTTCAATTGTAATCGACTGCATATAATAGTGTATTCATTTAAACTGTGGTAGGCTATGTGATTTTTCCCCCTTTTCAGGGGTTTTCCACGTAAAATTTTTGGTGTCTCCTATGAATGACACATCATCTCTTTATCTGTGTGCGTGCTGGATCTTCGTACAAAGCTAAGATGTTAAACTTTATATTTCTTCACCGCTGCGAATACTCCAGAAAGTAACAATTATATATATATATATATATATATATATATATATATATATATATATATATATATATATATATATATATATATATATATATATATATATATATATATACACACACACACACACACACTAGGTATTTGTTGTGTCAATTTTTGACACGATATAAAAATCCGACTCGAACTTGACTCGAAAATTTCGGGTTAGACTTGACCTGATTTCAAAACGGGTTAGGTTCTCGAATTCGACCCCTTTGAAAAAAATGGGTCGGGTTTGGGTTGACCCGGAAACCTGACGGGTCGACACGAAAACCCGTTTGAAATGAGCTGACCGCTCTGCCGAGCCCGCCTGCGTCATGTTTGAGATGCCCGCGCCTGCCCGCCCCTGCATGCGTCGTGTCCAAGTTGCCCCGGCATGAGGGTGCCCGCACCCGGGCCAGAGGCTGCTCACATCACGTTGCGAGCTTCGTTTTCCGTCATCCAGTCGTCTGTCGTACTGCTGTCGCCGTCCAGCCATCAATTATGTCGGGTCAGGTCAACCTGGTAACACGACTGATCGGGTTAGGGTATACCCATATGAACCCAAATCTAACCCAAAATCCAATTTTGGCACCTACTCACACTCCACACAAAATACTCTCTTTTTGACAAAATGATTTGCGCTGATTTAATGAGGATTTTTTATAGATCCAGCTTAAATGTCAAAGAAGTCCGTTGGGCATGGAAGTCATGCATGGGGAAATCTTGGACAAATTTTTAAACTAGGTATTATTAAAATTTTAATAATGTAATTAAGAATCGAAAAAAATTAAATTTAAATTTAAGAATAGTCAAAATCACCCATCAAACGGACTACTTATGCTGACTCAAACTTGCTGAGTCATATCTCAACATGCGACTTATTTAAAAAAAATGTTACTATTGTAAGTTGCCCGTTAACCAGGCGACTTGCTACATTAAATTCTGAAAATAATTTAAAAATAAATTAAGTAAAAAATATATTAAATAAATATACTTAAAAATAATTAAAAATAAAAAATAGAGGAAAAAAATAAAAAAAAATACAATTTTAATGTAAACTATAATTTCTATATTTTAATAGAAATTAATACTTTAAAATATATATTCATCAAAATTTGATAAAAAATTTATTTATTTGGACATTATTAAAATTGTAATTGATATTTTTAATGGATACGTGTTGTACCGAAAAATAAAGCAACAGAAAAAAAAAACACAGGCTTCGAAAGTAATATCATAACTTTATTTTTTTTGTATATACTTTTTATTTTAATATTTTTCAAGTATATTTTTTAATATATTTTTCACATATTTTATTTTCAAGTTATTTTTCAAAATTTACTAGCAATTCGCCAGTTTTTTTTTTGGACATTTAGGTCGTTTAAGGCAAACTCACACACACAACGCATACACGTAGACTCGAACCTTGGACCTCTTAGTTGGGAGCCTAAGCTCTCAACCAATAGGCCAAGGAGAGTTGTGTGCAATTCGCTAGTTTAACAGACAACTTACAATAGTACTTTTTTTTCTTAAATAAGTCGAATGTCATTTCGGCGATTGGAACATGATTCAGCATGTCTGAGTCAGCATAAGTCACCCGTTTGATGGACAACTTTAACATACTTTTCAATTTATTTTTCAATATTTAATTACATTATTAAATTTTTAATAATACCTAGTTTAAAAATTTTTCCGGAAATCTTATCCTTCCTCCAGCTCGGCGAAAAGAGTAAATTGTCGAGCCCTCTCCAAACGTTGATAGCTCCGAAGCGAAGGTCCACTCTTCTTCCATCTTTCGACGCCGCTCTACACTTCCGTTAGTTTAGCTCTGTAAAGAATTCGAATTCCCACTGTGTTCAAGCTCAAATGGAAGGCTACCTCAATACCTTCTTGCCCACGAAATCCTTCCCAATTTTCAGTTCCCCGCCTGCAAAATGTGTTTTTGAGGTTTGTAATTCTAAATCTAAGGCCTTCTTTAGTAGAAGAACTAGGGTTTACACTTGCAAAATGGAAAACAGTTCTATGTATTTGAGGGAGGTTGAGGAGAAAAAGCAGCCTACTCCCAGTTGGGAATTAGAGTTCTTGGGAAAGGCCTCTTCAGCGAGTTCTCAGCAAACCCATCAGAAGCAGCACGAGAAATCCAGGCTGCTTAAGGACACTGAAAGCATGGATTGGTGTGTTAGGGCTAGGAGGGTTGCGTTGAGGACAATTGAAGCGAGGGGCTTGACGTCATCCATGGAGAAAATGGTAACGTCGAGGAGTAAGAAGAAGAAGAACAAGAAGAAGAATAAGGGGATCAAGGAGAAAGTGAACAAGAAGAAAAATTTTGAAGATTTAGATGATGCTTTGGAAGGCATGGATTCGGAGGATGAAATAGAGGATGATAACAGCGACCTTCTTACTAGAGTGAGCATGTTTGCTGATGGGATGTTTGAAGAAAGGAAAGAGAAAGCCAAGGAGGCTTTTATTGAGAAATTGTCGCAGTTTTCAGGACCTTCTGACAGAAAGAAAGAGATTTGTCTCAACAAAGACATTGTTGATGCTCAAACTGCAGAGGAAGTTCTTGAGGTAGCAGCAGAAGCTATATCAGCTGTGGCAAAAGGATTGCATCCTTCTCCTCTAACTCCTATCAATATTGCAACTGCTATTCACCGCATAGCCAAGAACATGGAAAAGGTCTCCATGATGAGAACTCGCAGGCTGGCATTTGCCCGCCAAAGAGAGATGTGTATGCTTGTAGGTATTGCAATGGTTGCATTGCCTGAGTGTTCTGCTCAGGGGATATCAAACATTGCGTGGGCATTATCGAAGATTGGCGGGGAGCTACTCTATGTTTCAGAGATGGATAGAATTGCTGAGGTGGGAGCTCTTAAGATTGGGGACTTCAATGCACAAAATTTGGCAAATGTAGCTGGTGCTTTTGCATCAATGCAGCACTCGGCTCCTGAACTCTTCTTGAGATTAGCTGCTAGAGCAGCTGAAGTAGTTTGCACTTTCAAGGAACAAGAGCTTGCTCAATTATTATGGGCATTTGCATCTTTGAATGAGTGTGCTGACCCTTTGTTGGATTCGCTAGATGAAGTTATCAAGGAGTCAGTCAATCTTGTGGTATTCGAAGAAGCAAGGTTAAATTCGCGATATAATATGGACGATAAGACTGATGAGGTTGCTGAGAATACCAACAAAAATGTTGGAGAAGAGAATTTAAGTACCTTTGAGCTTCACTTCAGCAGAGATCAGCTTGGGAACATAGCTTGGTCATATGCTGTTCTTGGAAGGATGAATAGTTTATTCTTCTCTCATGTGTGGACAACTCTGAGCCGACATGAGGAGCAGAGGCTTTCAGAACAATACAGGGAAGATATCATCTTTGCATCACAAGTTCATCTAGTAAATCAGTTATTGAAGCTCGAGTACCCTGAAATTGGTTTATCATTGAAAAAGGATATTGAAGAGAAAATATCACAAGCAGGAAAGACTAAGCGTTTCAATCAGAAAACAACTTCTTCATTCCAAAAAGAGGTAGCAAGGCTTCTTGTCAGCACTGGACTTGACTGGGTCAGAGAATATCCTGTTGATGGTTACACTTTGGATGCTGTATTGTTTGATAAGAAGCTTGCTTTTGAGATTGATGGTCCATCACATTTCTCAAGGAATTTAGGCAAGTTTTGATCACTGGTTCTAAGGGACTTGGGCTTCGTTTGGGATGGTTTTTGGCCATTATTTTTTCACTACTTTTAATAAATTTTTGTGCTAGAAAGTTATTGTAGAAAGCAGTTAAAAAATTGTCTCAAACGAAGCCTTAACATTTTTTTTTATCTTAGCAGTTTTTTTCTTAAGTTAAAGGAATTATTTGTTTGACTAATTTATCATTCATTTGATTATGACTCAAATTGGCATTTGTGCAGGGGTTCCTTTAGGTCACACAGTACTCAAACAACGATATATATCGTCTGCCGGTTGGAAACTAGTCTCTTTGTCATATTTAGAGGTAAGTCAACAACTGACCGGATGTTTGTTATTGCTTAACTTAAATGAAAGTGATTACTAAGAAAAAACATTCTTTAGTTTTTTTGTTGCTGAAATATTGGGATGGTCTTTACAGCAACTACAAAATCTCATTCTCCTATAAACTGAGGCTTTGTTTGTTTGAGCGTTTTTTTGCCTTTTCCGTTTTTGAAAACGGAGAAAATATTTTTTGTGTTGTTTGGTTCGTCAAATCACGTTCCTAATAACTCCTTTTTTTCATTTTTCTACAGTTTTGAGAAAGTTTTTTATATATGTTTCTCCGTTATTAAACTCCATTTTCTGAACTAATGTTTTTTAAAACTGTCTTTTAGAAAAGCACCAAAAAAACAAACGAAGCCTGAATATCAATTTTCTGCCTTCTCACGTGGAGATGAATGTGTGGATTAAGAAGTCAATTTAATGTGCTTGTTGAAAGATAAGGGCATTTTGACTTTGAATTTCTTTTGGAATTCTACCAACTCAAAAATCCTCACAATAAAACATACAAAAGCTAATGAATTTAATAACTATATCAATAAAGTTTAAAAATATATGAAACAAGATACACAAGATTTGATACACTAATACAAATGAGTGTAGAAGTGCTAATTACAGCGGCAATCTAAATGATTTTATGCTAAAGTACATTAGAAAACGTGCACTCATAATCAATTAAATCAATCATACAAATGTGCACCACAAAAGTGAACTAAGGCATAGTTTAAATGATTAAACTAGTTGGGTAATCTATACCTATTAAGCTTAATAGAAATGAAGCACACAACTACACAAGTTATTATATTAAAACCACAAACATCAAAGCTATACAAGTGTTTATGCAACCATTGGTGATGCAAATAGATTTATGGTATATATGAGAGCAATTAACTTTAAAACACTAGTAATATCTACTTTATAGAAGATAATAATAGCAATTAATGGCCACATTAACATTCAAGCATTTTAGAGAAATATGAAAATATACAAGGAATGTAAATCTACAACTATAGAGAAAATTTTTACATTATAAAATTTTTATGTGGACTGATAATCACCAATGCCTAATGCCTACCTAGATTAGGATTAGATTAGTATTCCACTATTGAACATGCAAGTCCTGCTTCTTCATTTCATTTATTAGATGGAGAAATATTTACACTATCTTGCTTGAAGAGTAAGAGCGCCTACACCAACTTAGCTTTTCTGCATAAAGCTCAAACAGGTTCCACTTGGGTGGCTGGGATTTTTATTATTTGTTTTTTAATAATAATAATAATAATAATAATAATAATAATAATAATAATAATAATAATAATAATAATAATAATATGATAATAATAATAATTATTATTATTATCAAAATGTTGGAGTAGCTCCAGTGGAAGATAAGATTAGAGAGAGTCGCCTTAGATGGTTTGGTCACATTAAACGGAGGCCTTCCGATGACCCGGTTAGGAAAGTTGAGATATTAAATTTGACTTATGTTAAGAAAGGAAGAGGTATACCTAAAAAGACTTGGTTAGAAAATATTAGAAATGATCTTTCTTTATTAGATTTAAATGAGAATTTGACTTTTAATCGAACACAATGGCGAAAAAGGATTCATGTAGCCGCCCCACGTAGTGGGAGAAAGGCTTGTTGTTGTTGTTGTTGTATTATTATTATCAAAATGTTGATTTTTTTTGCTAAACTCTTTTCGCTAGTACTCATCGCATCATCACCTCGCGCGCGAGCGAAAATTTTAATTTTCTCATTCATGTGGCATCCCATGCAATATTTGTGTCTATTTAAGCTATTTTGTTGTTCTAAATGCGTCCACATAGTCTATTTTGCGAATGGGTGTTATTCGAATAATTTAAACTTTTAGTCAACACGTTTCAAACAATATTTGCTTAACGTTTCGTCTGTCACTTGCTTTTTACCGTATTTGGTCGGATTAATCTCAAAGAAGTTGTTGAGGTCAACAAGTTCTTTCTCAAATTTAGCTAGGTTATGGCCTCCCATTGATTGTAGCAAAATTTGAACTTGGACATGTCATATTAAAAGTAATAGCTTAGCCGCTAAGCTATTAGGAGCTTGATTATAAGCCAGAAGATTTTACTGACTTTGATTTTTATGAAAATTATATTTTTAACTCTTGTAAATTTTTTCAATATGCAATTAAACAGCTGTGTGTAAGGTCATTAATATCTAAGTTGAGCGGGATAGAAAGAAAATTATGAAGTTAGATGTATGAAAGAATTAAGATGAATAAGTTGAAGATAATCATATTGAAGAAAATATTATTGATATCTATTAAAGATAAGATGAATGAATATAGATTTAGCTTTCATTTGGGATGGCTTTTTTGCTGCTTCTTAAAGCAGTTTTTTAGTACAAAAATTTTAACTTTTGTATTAGAAAGCTGTTTTAAGAAGCAGGAAGAAAGCCGTCCCAAATGAAGCCGTAGGTGGTAGCGAATTGAAAAATGAGGATTCATAATGTCAATCCTAAATAATTTGTATAAGGCTAATGATGATGATGATGATGATGTTTTGAACTCTTGCTGAGGAAATTTTTGCTATTTTGTTTAAAGAAATATTTTTATTGGGCACAATGTTTAAATTTGTGGTGCTAGCAGCAATTCTTGTTGTCTTATTTATATGCTATTTTCTTTGATATTTTTTTCTACAATTAACCAACACTTCAATCATCATTGACCATCCTCACATCATTGCTTCCTACAGTGGGAGGAACTCAAAGGCGGCTTTGAGCAGTTGGAGCATCTAAGAAAAATACTTGGCATACATTTACACGGCAGTTCAGAAGACCAACCAGAAAATAAGGCTAAGTCATGATATCGCATCAATGTTCAACATATGACATTGTAAGTTCTAAACTATTCCACCTTTTTTGAAAAAAAGCAAGTTGTTCAGATGGAATGATTCCTTTGGAAAATTTTGAATCAGAATGTCTCAATTAAAATTTAGTTTAAGATGACTCTTAGGCTTCATTTGGGATGACTTTTTTGTTGTTTTCTAAAACAGTTTTTTAGTAAAAAAACTGTTTTAGAAAGCAACAAGAATGTCATCCCAAATGAAACTTTAAAGTTATTAACTTATTATATTTGCTTTGAGATGAGAATAATATATAAATAATCAAGAAATTTTTTTTTTGTACTAATCTCAAAGCAAAATCATTGCTTGAGAGTTATCCTGATCAAATTTAGGTAAGAATACTTCCACGATGGATCAAAACATATTTGCAATCACTTGTCATTGACTCACGACTTTTTTTTAATTTGTTTCATGTAATCAGTTTGGATTGAACTCGACCGATGATTGGTCAAGAAATTGTGTCATTAAGCTATTGATTCAGTATGTCATATGTATTTTTGGAAATGCTTGAAATTATGATCATTAATATATTTTTTGTTCACTTTGTACATTTTATATGGTCATATTTTACTTATTTGGTATAATTGAAGAACATATATGCCTTTAAGGTAAGCTAGAGTCATCTGCACATAGTGGTAAGCTAATTTTCATTTTGTTAGATGTTCAGCCCTTTTTTGAGATGCAATAAGTATTGGCTTTGGTAATGTCTGAAGCAGTTGGTCATCTGTTGGATTACATGCAAGCAGGCTGGTGGTAATTGGCCTATGAGAAGCAAATTGCTCCCTTGTCTTTGTTCTTATTTCTCTGATAGTTCTTCTTGTCATTAGGCCTTTGGAAGGGTTTTTTTTGTTAGTTCATGGCCTTACATTAAGAAGGCATCATGATGCATCTAGGTAGATCATTTTACCATAGGCGACACGATTCGAGATGATTGACATCTTGAAGATGGTTGGCATATAGAGGAAAATTTTCCTTTCGGGGAGTTTTTATGTTATAAACTTCGCTACCACTTATGATTGTCGTCAAGCTCAAGTTATCAATATATAATGGAGCAATCATTATTGAGAAGTTTGATGGTTAGTTTGAGCTTCGAAAGACTTGATTTCTTTTGTCAGAACAAAAAGTTATATGTACCCACTCTCATGTGAAAGGAAAGAGCCATGATCTGATAAGGATGACCTAGAGCTAATTCGAGGCCATTTTGAAAACATTTCCATGAGTGGGAGGGATGTATTTGATGAAAGAGATTGAAAAAAGGATTCGGATTGTTCAGTATGTTATTGAACATCATAAGTAGGCGATTTCTCCAAATGTAGTCTAGAAAGAAATCTAAACTTTGGTGGAGTTCATCGAAGGTTTGCATGACCACCTTCGCCGAGAATTATAGTTATTTTCAATTATCTAATTTGATGAAGCCAATAGTAATTCAATTTCCATGGAATCCAAAAATTGACCAAAGGACTAATGATAGGAAGAATTATCATATAAATAAGAACAAATAGAAGAAAAAAAGGGAGGAAAAAGTAATTAGGGTTGGTAAATAATAAAAGACTTTTCTCCACACATGGTAAATAATAAAAGACTTTTCTCCACACATTGAGGTTAAAACATAAAAAAATTTGGCATATGAAGAAACAAGTGGAGATTGGTGGGACACAAAAAGTGAGAACTATGATGGCTTGCAGGAAGCCAAGTACAAGGAAAAAAGTTGTAGAAATTAAAAAAAAAAAGTTGTAGAAATTTGCAAAATAATTTGATGTTCAAATGTGAGAAATGGTTACTTAATTTTGAATGTTAAAGACATTTTTCTCCTTTATTTTAGTAATTAATTAGAATTTTGAAAATCTTTTTAATTATAAATATGAGTCATTCATTATAAAGCTTTAAATTCCCAAATTTGAGATTTCTTATCTCTCTCTCTCTCTCTCTCTCTCTCTCTCTCTCTCTCTCTCTCTCTCTCTCTCTCTCTCACATCATCTCGACCAAGGTTATAAATGAGTCGAGTCGAGTTCGAGTCACCCCTAGCTTGAACTTTGATTAATTACACAAGCTCGAGTTTGAGCTCGAGCTTTATTCTATGAGTTCAAATTGGCTCACAAGCCTGCTAATTTACTATGAAAGAGAGAAACTAATTATCATTATAAAACTGTTAAATGCTTGAGAAATAAGAACAAAAAAAATATTAAATAAGTTAGTATAAGAAAGTGAGATATGCTTTTTTAAATATTTTAAATAATTTTGTATAAAAAATTATAAATGCTAATATATTTTAAATGCATTTTATACTTTTTTTTTTTAAAGAGTTGTCTCGTGAGCAAATTAGTCCAGCCAAGGCTGGCTCAAACTTGGCTCATTAGCTGATTGACAATCTCTTGTGGTGAAGCAAATTAGTACCACAAGTTGTCTCCATTTTGTGAGTACTTTTGTCTTTAGGCGAAGTAAAGAACCACCATAATCCATTACTTCATTTGGTGAAGCAAAAATCATGTTGTAATTGTATATTGTGTCAAGCTCTTGAGCTTGAGTATGAATGCTCAAGCCGAGTTCGAGCTTATTTCCTATGATTGACTTGATATCGAGCTGCTTATTTGGGTGACGAGTTGAGCTCGAGTTTTTTGACTCATCCCTAAAAAATTTGCCATTGATAGTGTAAATTTAATGCGGGTAACAAGTTCTGCCCAATAATGGAGCAAAAGAATCATGAGAGAGTAATCTAATTCATTATTTCATCCATGCCCTAATACTCCTGATAAATTATATATATAAATACAAATGACATATTAACTATAATTAAACAACACAACAACAACAACAACAACATCAAACCTTTATCCCACTACGTGGGGTCGGCTACATGAATCCTTTTTCTCCATTGTGTCCTATTAAAAGTCAAATTCTCGTTTAAATCTAATAAAGAAAGGTCATTCCTAATATTTCTAACTATAATTAAACCTAAAAAAAAAACCTCAAAAATACATATTTAATTATTTAAATACTAATCTACATAACTCATTATAATTACTACCTATGGCATTTTTTGACAAACTGAAATCTAAAAAATAAATAAATTAAATAAATTAAAAAAAAAATTACATGCCACAAAATTAGCATTTAAATTAGGAATGCAGCAAAGAAGAAATTAGCATTTAAATCAATTTCAGCTGTGAGGTTCACTAGCCGGTGGTGATTTTGCCTCATATATTTAGGCTTCATTTGAGATAACTTTCTTATTGATTTTTAAAATAATTTTTTTTTTGTATGAAAAATTTTGATTTGAGAAATTTTTGTATCAAAATTTACTTTAGAAATAGTAAGAAAGTTGTCTCAAACGAAGTCTCTGTTTGCATTTGTGACAACTTTTGTATTGCGTTATAAAACAGCTTTTTAGTACTATTATGGGCTGGAACAATCGTGGTGATATAGAGATAAATAGATTAACATCTTAGCTTTGAATGAAGATCTTGCACATAGACATAAGAGAGATGGGTCATGGGAGCAGTATTTACAAGAGATATCAGAATTTTTACGTGAAAAACTCTAAAAACGGAAAAAACTACGAGGTTTTGCCCGGTTGAATAGAATCCACTAGTATTTATAATTGATTACAAATAAGACTCTTTATATGGGGAAGGCCTTGGCTCAATGTAACAAATAAACATCATAACGAGCACATTACATAGTTGAAGTTAGAAAAATCCAGTGATATTATTTTCAAGATAGTGTTGGCATGCTCGTTTTGTTGGTAGGACCATAGTTGGCAGGTAACAGAGGTCTAAGGGATCGCAGTCGGTGCGCAATGGAGGTTTGAGGGACCGTAGTCGAAATGCTGCGGAGGTCGAAGGACCATAGCAAGCATGCCATGAAGGTTGAAGGGATGGTAGTCGACGGGCAATAGAGGTTCAATGGACTGCAGACAACGAGCGACGATGCAAATAAACTCTGATACCAATTGTAACGTCCCATAATCTAATTTGAAAGAATTCTTTCTTTTATATTGTATTATACAACAATCAGAGCTATCTAAGATCATCTATCAGTAATAAACAGTGAAAATAAATTTCATAATTCAAAATATAAATTTATATTTGTATTCATTATTCCAAAAGTCATATATAATACTTAAGAATCATACAACTATATAATGTCTATCCAAATCATGAGTATAAAAGAATAACTAAAACTAGAAAAGTTGAACCTACGGAATTCTGATCAACTACACACTCCTCAATATTTTCACTGATATAAAATTATTTAAACCACATATGATGAGTTAAATAGCTCAACCAATGTTTAAAATTGCATATTCGGGTATTGAGGCGTTTTTTATTTGTGAGGCGAGGCATAAGCCTCAAGGCGTTTTGAGGCGTTAGCCTCGAAATCAAAAGATTGCGTAGATATAAAATGATAATTTTTTTATATACTAATGAGTGAATAATATAAAAATAAAAAAAATATAAGATATGAAGTGAAATCAAAATATTCTAATAATAAGACAACATGAAATATAGTTCAACTCAAAATTCTATCTTTCCCAAATCCCAGTATTCTTTTCATTAACATATAATTCCAATTTCTAAAAATAAATAACAATGACATATAACATAAGAACTCATAAGTAAAAAAAAAAAAAAGAACTCATAAGTCATCAGCATTGTCATCACTAAGGGGTTCTTCATTTGAATCATCATTATGATGAATTGCTCTCTCCCCTTCCTCCTCTCCTATAGAGTCCAATGTCGGGCATTTACTTCAAGATTTATGTAAGTTTTAATATATATAGCGTGAGGCGTAAGCCTCATGCCAGTGAGGCGAGGCGGGCCTTAACCAAGTTGAGGCGCAAGCCTCATAACAAAAACTCGAGGCGTAAGCATCGAGGCGTTTTTTACTGGAATTGCGCAAAGGCTGGCCTCAAGGCGAGCCTCATATTGCACAATTTTAAACATGTCATAGTAAAATCCTATAACTTGATTCAAAGCACTGTAAGCAAACAATATGCATGTCATTAGTCAATTCATAATAGTAATAATAACATATCAAGAATTAGGGCAGAAATAGCAAAACTCACGTGCAGCGATAGTAAAATCTATAAAAGATAAAATAGTATGGTACAAAAGCCAGTAAATCACTACAATAGAGAAATCAATAAAATGGTATTGGTGTAGAATCAAACAGCCTTCGTATCAATACTATCAATAAGTAAAACAATCATATAAAGCGATAAAAACCAAATCAGAAAAATCCTATTAATCCTTTGAATCTTCCAAATATGCTTCAGTCCCTTGATTTGGACCCATTTGGGCTTGGATTCGACCAATTTTGGTGTCATTTGGTTCGTCTCATTGAGATGTCCAATTTGATTATAAGTTTGTTGAGATTTGAGTTTGGATGGTCCTAAATTTAATTTTGAAAGTTACCAACTAAGATGTGCCTCAAGCTTCATGCTGGATCAAAGCTTTTTTTGGTGACGAAACTAGTACAAAATTCATATTCAAAAAATTTTTGTATAAAAAAGTTGCTTCATAAAGCAGTAAGAAAACTATCCCGAATGAAGCGTCAATGTGTTTGTCTCAAACAATTAGTTTTTATTCAATACAATGATGAGGGGCTTCAACTGTCAAACTAAGAACTCTTCCTCCCTGCATAGCTCTTCTCAATGTCTCAAGTCAAAGCGAATGTAGTGGATTTCAAATGATAAGTTTGCTTCTTCAAAAACTGTATACAATAATAAATACATCAATATGCATGAGGAAGGCATTAAGGTTTCACTTGTGACAGCTTTCTTGTATAAAAAATTTTGTATTAGAAAGTTGTTTTAAAAAACAGTAAGAAAGTTGTCATAAACGAAGTCTAAGCATGAATGAAAATGCAAATATTAGAAAGATAATGATAATGAAGAAAGAAGGAAGATTATAATGTTACCTCTATTCTATTGTTGTCAACTTGTGAAGTGCTACAATAAGACCCCTGACCTTGAGGGATTTCTGACAATCTCAACTTTCCTTATAAGAATTTATATTACATAATAAGTTCAATTCACTTCTTCCATTGACATTCATGTTTATCACTAGAAATTTGCAAGCTGAAACACTCAGAGTGACATCCATAGCAAACATTTAGAGATTTATAGGGTTAACCAGTTTGATTTCACTACTTTTCAACTATACTCGCTTGATGCTAATTCCAGACCCAACAAATGAAGAAGCACTAGTGGCTTCAAAAGAAATCAATCAGTAGCAATTGTGACAAAAAACTGAAACGGTTCTGAACTTGGTTGCTCCAAAATAAGCTTGATCTTATTGTCATCATTAATGAAACTTCGCCTACCACTAAACAGAGTTTCTTCTATAGCAGATTTGCTGGATCAATTTTTTTTGGTTTTGAGAAGTGAAGAGAATCAATAATGTTATCACTTAGGTTTCGTTTGGGACGGTTTTTTATGCTTCATAAAACAGCTTTTTAGTACAAAAATTAAATTTTTTGTACTAAAAAATTGCTTTATGAAGCAGTAAGAAAGCCGTCCCAAATGAAGCCTTATTTGGCAAGCAATAAGCACTTTTATTGTACTTCAATATAATTCAATTTATCATCTTGCTTATCGTAAAAGGAAAAGGTTTGAAAGAAAAGGGGAGCAACAGAGGAAAACTGATGCAGGACGAGTTCGAGCCTTTGGCAAAATTCTGAAATAGGTAGGAGGCTTTTGGCAAAAAAAAAAATCTGAAACAGTTCAGATTTTCCTCACAAAATCTGAGGGGAACTTGAGCAATCCCGCAGCAGATTTGCTCTTCAAATCTTCCCAAGAAGAGCCCTGTCCCGTGGACAGAATTTTGGGAAAACCTAATAACAGGTGGCGTTAAGCTAGGAGGAAATTAGGGAATTATTTCCTAATCCCTGAGCTCAGATTTGGGAATTAATTGGAGACTTGGGCTTGAGGATATACGGCTACTATGAGGTAGGAATTCTGAATTTATTCCAAAGGAGAATGGGGGAGTTCGGCCAGCAGAAAACAGAGCACTTAATTTACAGTTGAGGATTTTCTTTTGAATTTGGGAGGGAAAATCTGAACTTAACTCCTCTAATCAAAGCTTGTGGATTAGGAAAGAAATTAAGAAAAATATGAGGGAGTTTGACGGCTAGCCTAATCAATAATTTTTAATTAGGATTGACAGCTAAACGGGATGGGCTCTTATTTCCTAATAGAAAAGGGGGCTGAGCAGCTCACGGGATTGAGAAAGAATTAGGGGAATTCAAATTCCAAATCCCAATCAGATTTTAGAAGGGGTTTCACGTGGATAGATAAGGAATTAAATGGTGCTTTAATTCCCTGAGATTTTGGGAATTCTCAGATTTGGGAATTCTTTCCCAAAGAGCTGGAGCTAATGGATGAGAGGGGGCCGGCTATGTAGAGAAAAAAAGGGGGAAGAATTAAGTCTATTTCCAAAAGTGAAATTACCCTTTTGGAAACAAATTAATCCAAGCAAGATGATGGGAAAATTCGGTCAAGAGGATTTGGGTAGATTTAATAGGCTAGGAGGCTTAGGTAAATACTCAATTAGATTCAATTTGAATTTGAAATTCAAATTTGAATTGATTGAAGAACTTTCCTAAAATAGACTCATTAAATTTGGAAAGATTTTGAAGATCCTCATTTAGCAATTTTGAATTTTAAATCTATCCGCATTCAATTTAATCTAAAATAGGAAACAAACTTGGATGGGGAAGGAGGAGATTGACCTGCAGCTAGGGGATGTTGGTCGGCGGCATGAGAGGTGCTTGACCGTGGGTTTGGATTGGAAGGGTGAGATCCGGCGGCTATGGTGAGGATTTTAGTGGAGCTTATTGTGGGGGAAGAGTGGGGAAATTTGGTGGATGAATTGGATGTGACGACGAAGAATAAGGAGGGTGGTGAGTGAAGACGAAAATACAACGAGAAAACCACGAACCCGGCCGTCTCCAAGGTTGGTGGGTTATACGATTTTCCTCTCCAAAGGATCTCAAATCACGAGCCCGGACCCATCCTGCGGCTGGTGAAGACTTCGATTCCTCTCATAGGAATCCCACTAACGCCCTCTCACAAGAAGAACACAAGTGTGGAAAATAATTTTTCATATTAATCAACCATCCTCATTACAATAGCTAAAGGCCCTATATATAGGCCACAACATGAGAAAATAAAAAATTACAAAATTGCCCCTTGGGCCACTACACTCAAATAAATTAACCTAGGGGTAAAACAGGAAATAACATAAAATAGAAACTAAAATGCAAAAAATAATTCACAAATGACAACTTAAATTAGAGCCATTGATTTACGATGCCTCCTGTGATAGATGCGCCAGATCTTCGTGCCGATGTCCGCATCAAAAACAAAGCAAATTTATATGAGAATCACAGAATAATGCCTTTCAAAACTTGGCAGTAAGACAATCTAGATATAATATATCATCAAGCATCTATCAGATTGGACTGAAAGATCTATCAACAAAATCTTTATCTACTTTATTCTTATAATTTCATTTATTTGATGTCGAGGAATGGTATACCGTTAATCCCAGTCTTAGATTAATCACAAATGGTTGCCATTTATCCTTATTTCATACTAAAGAATCATGTCCTGCACAATTTGCTGCATTTAGGGCATCTCCAACCAAAAATCTCATTTTTTCACTCCAAAATGTAGTGAAACTAAAAAATGTCGTGATTCATCTCCAATCGAACTCTATTTTGCCCCCTTTTGTGAAGGTAACGGTCGTTCTCTTCTTTCGGGTGTTTATTCGGCAAGTTCTGTAGAAACAGATAATTGGTGAAGATGAACAGTACAACACCAATATTGTTGTCCCACTGCTCACCCGCAACCAAATAGCAGAAGTTTTACCGTTCGACTGGAGCTCGCGAGCGAAGTCATTCAAGCTTTTGGAGTTTGGTTTATAAAACCTTCAGACCAACCGGAATATAAGCTCACGAAAAAAAGAAGAAGAAATGCAGCAGGACTATATTATTGAAATAAAGCAGTTACGATGTTATGAAATAATGGACAGATCAATTTGTATAAGGGAAGAAATGAAGAGGTTAGACGCTTACTTTGCAAGAAGATAGAGTTTTTCCTGGCTTGAACTCTCTGGTTTTTTCTGCCCGGCAATCCTCCGCCTCGGCTTCCTTCCGCTCGACAATCCTCCGCCTACGGTCTCGAATTGACCGACCGCCGCTCACCCGGCCACGTCAAACCCAGCAGCACCGAGTCCGGCTTCACCTGAGCGAAACAAGAACGGCCCGCTGCCTTCGTCCGACCTCCTCACACAAGCAAACGAGCCCCGACCCTTCTGTCAGTCGCCGGCGACCTCAACTCACACGAGAATCGTGTCTCCAGTTCTCTCTCACACCTGCAAACGAAGCCGACCGCCGCGAAGGGAACTCCAACCTTCCGTCACTTGAACCTTACAGTAAGCCAAAGTTCTGTGCTTGGTTCATTCTCTCGGTATCTCCACAATAAATTTTTTTTTTAAGCCAAGCTCACGTCTTCGTGAAACAGAACAATTATTAGGTCCGGACATCAGGCGTAGCTCTACATCCGGAGGTCAATAACATATCGCTCATGCACTTACTCTTTACCTCGCGGCCCGACGATCCGACCCGGACCGAAACCTGGTATTGCTATGTTCGGGTATTGCTAGGTATTGCTCAATATTGCTAGGTATTATTAGGTATTGCTTGACAATAACGAGAAATACCGCTCTGTCAAGATCAATATATAGCAATACAGAGCAATACCAAGCAAAATTGGGGTATGCTCGGTATTGCTAGGTATTGGTCTTGACAGAATGATATTTCTTTTTATTGCCGAGCAATATCGAGCAATACCTAGCAATATCCCGATCTGCATAAATTAGCCAATACATAGCAATCCCGGGTCTGGTCCGGATCGGGTCGTTGGGCCGCGCGGCATCATTTTACTGGCGTCCGAACGTAGAACTACGTCAAGACCCGGACCTAATAAAAATTCCATGAAACAAGCCTACATCCCAAACAATTTATTAGTTTCTGTACTATTGAAATAGCAAAGAGGTTATAATTATATATAATTATTATGATTATATAAAGTTGTATAATATTATATAATGTTATAATTATTTACAAGCAAAGCAGAAATCTAATGCGCATCGTCGTCAAATTATGAGAATTGAAGGAAGTCCCGGGGTTGATACGGTCCCTCGAAGCCTTTGGCAGTCAAGCTGATCCGGCCGAGGGATTGAAGACTTGAAGATTCTTTTTTGGGATCAATTCGCTCTCCCACTCTCATTGCCATTGATTTAATCTGATTGAGTCGAGCCAAGATGTCAAGTGTCATTCCCAACCTCACCGCGAGGGGAGAGGGCGTCGGAAGGCTATCGGATTTTCAAGGGGACAAAAACTACCTTTTAAAATAAAATTCAATTGTTAAATCAACATGTTGCACATAATTTGAAGACTCGAATATTGTTTCTGGGATTGATTCACTTTTTCATACTCCTTGTCGTTGATTTGATCAGGCTGAGTCAAGCCAAAAGGGCAAATGCCCTCCCCTACCTCCCCTTGTGGGGAGGCGACGCCGGAAGGATGCCAAAATTTACCAGAATTTTTTTTTTGGACTTATAAAATTGAGAACTTCAAATTAAAACTTAATTAAAATTCAAATGCAATAATCAAGAAGTTTAAAATAAAATAGAAACCCTAAAATAACTAATCCAACAAGATCTGATTCAATTCAGTTAACCAAATTAAAATTTGTGTTAATGCAATAATTAATGGAATAAGTAACTAATTAAAAAAAAAAAAACAAAACAGAACTTAAATGAGAAAGCTCGAAGCAGATATTCAATTAAACCTAGCTTTAATTAAATCTGAAACTTTAAATTGATTAATTAATTAACCTAATAATCTTATATCAAAATTTAATGAATCAATTAAAATCTAAATAAATAATAAATTATTAAATAGCCTAAAAATTTAAATCATCTAAAACTTAAAACTTAAAATCAGAAAAAAAACTTAAAACTGAAATTAGAACATTTTCATTAACTAAACTAACATAAAATATAATTAAAACAGTTAATCTACTTAAAAAAATAAAAAAAAAATAAAAATAATAATAAAAGAAATTTTAAAAAGTAATGAATAAACTGGATAATCAATTAAAATTATAACTAAAACTAAATCTTTAAGTTGACTATACTAAATTGAATAATGAAACAATAACTTCTTTTAATTAATTAATAAACCCTTATCATTTAAATAATTTGATCAAGCATATTAAAATCAACTGAAAAATAAAATTGAACCCTAACTAATTTAATTGATTAATCAAACCACAATTTTCTTTAAATAACTAATTAACAAATAAACTTTAATCAGAAAATGCAATCAATTTAACCACTTAATTAAATGAGTAAATTGATTAATTGATTTAATTGAATAGATTAAATTTTAAATTGAAATTCAATTTTTAATTAACTCGCATGATTGATTAATAACCAAATCAAATTTAACATATTTAAATTTAAATTCAAATTGACGAGCCGAGCAATTGGTTTTAAATTTAAAAATTAATTTCAATTAAAACTCATTTAATTAATTCACTTAATTAATAAACACAAATAAAATCAAATAAAAAGTAGAAATGAAATGTTTTCTATTAGACCAGTATATATACAAACTCACAAATTGGCAACTCTCCAAAGGGCTATAGATTGGCTCAAACACAAGAATACAAAACTCTCTGAACAGCCTCTCTCAAACAATCAAATCCAAACACTCTAACCCTCAGTAATAGCTCCTGCAACTATCTTTGGACCCCCTGAATTGCTAGCTATGAGCACCTGCTGGAAGACAACAAAAGTCAGCGCATCAATAAACAAGACTAAATTAAATGTTGTTAAAAGTAAAATTTAGCTACTGTATGCAAAACAAAGTGTTGAAAGTGGTAGAAACAAATAAACGATAATGCTAAAGTACAACAACAGACTATTGTAGTAAAACTGTTATGAAGCACTAAAAGTGGTGTCGAGGTGGGGAAGTGTGTAAAGCTACAGTCCTGTTAAACTAAGTCCTATAGGTTACTTCTAATAGAAGCAGTAATTAATACATATAATTATCTCAATAACTATATCCATTAAATAATATACATCTGAAATACCAGCGGGCTACTTCCAAGTGAAGCAGTAAGACTCACGGGTAAGATAACTTTTAAATGAATGACTCTAAATAAAAAATTCAAACCCAAATGGGCATCTTAGCCTATAAGACTAAATTATAAGACTCGCCATCTATGCTACTTTAAAAGAATCAGTAAGACCCACATATTAGGGAACTTCTAAGTGAATGACTCTAAATCTAAAACTTAAACCACTTAGGCAGTCTTGTTTATAAGAACTAAATTGTAAGACCCACCACCCGACCACTTTCAATGAAAGCTGTAAGTCCGACTTTAGAGGAAATCTTTAGATAAAAATGACATAATCTCTAACCCCCGATTAACACACCTGGACTACCTTTAAGCGAAGCAGTAAGACTCGTGTGTCAGGGAACTTCTAAGTGAACGACCCTATACCAAAAAAAAAGAACCCAAAACTCCTTGGCAGCCTGGTTTATAAGAACTAGGTTGTAAGACCCGCCACCCAACAACTTTCAAATGAAAGCCGTAAGTCCGACTTTAGGGAAAAGCTTTAGATAAAAATAACTTAACTCCTAATACCCAATCAACACATCGACCACTTCTAATAGAAGCTATAAGTCCGACCTATGAGAGAAATATTTAGGTAATAACATAATCATAAACCCCTCACTCAGGCATCATAGTCTATCAGGCTAGGTTATAAGACTCATCACTTCGGCAAACTTAGCTTATAGGGTTAGGTCGTTAGACCAATTGTTAGACAACTTCTAAGGAAGCAATAAGAGCTATCCAACCAAAAAATTTTAGGCTACTTCTAAGGAAGTTATAAGACCTAATCATACCCAAAATCTTTGGGCCACCTCTAATAAAGGCCGTAAGACCCACTATTTGGGCTACTTTCAAATGAAAGCTATAAGCCCCTACCCAAATCTAATCATATGTACAACTCCTAATTTGAGCCATAAGCCTCAATCTAAATAAATTAATGGACAACTTATAAAGAAACCATAAGCCCAACCCAAACTAAACTAAATAAAAATTTACATATCTCCACTTCAGTCTACCCAGGATCTCTAAGAGGAGGCAATCCATGGCTACTAATCAGATTCCATAGACACTAAAATTAATGGTTGTTAACGTTGGTAGATTTAACCCACAGTATACCCGTGATGACGGAACAGTGAGATCTTGATCGGGTGTACCTTCATCCCCCCATAACTAAGTCTAAAACTCTGTTGCATGTTCTCACACTCCTTGCACAAGGTTAAGTATATTTTATCCTTAATCTAGAGTACTCTTCTAATGCGTTAGAATGGGTAATTAACTATGAGGGCTTGCGCTCATAAGAAATAGAACCCCTATCTAAATAAACCCTAACACCACTCTTAAGAAAAATCTGGTTAAATATTAAACTCAATCTATCTCTGAAAAAAAAAAATTAAAGGGAACTCCTATGTTTGTAAGAGCAAGGTTCACACCTATTTATTTTAAGATTTTTCCATAGCGATCATAATCATACTATTAGATTTAGTACATGAAATTACTAAGGAAAGACTCATGCGTTTGAATGTTTGATTCAAGCAAAAGCGGTTGGAACGACAACCTAAAAGCACAATGTTGTGCAAAATCACTCAAATATTGTCGGTTTGTGAAATAAATTATGCCATTGTATTCAGAACGTTAAAATTATCGAAGAAGAACCCCTCACGTTCAATTTGAGTAGACCCAATTAAAAATGATGAACTACGAGTCTGATGTTACGTGAAATCGCCTAGATATCCTTTGCTTGAAAAAACAACCACATTATTATATGCAAGTCAAAATTACTTGGCAAGTTCACTCATATTGATGGGACTTCGATATGTGACAAATGACAAAAAATCATTGATGCGTGCAAAATAAAGACCAAATTCAACACCCGCAAGTGCCAAAAACTTGGCTAGCAAATTGATCAATATATATTAATTAACTTTATTAAATCTAAGAAATCAAATTCAAAATTATTCTTTTTTAACTTATATATATATATATTAAAATCAAAATCTCCTGTTAAATATATCAGTCTAATAAAAGAAAAAAAATTTAAAATCAAAATCTCCTATTACACATATCACTCTAATAAAAGAAAAAAAAATTAAAATCAAAATATCCTATTACATATATCAGTCTCCAACTTTTTTTAATAATAAAAAAAGAAAAATAAAAACCCTAAATAATAAATAAATAAACTAAATTTCTAAGCTAACAGAAGCTCCCCTGACCTCCATCTCCTCTCGCCATGTCGCACGTAAGTCCACCGAAGCCGCGGCCTGCGCCGCCAACCCTATCTCCTCTCTCGATCCTCTGTTCGCACTCGACCTTCCCACCGCCGGCCTGCCGGCCGGCCACCCTAGCCGCCTCAATTTCTGCCCTAGCCATCGCTCTACCGGTTGCGTTTTCCTTAACGATTTATCTCTTTAAAATTTTGTGGTAGATGAAGCTGGAGCGAAATGGCCGCTTCATCATTCAGAAGCAGTCGCAAGCGTTCGACAACTACTTTTTCAGAGCGGCATCCTCTCCATAAAAGAAAATAACTCTCCGCAAAATTCGCATTTAATTTAGGAATGCAGCAGAGAATAATCTTCTATATTTCTTTCCATATATAGTTTAGGGTTTTATTTAGCAACTTCTCCAATCAAAACTGCTCTCTGAACATCCCTAATATAAATACTTTGAAAGAGTAAATTATTTGATTATTTCTCTTCGATCTTTTTTGTTTTTCCTCTGTACTGTCTCTGCGACGAGACGTTGAAGGGACAGGGTTCGATTTCTCATCAATTGCTTCCGGGCCTTAGGGTTTCTCTCTCGGTAAGCTTGCTTCTATCTGTATCTCCATTAATTTATTATGTATTTTTTTTTTTTTTTGCAAATTTCAATTAGATCTCGACTTCTTGATCTGTTTCAATGAAAAAAAAAAGAAGAAGAAATATGTTGTTTTAGTTAGACGTTAGAAAATTGATTTTTATCTATCTGCTGGACAAGAATTATGAGAAACTGTTACTACTTACCTAAATTTGAACAGGTTTCAATGATTGGAGCAATAGAGGTTGGAGGGAAAAACATGCAGATGACAAAGAAGAGAAGTTTAAATGACAGGGAAGGAAGCAATGCGAGCTTAATGGGAGATAGGATTGAACAGTGCCTGATGTTTCACGCGGCAATGAGATCTCAAGATTGGGAGATTGCTGAAAGTCTATTTCTCTCAGCAGAACCAGAAATCCGAAATGATTTTCTATGCAAAGCAGTGGAGTTTGTATGGTTTTTGAAAAGTCGGCACGAACTGGATGAGATCACTAGGCTGATCAAGATGATTGTCTCTAATGGTGCCGGAAATTTCAAAAAGGCTCTTGTCAAATCTTCTTTTCTTGCTGCTTGTCTTTCAGTATTTGGGAGCTTGACAATGAGCTTAAAAAGTAATCCTGCTATCATGATTCGAAGGTAGAGACTTCAATGTCTGGTTATGAAGATGCCACATTTTAGTTCAGATTTCCTTACCAATTGATTTGATTCTTCTTTCTTTTGCCAAAGGTTGATTGAACGATTTCAGAAATCGAATCAGGATGAGGTTTTCAAAGCTCAAGCAGATGGTAACAGTCAAAAAATCAATATCAATGATGTCCGGTTACAGATTCTAGGATTTAAAGCATTCTTGAATATTGCTGGCAGTAATCTCTCCAGAAACAATTTTCTTGAGGCATTTGAAGTAGCTTGCTTTCCTCTTACTCACATACAAAACTTCTATCCGGGTTGGGAATTTGGAGGAGGAGCTTATTTGCTAGTAAGCTTACTAACAATGTTGGTGGAGGGTGGAGCAAATAATGTCAACCAAAGCCTTTTGGAAGCAACTCAATTTGGCAGTACTGAACTTGTACGTATCTTTCTACAGGCAAGTTATCTTTTTTCCTAATTGCAAGATTTTTTTTCACATCTTTCTCATATATTTATTCGATTCATTTGCTAATTAGGTTAATGGTAATATAAATGTTGATTTGGAACAGTCAAAATAGTTCTTTAATCTTTTAACATTTTCCCGCTTCTTTAGCTTGAAGAATGTTGGAATGATGATAATGAAGATGATGCTTGTTTATAGAACATAGACTACAACAACTACAACAAGCCATTATCCCACTATGTGGGGTTGGCTGCATGATTTCTTTTTCTCCATTGTGTCTTGTTAAGAGTCGATTCTCATCTAAATCTAATAAAGAAAGGTCGTTTCTAATATTTTCTAGCCAAGTCATTTTAAGTCTACATCTTAACATAAGTCAAATCTAATACATCTAATTTCCTAACCGGGTCATCGAAAGACCGCCGTTTTATGTGACAAAGCCATTTAATGTGACTCTCTCTAATCTTATATTCCACTTGAACTACCCCAACCTTTTCACATAGAACAAAGGGTAGACGATAGACAATACACCACCAACACCAACAACTACAACATCAAGCTTTGTCCCACTATATGGGGTCGGCTACATGAATCCTTTTTCTCCATTGTGTCATGTTAAAAGTCAAATTCTCATTTAAATCTAATAAAGAAATATTATTTATAATATTTTCTAACCAAGTATTTTTAGATATACCTCTACAATGATCAGTCTTTATTGAACATAGACTGATAGATAATAATCAATGTGCTAGATATGTTTAAAATTGTGGCTCATTTTATATCATAAAAATTCTAAATGAAGGATATCATAGAAATATTGAATAGTGGCTGATCTTTAATATAAGAATATGAATATTTTCTTTCATAAACTTCTGTAATCATCACTCAAAAGCCCTAAAGCTAAGAATGTTTTTGTTTATAATTAGTTTTCAGCCTCTCATTGGTGTAGAAACATTATTAAACCACATTAAACTCTTATATTCTTGTATGTTTTCTTTTGTTCCTTTCTAAAAATTTGAAGCTTACACAACCGAACAAGCAAATTGTATATTTTTCTATCTTCTTACCAACTCTCCCTCATCTATTCAGCTTGCCCAGCAGAAAAACTTACCTGTTAATGTTGATCTGGCACTTGAATATGCCTCCCAACTTGTCAAAATCAGAACCATGGAATGCTTGGTAGTGGAAGGGAAAGCTACTTCCTTTCTAAAACCACTAATTTCTGCTGCTAGACAAGGTTGCCTCCCTGTGCTTCAGTGGTTCGTCAATCGTGGCTGCCCGAATATCCATCTTGTGTTTGCCTTAGCTGTTGCAGCCTCCAACAACCATGTTCAAATTGCCACTTGCCTTCTTCATCATATTCCACTTCCTGTGCTTACTTCCAAAGGAAAAAAGATCATCAAGATTACTTACGATCTAGGCGGCGGCGGCGCATCTCTCCAAGGTGTTTCTTTACTCCTCCAGTTAAACTTTCTTGGCGACTCTGTTGCAACCTATGCAGTAGCAGACAAGATTGCTCGATCTGAAGATGGAAATTTGGCTCATTTGCTCAAAGTTTTTCTTCAAGAACAGTGGTCGGAAGCAGCTTTTTGGGAGGGGATGAAGGCAGGGAAGAACCACTACGTGAACCTCATGAGAATACTGAGAAGAGGCGAATCGTCCATTTGGTTAAGGGGGTCTTCCATCGCCATTACTGATGGCTATTGGATACATGCCTTTGTATAAGGACTGTGTGAAGGCCAACGGTCGGCTGTTGCCTCAGAGACTTAGAGGGCAGCTTGTGGAGATTGCAGAAAGGATCACCAATGGAGCTGTTAACAAAGAGAGTCAGTTGAATGAGGTAATGGGTGTGTTGGAGCATCACATACCTCTCTTTGTTCGTTCTTCATGAAGATCTTTGGCTTCTTTGATTTCTTGATAGTTTGCTAATTGGTTTATTTTTGGTAATGCTGAGTAGTTGTATGGTTCTAACTTGGAGAAATTCTTTGGTGTAGATATAATAAAATTTTGTTGTTGCTTCTTGTTTTAAGGAGGTGATTTGGGCTTCGTTTGGAGCCGCTTTTGAACATAAGTTTTTTATTACTTTCAAGAAATTTTTGTAGTAAAAGGCTGTTTTAACAAAATAGTAAGATAGCTATCCTAACTCCCAAATGAAACTTTGATAATTTGATATAATATTGTGGTAATTGATTATGTTATCAAGCATATTATCATAATTCATTTTCAATGAGTCTCTCACTAATAAGAACGTGACACGTGCTTTCCAATCAGTGTTTTTTCATCAAATGACATCATAGGTAATCGATTAAAATCGAATGATTTTGTCATAAAACAACAACACTATGTTATGGTCACGGCAAGAGCTAGTAAGAATATCATGGCTAAAAATCTTTGAGTAATGAATTATAAAGTGTACTTGAAGATAAAGCCCTTTATTGGTTAAGGGTCACTTAAATTTACCCTCTTAAACAAACATTTATATAAAATATATTAGATTTTCTTGTACAAAGAACACGTGACAACCAACAAGAATCCTTGATCTAATTGGGTCGATTACCTTTTCCAACTAAGTATATTAGGGGCCATGATAATTCAGGAATATGAAATCTTGAGACCTTGATTAAATTCATCAAAATTTATCATTTAAAACATAAAATAAAATTCATCCATTCTCCGCAATTGTTTGTTAATGTTAATAACTTCAAGAATAATCTCAGCTTAGAAATAGCAAATATCTTATCAAGCATATTCCAATAATTCATTTCCAAACAGTCTCTCATCAATAAGGATGTGACACGTGCCCTCCAACCTGTGATTTTCCATCAAATGTCATCATAGGTAAAAAGCAATGACCGGATGACTTTGCAATAAAGCAACACCACTAAATTACGGTCATGGCAAAAGCTCGTATGTTTACCATGGCTAAAAAAATTGAAGTCCATCTATTCATTTACTCTCTACTAACACACCAAAACAAGCAAAGCTAAAAACTAAGGAAAGAGAATAAAAAATATGTAAAAGCCCAAATCAGATTGGGTGCCTCAAGTTGCACTCATTGGTTGATCTATTCTTGAGCCAACATTTATAAATTTAGGTAATACAGTTCAATCATTACTACATTGCTTGAGCCTCAATTATCATTATTTTTTTATGAAGGAGTTATATCAAAGCTCATTTTCTTGCATAGATGAAATTTCAGAGAGTTTTAGGCTTTGTTTTCCTCAAAAAGCTTCAAATGAAATTCAATAGAGTAGATGCTAAGCAAAAATCTCTCTTGTTCATAGGAATCATCATTCATGAAGAAACAACCTTTGAAGAAAGTGAAGATTAATGTTCCATATGGAACAACTTTCTTATTATTTTTTAAAGTAGCTTTTTAGCACAAAATATTTTTGAAATTAGCAAAAATTAGTGGCTAAAAGCTATCCCAAACGAAGACTAAGAAAACTGATGAGAGATAGTTGAAGTTGTACTATCAATTGGGTGAGGTAACTATAAAAGAGGTGATTCACGTATTTTATTGAAACGGCGGTCTTCACCCCTTTGTATCTTGCTTCTCTCCCACCTACTGTTCACAATGACTGTGAGACCTCGTTCCCTTACTGTTCCTCTCTGACTTGGATTTTCCTCCCAGTATCGTCCAGGACGATATTGAGATCGTCCAGGACGATCTGTACTGTTCAAAATATCGTCCTGAGAATAGTTCTGGGAACCGTCCAGGACGATCGGGATGATCGATTTTGGTCTGATCGTCCCGGGACGATCTTGCGATCGGCCGGGCCGATCAGTGTAATGATATAAGAAAATCAGCTCGTTTTGAGGAGAGAGAAAATCATTTTTAAACAAAATATCTGATTTGAGGAGAGAGAAAGAGAAAGGGAAAAGAGGAAAAGCTTGGTTTCGGAGGCCGCGGAGGGCTTTTCGTTCGACGTCGCTGTTGGGAAAAGTGAAGATCTCGTGGTAAGGACTCCGAATCCTATTTCTGTTTTCAGAGATATTGAGTTTTGACCGAGTTATGCATTGTTTTGTGTTTTCGCAGTCGAATTTTGGACATGATTTCGATTTGACACAACTTTTGGTATGTTATAGATATGACTATTGTACACTATTTGAGTATTTCCTACGACGATTTTACCGGTCGGAATTGATTCTACGCGATTTTAATCGAATAGAAAAATATCAGGACTTGATTTGATTTGGATTATATAGAATAATAGTCTTGTATTGATGTCGTGGATATTCTACTGTAATTTAGAGAAATTTGGAATTTGTGCCTTTTTGCAGGATTTTTGTGTAAATTTGACAGACTGCCGTTACTCTGCCTGATTTTTGTATGATTTCTGATTTTCCCGAAATTGATAGATTGAATTGATATGTGTATGACTATTGATATGATTGTTCTAGATTTCTTTAATATTGCTTATTGCATCGATTATTGCATTGACTATTGATTGAATTGATTGATACTGAAAGACAAGTAGGAACATGGTTGAACGTTGGTTGGAGATAGATTGACCTGTACAGGATGGTGGGCCGACGGGCTTTCCTTTAAACCATTGATCATTGATATAACGATTGGGAGTCATAAGGAGTTTTATATGCCGACGGGCAAAAAGAGTGACGACTCTTATTGATTGAAACCAACGTATGAATATCTACAACAACAATATGGATTCTACAACAGCACTATTGATCATGACTAGTGTTTGTGCTTGTCGAGTAAGACCATTGTATGGAATTACATGTATACGATATTGCATCGCATGGATTTCCTGATATGCATCGATTTCATTGATTTCACTGATTGATTGCTGTGCATCGACATTGAGCATTGATATAGAAATGGATGGATATAGATATTGCATTGATAGCATGGACATGAATAATATAGAATCATTGACACTGTTGCCTATAGATTCATTGATTTCTGCTTATAGATATTCATTGTTACTACTGCCTATGGATTTATTGATCTTGCATATAGATTCACTGTTGTTATTGTTTCTGCACCGTATTGACTGCTGCATGGATTCACTGTTAGAATAGATTGAGATTTTATCGTACGGCTTTCCTCGTTTGATTTCATTGAATAGATAGTATTGATTAAGCCGCATTGATTTGATTTGATAGCGATTGATTTGACAGATTGATTGAGTTCCTATTGTGTACGGATTTCTTCGAGGTTGACATGGATTTATTGAATTGATTTATCGATTCGCCTGCCGCTGCATTGACTGGTTTTATTGACTATGGATTTCCGTATTGCACAGATTCATTGACCATTGACTGATATGATTAGATTGACTGACATGCATATTGATAGCATCGCCGTGCTTTGATTTCAGTTGTAGGCTTTGGTGACCTGCTGGGCTTTGTAAAGCTCATTATATGTGGTTAACAATTTCAGGTCCGAGCAAAGCAACTGGAATGGAGTTCGATCAGAATATCAGACGAATCCTTTCACTATTGATATCTGGGGCATCACAATGACAGCCCAAGACAAAACTTACCTACCGATTGTGTCTTCTTTCTCCACCTATTTTTCTAAATCCACACATGATGCAATTCGACCGGCTCACTGCACAAACTTTCACAAGCAAATCTGCCAAATCGAGCCCAATTCCGCTCGTGCCCGACCTCCCTTGTGCATTCAAATCTACAGCTCCAGCTTGCACTCTCGCATGTTCTAAATTACGCACGCCTGCGTCCGTTATTGTTCCTCTCATGATCCGCATGCTTGTGCCTTGTGGAGCGCCAGCTACTACACTTGTGACCCAACCCCGGCCCCCTGCTTGCCCACGCCCGTGCCAACCAAGCACCCACACATGACATAGCCGCTAGTTCAGGTCTGATCCCAGCCCCCGCTTTCAGCTCACGCGCCCAGGCCCTGCTCGTGCGACTGTCTCGTAGCCCTCCAGCCAACACCCTCACGCATTCTAGCCCACGACCCCAGTCTGCATCCCGCCATCCTAGGGGCCTACTGTGATATGACTTCTTGCTTCAGTGAAAATCACGAACGACCTCCATCCATTTCTCCTGTCCGAACGAGGCCACTCCGCTTAGTTGGATCTTAATTACAAGAAACTTCTAAGGATGACACCATACATCACTTGCACATTCAAGAAAAAGATTAATTTTCCTCCAAGACAAGATTTTCCAACAAGGTGTTGATGCTAAGAAGGTAGCAACTAAAGTATTTAAATTATCAAAAAATGTCTCAATAGTTAACTTACCAAGTTACCCAGAAATTCAACTTATGACTTATTGTAATCTAACTAAGAAAAATTTTCAGACTCCAAGATGAGTCTATCAATTTTGTAGATGTTCTTCTTCACAAGCAGAGCTTTGATCTGCTAGTGAACTCCTTAAATCTTCATTTAAATGCATAACATTCTGGGAATTGCTCTGTATGAAGGGCTTTTCTACTTTGAGATCAAGAAGAGGAAGGGAAGAAGATGAGATTTGAAAGCATTCGAAAGATTTGAACATGTATTTACAACAAGAATTGTATGGTCTGAAGAACACTGCACTTGAGTTTAAACTGAATAAACATAGTTTGTTTGGTTCCTAATTTCCTTCTAATCTACAAAATTTTGAAACGCCTGTAGAATCACCTTGTTTATCTATATTTTGGTAGGTATTATGTGATGAACACTAAAATACCATATACAAAAGATAGCTTAAGATTTACAAGATGATAAATTGGTTGTTAATTTACCCTGTTTTGCATATTTGATCCTGAATCAACTTCAACAATCTCAACTCGACTCTCTTGCATGAGAGGGTCCGTCTGAGTAAAAACCTTCTGAAGCTGAATCCCCTCTTGTTTTGGTCTAGTACTCACAGAGGACGTTGCCCTTCTTCCCTTCATCTTCGCCTTTTGTGCCCATTCGACAAGACCCTCTTGCACGTGTTCCTCGAAAATAGCTGGCTTGAATGAGCTCCCCATCTTAAACCAAAGAAGAAATGTCACATTTAAGCCATTTAATCATCTAGAGTAAACTTAGGCTTCGTTTGAGACGGCTTTCTTATTGCTTCCTGAAGCATCTTTTTAGTACAAAAATTAAAAGTTTTGTATTAAAAAGCTGCTTTAAAAAGTAGTAATAAAGCCATCCTAGACGAAGTCTTCAAGCAAGTAAGATTGCAGTCACCTGTGTAACAATTGCATAAAGAGGTAGGGTACTGTAGCTACAAATGATCTGTACAACAACACTATACCACAAAAAAGAACAAGGAAGTTCATAGATTGTTTAGTGGTCTGAAACAAAAAAGGGGTCCAGAAAGTTTTTTGGTAAGCAAAATGAGAGAAGTCTTTGGATTCTTACCTAATTGAGACTCTGGTAATGATGTATCCGCTACTATCCATTATACAAGAGTGGTATCCATAAATTGCCTGTAAACATGAAGTATTTTCCATCAAACACCATATCAGTATAGTTTTGATGATGAAAAGATCTATGGGAGGAAATATAGTTCCCAAACCAAACCATTATAACCATGGCTAATAAAAATAAAACTGCATCTTACCAGTATGAAGAAGAAATATGCAATTTCGAAGGCATTTTGGAAGAGGATAAGGTGAATCAAGAAGAGGACAATCCGAGGGCGATGGAACCAGAAGTGATCATCTGAAGGTTTAACAACCAAGTCTCCTTCAATGGCTGTGTTTTTCTCAGCAACATCATGAGCCAGCTGAGTGATGATATGCTCCAACTTGGTACCGACGGTGAACAGAAGCTGCAAGCACATACACGTTACCAAAGCAATCAACCAATATAACACAGAATTTTGTCTTTTTTTTTTTTGTAAAAAAAAGAGTATAATTTTCTGGCATAGAGTAAAAATGCATAGATTTAATTAAACTTATGCCTACGCATGAATGAAATTGGCATCGGAGTTATAAAGATGCTGACAGATGCAAATCCATGAAGGTTTCATCATAGGAAATACAGGAGACTTGCGAATTTCAGTAAGGATCTCTTGGAATTGTGTTAGACCGGTCCGGTCAGTCCACACGGGACCGGCCCAATGCAACAGAGGCGGAAGATTTCTACCTCTTTAGTATTCCGTTCGAACCGCAAGAGCCTTCCGAACATTTTAGGAAGGATTTTTGAGGGTTTTGGGAGGGAAATTTGAATGTAGGGATTGTTTAGAGATTTCCTTTTGATTTGTATGCATTAAATAGTTTATTTTCCTAGGGTTAGGGCATCTTGAATTTGGCTAAAATTTGAGATCTCTTAGATTTAGGTTCTCTTTTGAGCTCTAGTGGTGTCTCAAATAGAGGATCAATTGTATCTTGTTATTTCTCTTCTTCTCCTAGTGAATTTCAAGTATTTTTTTCCTCAGATTTTCCACTGTTTCTACTGATTTTCTCGGGTTTTTCTGCTATATTATTGCTGTTTTTCTCTGGAAATAACAGTTTTCACTGTTGTGGAGGGTTTCCTATCACATTGGTATCATAGCTATTTTTGGGACCTTTGGTGGGCTGTTTTGGTGAATTTCAATGGCTGTTCTTAGGATTTCGAAGAAGAAAATTACTATTTTTGAAGGTCAAAGTCCAGCTTTTTATTTCAACAAAAATCTAGGCATTAATGGCAGCCAAGAAAATGGATGCGTTGCAGGAACAACTTGAAGTGGAGATTGGACAAATAAAATCTGAAATTTTAGATCTCCAAACTCAAGTTTCAGATTTAAAAAAAGATGTTTCAGCCATTCATGATAAGATTGATTTGAAATTTTCCACCCTTGAGGAGATGTTGAAGAAAGTTCTCGAGGGCCAAACCAAAATATCACTGTCGAAGGGGAAGGAACGCGCCGATAGCCAGGGAGATGTGAAAAACCCTAAACCAATCCAACAAATGGGAGATCAGGAGGTGGTGACTCGAAAGGGGGAAGCGAGAATACCTCTCCTAGAGCCTATTCCTAGGGATGAGCCGTGTAGAGGGTATGAGGAGAGGCATGAGGAGGTAGGGCAAAAACAAAGAAGTGCTGATTTGGAGAGGAGAGGGGTGAGATTGGAAAGGGAAATGAGTAATTATGACCAAAGGGGGGGCTAAATTTGAAAGGGGAAGGATTTGTTATGATCCAAGGGGTGCTGAATTTGAGAGAAGGTGAGAATTTGAAGAAATGATGGGTTATGAACATAGAAGCGATGATTGGGACATTTGAAGGGAATCAGCCCCATGGGAGGGGGAAGTTATGAAGGGAACAGAGGGAACGGAAGTGATATGAGGGTGAGGAAGCTGAAGATGCCTATTTTTGAGGGAGAGGATACCCATAGATGGATCTACAAGGTGGAAAGGTACTTTACCGTCAACAGATTGACGGAGGGGGGGAGACTAATGGTAGCCGGGATGTGCTTGGAAGGGAAAGCTTTAGCATGGTACCAGTGGAGGGATATGAGGTGACCAATAAGGACCTGGAGGGAATTTAAAGATTGACTATTGGAACGTTTCCAATCCAATAAGGGAGAGGACTTCTACGAGCAATTCTTCACTTTGATGTAGGAGGGAACAGTGATGGAGTATCGTGAATAATTTGAGTACCTTGCCAGTCAATTGGATTGGCTTCTAGAGTCTGTACTGGAGGGGAACTTTATGAAGGGACTGAAACCCAAGATCCACGCAGCAGTTAGAGTGATAAGACCTCGGAACTTAGGAGAGTCTATGGAGCTAGCTCAATTGGTGGAGGATCAGGAGCACCTGGAAAAAAAAAAGCAGGAGGCAGCAGTTCAGGAGGCTCATACAGGATGAACACCACCTTTTGGGCACCCAAGGAACCAACACCGGGTACTCTTAGGGAGACTTCGATGGAGAAGACTGCCGGAGGAAGACCTGGGGTCAACTTCAAGAAGCTCACAGAAACAAAATTATTGAAGAAGAGGCCGAAGGAGCTCTATTTCAGATGCAATGAAAAGTATACTCCGGGGCACAGATGTAAGTACTAGATTATCTCATATGAAAAAAATTTGCAGTTCTCTCTTCATCTTCTCTCAACCTTCAGGACAAGGTTATTTTCCATGGCGATGGGAGTGTTATACGTCAGCATATTGTATTATATCCGAAAATTAAATATGGCGGTACAACCAACACTACAGTTTTGGCAACATAAATGACAAATGGGTCCACATATGTAATAAGAACTAGTTTATTTTTTTATTCTATTTTTAATTGTCTTAGGTAGACCAGTTCTATATTGGTCTACCCAAGTATTATAAATACACCAATTGAAAAAAAAAAAAAAGTTATTACATGAAAGATTTCTAGTTTCTCCCTTTATAGTCTCTCTTCTTTCCCTGCTTCCTTAAGAAGTCCACACCTACTCAAAAGGTGACTTCCTCTTTTTGATGTAGATTAAGAAGCATAACAATCTACCTCTACCTTTCTTAAGATAAGCTAGACCTAATACATCTACTCCCCTAACTTGGTCATCGAAATGTCAACATTTTAAGTAATTAAATCAATTAAAGTGACTCTAATATTATCGACCACTAGAGCTACTCCAACCTTTTCATGAATATACTTGTTTCGCATTCTGTATCTAAGTAATGATAAACACAAAAAAATATCTCATTCACTTCTTAAAAGTGCTTAACAAACGGTTAATAAATTGAAATCAAGTCTTAAAGGAGCCTAAGAATGATAAATGATAAATTGTGTAAGAATAGTATACCATATTTAACAATTTACAATACCTGCATATGCCAACATGAAATTCTCAATAATAACCAGAAACTCCAAATTAAAAATATCATAAAGATATTTAGAATGCACTTACAATCAAAGGAATGAATGACAGCCAGAAATAAACATGCCACCCTGCAGATATATATGGCAAAGTCAGTGAGAATTTATGCAGAAGCAGAGATTTGCTTTTGAGAAGAAAGCAGCAGCTCAAAATAACAAAAAGTTGCTGTCCGCTTAATCATTTTATTTATTAAATAAAACCCGTCAATATGACAACATGGCAGAAATTCTAACCCCACTATCATGTAAAATTGTAATATCATCAACTGTTAAAAGAACTCACTCCTTATAAGATATCATGCATGTAGAACCATTTAATTGGCAATAAATTAGTTCATAATGTAAGCAAAAAACTTCATCCACCAGTTTTAAAAATATAATAACCAACCTTAGTTGGATTTGGTTAAACAATGTGTGGTTGATAACAAGGATTCGGTTTTTAGCAAGGTACAAAATGTATTATCAAATATTCAATATGATCCCACAAGATCTATTTTCATTCAAGCAACGGATTCTAGCTAATGGAAATGATCTTCTGATCAATCCTAAGATCATTTCAATTCCGTTAGAAATGAGAATTCAGAATATCACACATTGGTTGATCAAATAGAGATTCAGCAAGTAAAAGAGATTGATTCTTTGGGATCATTCATTTCTTCAAATTGAATGAACAGAGATAGAATCAGATCGATTCCTGAAATGCCTTTTTGGATCTTCCTTCATGTCCTAGCTATTCATGGAACATGAGAAGCAAATGAATAATCATCTGCATCCAGAAGAAATCAAAGAATTTCTTGGAAATCCTACAAGATCAATTCGTTATTTTTTCTCTGACAGATGATCAGAATTTCATCTAGGTTAGAATCCTACTGAAAGGTCCAATAGAGATCATAAATTGTTAAAGAAAAAATAAGATGTTTCTTTTGTCCCTCTAGGCAAGCGGAAAATAGTAAAGGATGGGCTTCTTTATGATAGTTCGTTCCTCTCAATGATAATATATAATACTAAAATGATATAAATTCTTTGTTTGGGTGCTGCAAGAATATGACCTGGTGTTTTTGATAAAGTTCATTATGTTGATGAGATTTGAAAAATAGTGGGTGCTTAATTTAAAGCAGAACGAGCACACAAATAAGCTAGCTTAATTTATGATGGTCATTTATGTAATTGGACCTTAGTTTGACTTTTTAGTTATGGACTGCTCAAAGTTATTTCTTACTGGCTATTAGTAAATTATAAATTCCTTGCTGCTAATGAATTTCTTGCCAGCCCTATTATTTCGCATTGGAATAGTACGATGCTCTCTCTCCTCCGCAAAGAGCTATTGGAAGCAAGGTCAGATAAATGATAATATACCACTATATTAATGCCACAACCTCCTTCACTATCCCTTCAAATGACCTGAAGTCCTGAAGAAGCCCTCTTTCTTACATAAACCCCAATCTAGACATCTAACATAGGCATTTCCACGCTCAAGAGCTGATAAACCTCCACATTTTCCACACGTATGGCTATTAATTGTTTGAAATTCGCTAGAATTTTATCAACTCAAAAGCAAAATCGAAATGGCCCAACTCAAATAAATTCACTTAAACTCTGACATATGATATTCGGAAATATTTATGCATATTAATACAAATACACACATTTATGTATGTATGTATTTAAAATTATATATATATATATGTGTGTGTGTGTGTGTGTTAGTTCTGTGTGAAATATGATTGTGTTAATCAATTGGATTGTGCTATTGCCTCGTACCTCAATTCAGTCTGTCGAGCTCGCTAGGGGGTTGCAAAGGGTCCTCCCCTTGGGTTCGAGTATTTTGCATCCATTTTTTTTTCATACAACCGTACAGCGCTGCAACGCTGTCAGGCAAACATGAGAAAGAGAGTTGAGGATCGTGGCACTCCAAATCTGTCGTCGTGGCACTGCGAAAAGGGCAAGCAATTTTCTTTCTTATTTTTCATTAAGGGTTGCATCCCTTGGTGATTTTTTATGTTTTTCTCTTTGTTTGTTTGTAAGAGAATGGTGCAAGGGTAAAGAGAATAAGGAGAGAGCGAGAGAGAAAAGCGATTTGTACTATTTCTCCCAAATTTTTATAGTGAATTTCTTGATGTGGTGTGGCTTTGTGGTTTTTTCCTTGTTTCGGATTTTTCCACATCAAATTTTGGTGTACTTTTTTGCTGCTAAATTTTCTATTTATTGTTTGTGTTCATTGTGTGGCTTACTTCCCCAACAATATGCAATTATATTTTATATATTTTAAATACTTTTATAAAAACAATAATCATAATTTGTGCTAAAAAAATGTTTCATAAAATCAAAAGAATTTACTCAAATCACCTTGGAATTCAACTTGGAATTGAACATTGTCGAATCAACTTTAGAATGGCTTAAGTCAAAATTAAAATCTTCGATTTGAGTTTGGTCACTCATTTGAAATGGACTCGATGCCACCCCTATCTATGTCTCCATCAATTGGCGTCAAAGCATGGATCAAGCTATGGGAAAGTTTTAAGTTTTCATAAACCTATTGCACTCCAATTTGTAGAAGTCACTGCCACTTAAGTTCAATAAAATCATACGTACCATCAATCAACGCAAGTTTGATATGCTTGCATCAGTTAATCCCAAACTTGTGTGATGATATGGGTGTATCTCACTGAAGCTTTAGATGCAAGACGATTGAAGAACCATAAAACATTTTACGAGTGAATGGACTTTTGAGTTTTGAAGAGGAGCTAGGATGCATGATATTGTTTTTTTTTTTTTTTTAATTTTATTATTATTATTATTATTTTATGCATAATATTGTTGTCAAGGCTTTATGGTAGAGCTTAAGGTAATCAAGTACAAATGAAAATGTTGGCGAAGTGATTTAAAATGAGATGGTGAAGGATTAGTTGAGGTTTTAAGAGAACTGGTAATCCTTATATTCTTCGTGTTGTGACCTTTGTATTCCCTTATAAAACAGTTGATAGTAAAAGATTAGGAGAGGGTTTGGTAAATGGTGAGAGTGGCATAGCATTCTAGGTTGAGCTGTGGGCTCCGAAAATTCGGCCCCGGCCTCCACTCGCTTTTTCTTTTTCGGTGAGGGAGTTTTAACGAACTAAGTTCCTAGGTAAATTTTGGAAGGCAGATGGGTTTGTAGATAAGACACTACCCAGAGATTTCGCCCTCATTTTGTGAGGACTTTATGATCTGAGTTTCTGGTTTCCTATAGGCGCAAGCCCCTATAGTTAATTACCCCTCCCGATCACGAGAGAGAAACTTTCGATTAAGGCTAGTCGTCAATTAGATACGTTATATCCATAGATATATAGTATCAAGCGTATAGTAGCAGCAATGGGTTTAGGTATTGGTAGAAATTGAATTTGGAAATTGGGTTTGGATTTGGGTATTTGGAGAATTGGAAGATTTGGAGATTTGATATTTAAAACAGAAGTTTCACCATCTTTCACTTAAAGCGGATGGTGGGGGAATGGATGATGGGCCCCGATCAAGATCCCATGGTTCCGTCGTCCCGGGCCATCGTGGTCCTTGGTCTACTTAGTCAGAGGAGGTAGTCGACCCCAACCTGACAGAAGGATCCTTGTCGGCAGCCATGGGTTGCTTCGTCCAAGGGGACCTTGTAGACCGGGGTTGAATGTTTGTCTAAAGGGACAAATTTTCATCCACCTTAGCTAACAGAGGGCTTTGTGCCCTATCGATCATATCCTATTGATTCATATCTCAAGGATTTAACGCCATTAAGGAGCGTATTGGCTCTGGCCATAACCGCTATCTGTGGTGCCATTTGGCGGCAAAACCACTCGGTTCAGAGGGCCCCGGGTCATAACCGTTTACCTGCAGTGCCATTTGGCGGCGAAACTGCCGGTTAGAGGACACATACCACGTCCTTACTGGCAAGAGATTGTTTGAGAATGGATCCTAGTGATATTTTCGACTAGGCATTTGGCTCTTTGTGAGCTAGAGTTTATTTGAATTTGTCCACCCCGGCAGACTGTTGCGGAGGGTGGATGGATTTTGCTTTAAGTGTTCGATAGTTGGATTTCAAATTTTAAATGTTTTTGGGATTTGGGATCTTTGAGATTTTTAGATTTTTCTGGGATTTTGGGTAGAGCTTTGGAGTATTTGAAATGGACTTTGGATATTTGGGAGGCATTTGAAAATATTTGGGAACCCCTCCGGTTGAGATCTGCATTCAACACGGCCATCATCAAGGTGTTTGGGAGTCATTTCTTTTTATGGATTGAACCTTGTCAACTCTGTCGGGCCGTTGACAGAGGATCGGGTTTCGTAGGCTTTGAGCCTTTATTAGTGAATTCATATTGTTGTAGGCCTTGAAGGCCTAATATGAATGTTTTAAAGCAAATATACCAGTCGCCACAACTTTATATTTGCTTAATGGTTCGAACCCTGTCGACTTCTATTGACCTGTATAGAAGGATCAGTTTCGAACCTGAATTCACTTGTCAACCCGCGCAGCATCCTTAGACGTCACGTGTGTACCAATAACACGCTCGCCGGGGCCCATGCGGGTATTTGATTACATTTACCCCTTTTAGTGTGCCTATGTGTATACAAACTATTGTGCACGTGCGGGGATATTCTTGGAATAGACGCCTTCTGTCTGCTTGTACGAATGTTGCAGATCTGGTGGCGTGGCGTAGCAGCTTCTGGATAGAATTGTTCGCTGCTTCGTACAGGTAGACTGTCGTGCACTATTTGTTGATTTTTGTAGGCGGATCATAGTGCACTAACTAATCTCCTGCCTTAGGTCGTTGATGCTTGCATTCATCATAGTCTTCATGCATTTTGTTGTGGCCTTTTATCTTTTCAGTACATCCGCTACTGCTGCATGTAGGTAGGTAGATGTCTTTCTTCTCAGACTGAAATTGACTTCAGGATACTGCATTTACTGAAGTCCTTCTGCATCTACCCATAAGTGGCATATTATACATACATCCATATTTATAAAGAGAATGTATGTATTGCAGATCTTTGCTTTGTTGTTATTTGACATTTACATGAGGACTCTTGATCTTCATGGGAAAATTTATGTCATTGATCGTTGTCATTTGTTGGAGCCTAGTGTTTATTTACACTTGAGTAACTTTGGCTTTGTGCGAGCTTCTGTATTCATCACAAAATTCCTTCTTCATAAAAGTGCACTGTTGTCTAAAGCCATCAAGTCCTTTATCATTTGTTCAAGTCTTTTGAGTTTGAATGTTCAAAGTCAAGTCCACTCATTCATTTGAGCTTGATTCAACTCAAATGCTTCACTTAGAACCAAGTCCAATATTTCTTAGTTTCATTTTGGATCCTTTATATTTTATTCAAATTCAAGCTTAGTCCACCATGATGAAGTTCAAGCTATCTTGATTTAACTCCTTTGTCATGTTCATGTCCAAGTCAAAGCTCCTCACGCCAAACTCATTTGAGTTCAAGATCTCGTGGCAAGTTGAAGTTCAAATGAGAGTCCAAGTTCATGTTCAAATTGAGTTTATGTCCACAATACTTAGTTCATTTGAGTTTGAATTCTTTTATGTCAATTTGGTCCAATCAAGTTCACAAGTCCACCATTGTTCTTTGAGTTCAATCAAGTCCAGGTACGATTTCACCCGAAATTTCGGCCCGGTGTCTCCCCCGTTTAGGGGAAAACTACGAGAAACTGGGCCTTTCCCACCACGCGCAATAAAGGCGTGTATGGTAGGTGTCCTCTGACGAGAACACCGCGGCCGTGATTTTTTGTTCCTCCCACCACGCACAATAAAGGCGTGTATGGGGTCTTTGACAGTACCTGTTTAAAAGATACACAGTTTGCTTTCCCCCCGCTCGGGAGTACTTATGAATGACCCCGCCTCGCCGTAGGTGCCGCACCGGGATCCCATCCCACCACGCGCAATAAAGGCGTGTATAGGCGATTTTCCGGTGCGCCACGAACGCCGAAGTAGAGTTTAGGCGATTGGTCGCTTCGTCGTAAGCATCAGACCAGCGTCCCATCCTACCACGCGCAATAAAGGCATGCATAGGAGTTTTTCCGGTCTGCTGCAAACAACGACGCTAGAATCTGAGTTTAGAGAGTTCGTACCTTCGCGGGCTTCGATGGTGGCGGTTTAAAGATGCACAGTTTGCTTTCCCCCCGCTCGTGGGTACTTATGAATGACCCCGCCTTGCCGTAGGTGCCACACCGGGATCCCATCCCACCACGCGCAATAAAAGCGTGTATAGGCAGTTTTCCGGTGCGCCACGAACACCGAAGTAGAGTTTAGGCGATTCCCGCCTCGTCGTAGGCGTCGGACCGGGGTCTCATCCCACCACGCGCAATAAAGGCGTGTATAGGCGGTTTTCCGGTCTGCCGCATACAACGACGCGAGAATCTGAGTTTAGGACTTCATACCTTCGCGAGGAATGTCGGTGTCGGCCCGAGGATCGAAGGAGAGAGAGATCACATAGCATTTGCATATTTTCATTAATTATAATTAAAATTTAATTAATTACAATTAATTAAACAATTATCATCTGTAATTAATTATGATTAATTGAAATAATTAATCAAAATTTATTTAAAATCAATTAACACTATAAAGTTATAATTAATTAAAAATTAATTATAACTTATATTAATTAATTTTAATAAAAATATAATTAATTAATACTAATTAATAATAATTAACTTATAAATTATGACTAATTAAAAATAATAAATTTAATTAATTATATTTAATTAATATAATTATACTTAATTAAAATAAATTATATATATATAAAAATCCCTCGGTTAGGCGAATTTGCGGGATTTGGCCGAGAAGCATACGTAAGGGAGATAGCTACCTTCTCAGTTAACGAGCTCCTGTTCTTGCGTCCCGATCAAAATGTCGTGACAGCCGATCGGACAAGGAGAGAAACGTCGGAGGAGGAGGCGTCGGGTGTGGAGTAGGACGGCAGGGCTTCGGGATTCCGGTCCTAGGAGCTCGGATGGGAGGTTTCAGATAAGTAGAGCTCTCTCTCTCTCTCTCTCTCGACGGAAGAAATGGGGAGGTCGCGCGAGGGGTCCGACAGAAGAGGCCGTGAAAGGGAGAAGGTTGTCTCCACAGCAAGCGAGCTCCGGTTCTTTGCTTCCGATCGGAGGGGAAGATCGCCGGATAGGGAGGAGAGGGAGCTCGGTCGATTGGAGCGGAAGCAGTGAGTGTGGAGTCGGACAGAGAGCGGGAGAGCGAATGGAAGAAGTGCTCCTAGAACGAACCCTTCGTTCGTGTTTTAAAGGCGAAGGAAGGAGCGGGATCGAGGCGAGCTCGCGGGATTTACGCAGAAGATGCGGAGAAGCAACGCGAACGGCGCGATTTCGGCAGGATTCGAGGACCTGATAGTCTGCAGGTATGATTTTCGGGATTTTCACCTTTGTTTCTTCTGGATTTTACACAAAGGTCAACATGAGCGAGGCAAACCTTCAAAGAGCAATAATGGAGTAGATTGAGGGCTTAAAGAGAGTGATAGCAACTTGAAAATTTTATTACTGAATTTAATTACAAAGGCTTTGAATAAAGCTCCATATTTAAAACCATAAAGTATAATATACTAGAAATAACTAGTGTCAGCTTTTATTTCAAATCTAAGAGTTTTTTTTTCAATTTTTATTTCAAACCTAACAGGTTGTTACATTAAATCAGGAGGAATAACAAATCCATAACCATGCAAAAAGGATAAGAGAGGTAGAAAATGAATAGAGTGGACCCTTCACAATTATATGAGGACAGAATGTTGACCAACCACCTTAAGTCCTTGAGGTTTTGAATAACAAATCTATAACGATCCATTGCAAAAAGGACAAGAGAAGAAGAAAATCAATAGATTGGAACCTTCACAATTAGACGACCATGAGATGGCAACGAACCACCTTAAGCTATTGAGGCTTTGATGATGTGACACTTTTCTAATGATGTGGTTCCTTGATAATGTTGCTCTCAATGGTGATATGGCACTCCATTACATTTGAATTAAATTGTTTTTTGGAACTAGCCTTTGGTAATGATTCCACATGAATACATAGAACCAAAGTGAGACAAAACCTTGATCCAATTGGCATAGATGGGACTATTACTAGATCAATTTGACATTAAACGCTACACCTTGAGTCAGTTCAACATTATAGGATGAATCTTAGTCTATTGGGCTAGGAGTGAGAGATCATCCTGAATCATCAGCAAAAAGATCTGGATCCCACCAAAAAAACCAAATTCGCACAACATCATACACCTTCATAATGACCACCCTCTGCCTTCTAAATTTCAAATCCTAACAAAACTAGAACTATACTACCCAATTATAAAACGTAAAACTCCCCAAAATACTAATACCCATGACTTCTCATTTTTCTATAGTTGTAGCTTCCTACCTCATCCTTACGAGAAAACTCCCCCTCACCAAACCGAGATCCATGCAATTCATTCCACACAACAGCACCCTTCCGATCTTCCAATAACATTTCTCTAGATTCAAATCAGTCAGCATTGTGGCTACTACCCCATCCAATTCAGCCAAACTCTCTCACAGTGAATAGTAAGCACCCCGTTCTAAAATTCCTCGCACAATCAACCCCTCTTCTTGTTTAAAATAAAAACATAAACAAAAAAGTGAAAGCAAAGTAAAACCTAACCCACGTTTTTGCTAAATTAGGTTCAGAAATCAATTGAATTACATTGGCTCGTTCCGCCAGTCAGCCCTCTTTGCTTACAAGGCAGTATATTCTATTGTTCACATTCATCTATGTTTTCTTTGCAAAGTAGTCATCATTCATTGTTGCATCCACTATGCTTAAGAATTCAGATACGTAACCTAAAGATAAAGAAGATTGGCTGAAGCCAGAGTTTCGTCTGTCTTAAAATTCAGGTATTGAGCTCAATTTTAAAAGAATGGGATAATTTAGAAAATCTTGAAACATGAATTAATTCTAAGATTGTGTAAGCTTCAAAAGAGTAAGACTGTTCCCTCACCCCTACGAGGCATACCTGCTTAGCTACATCAGCGAAACTGAAAACTCCATCAAATGAATTTGATGTGTGCAACTTATTCTAGAGTCTTGTGTTTACTCGAGGAACTAACCAAAACCTTAAAAATTACACACTTTGTTGGTTTACCGTTTCCTATGTTGGTTACAATACAATATGAGCCAGTTTGTGAATGAAATCATTGTATTCTGTACTTTTTTTGCATTGAGTTTATATTGAACTTATTTCTCGTCAATGTCGCAATTTTCTCATGATATAATTAGCAATCAGGATCAAATACAATTATCAGGAATGATCATTGAAACTTCAGAAAGGAAAATCATATTGAAAAACTTCATCTCAATATGAGAGGACAAATGGCGGAAACTTGTCAAATGTAACCTCAACTGCAGTTTATAAATCAGCATAAAAGAAAATTAAAATGGGAAGAAAATTGAAGTAGAACCCCTCACACCAAAATGCATTAGGAGTGCAGGACATGTAATCAAAATAGCAAGACATTTTATAAAAACTACAAGAGAACACTAAAAATCAGTATTTTTACGAGATGCCCTTTTGTATTGATTAAATGTCCTGCACTCTTGATGGATTTTTGTATTAGGAGCTCCTGATGCAATATTTTTCCATCAGGTTGCAACATAAAAAGGGAATGGCTTCAGGTTGAGCATACCTCCAACGTTCAGCAACAAGAAAATAACCACAAAAATCCAGAGATACCAACTGCAGGGAAAGAGAACCACGAGTATAAGGATTTCATAAGCTGCATGGTACACTGAATAATAATCTAATAGTCACTTGCATTAAAAACTTTCTAGGTACACAGTTTGCACCATCCTTAGTGATAAAAATCCAATTGTATATGTATGAAGCGTGGACACCAACAAAGAACAGGAAATAGATATAGACAGACAATCCAAAAATGTGTAAACAATGAAAATAAAGCCCCTAGGGCATGTGGTTAACAGAATAGTTTAGACATATAATAATTAACATTCTGTAAGGAAACCATATGATACCAAATGGTGTCCAACAAGATTTTTGTGTGACCAACTTGGTGCGCCCAACATAGTGAGTTTATGATGTCCAGGTTTACTATTTCCAATATGACTGAGCATGACATGATGGCCTTCTAAAAAAGTTTGTGATTCATAGTTTGTTATGAAAGAGCAAAGACTCCAATTTCAAGGAAGAAGTCATGAGCAAGATTACCTAATACCAACCACTTTCTTAAAGTCAGCTTCAAGGGCTCGAACCATGTATTTGTGAAAATCAAACTTGCGGTTACCCTTGCAATGAGCCTACACGATAGGGATATCAACGTCAATAAAATTTACATGAAAATTTGGTATACTTGAAGAGGAAAAAAAATCAGAGAAGAGTAAGAACTGTATTCAAATCACAAAATGAATAATATATATAATTAAAAAGGTAGTTACCATAATGAATCCAAGCCTCATTGTGCTATAGTCTGATTTTGTTACTGATCCAAAAATTTGTTTAAAGAAGGAATGCTGAAACAAGAATCAAATCAATGGGGATATGTTTATCTCAAAGATTATACAAGGAATAATACTGAATAAATCATAGAAATAGACATATCAACATCTTTAGTTCTAAAGAAAACAGGTAATATAATGCAGAATTAACGAAGAAGCCAAATAAACCAATAGTTTATGTATGGCTATAGTAGCTAAGTGCCGTTTGGGATATTTTTGTTTTTTTATTTATATTTTAAGATGAAATAAAATAAGTTTGTTTTTAATGTATTTATAATTTAAAAAATAAAAAAGATTGCGGTCTCGATCTTGGTATGATTGGTGGAGATGAGAATATATGTTGCCATCACTGGAATCTGGAATGAGGAGATGCAAGTTGACGACGGGGAAATCTTGGTTGCAAATGCCGGTGATTGCAAGTCGAAGGCAGAGTCGAAGCTTTTCGAGTGGCTGACAATCCCCCATTATTTTTCCTTTTTTTTGTGTGAAGTGCCAGTTACTTTTCACAGCTTCTTAAAAATATATTTTGAAAATATTAAAAATAACTCTAAGTTATTTCAGCACCTTTTTTAAAACAAAGAAATTTATTTTAAAACAATCTGAATTATTATGATTTTAACCCTTTTTTTAAATAAAAAACACAAAAAATAAAAATTAAAACAATTCAAAATTAGGCCTAAGTTGCTACGATCAAGGCATTAATAGACACAACACAAACCGTTTCTTAATTCTCACTTTCCAAACAATGAATTTTGTTTTAAAAACTAATCAAAAGATTTAAAAAAAAAAATTCATTAATCCATTTCAGTAGCATCATATTCGTGGTTACCGTTCACAATAATCAAATGAAGCTTCATTGTACAGGTACAATGTTGAACTACATGAAACAATTTAAGATAGAAATCAAAGAGTAGAGATACAGTTCTCCTTACGGCCAGAATAACATCATAACTTACCAGCCAACTTAATATTACAGAATCCTTGCCAATGCCAAGAAAGCGGCCCTTAACAAATTCAGTTTGGTGAACATGAGTGATCGCTGGGGCAGACGCTGCAAGAATACAATTGCTTGTTCAGCATGTACAAACGAAAAGTAATGATATTTGGGGGATTTATATACATGCCACTTTATTTCATGCTATTTATATGTCTAATACCTAAAGCATTAATATTACATGCCTACCATAGGCATGTAATATTATTGGTAGGCATGTAATATTAATGTTTTAGGTGTTGAATATGTAAATAGCATGAAATAAAGTGGTATGTATGTAATTTTTGTCCCAAACAGAAAATGTGGCGTGAACCAGATAGGACATATATGACATTGCCAGTATGGAGAGCAGGGCAAATAGTAAATACCATTTTCCACAGTTTCTTTGTGGATGGAAACTTCCCAGTGCTTCCATTGGCGTATCTATGTGAAATGAAGCTATCATCAGCATATTAAAGACAGCACCAAGTTCTTAATTCCATCTACTTATGAACTCAAGGATGTGTGCAAATAAAAAACATATGTAGATTTTTAATTACCTTTGCACTTCCCAAGAGCATGGTTAGAACACTAAGAATCACATGAGTTGTGGCCAAAACAAAGATAAAAATATGAAGTTGATGGATTGCTTCAATCGATAGAAGTGGAACTTTTCCCTGCAAAAGAGAAAGTAGAACAGATAATTAATGAGATTGATGCATGAGCCTAGTAAATAAAGCAAATTATAGCATTTTTCTTGTTTTCTATTCTTTGACACGTGAATCTTCAAGAATTACACATGCAGATTATGTATACACAGTATAAATTATCATATTATGTAGAATGTATACTTCGATAGGCAAGCCATAAATATACTTAATACTTATTGGAAGCACATTGGTTTACGAATACATGGATGGGATTTCCATGGGCGTATCTTTAAATTTTATTTAGTTCAAATGTAAAGAGATAGGCCACACCATCATTTCAAAAACTAAAAGAGTGAATGAGCTTGTTGGGTGATTAGCATTTATTTTGGCTAACGTTCTTCCAGCCTCTTTGTGAACATGGGTAACTAATGTGCTTGCACAGATTATTGCTTCGCATGCTTTTTTTTTTCCGTGGGTTTAAATGAGCACACATCAAAAAACGGTTGTGCAGATCAGGGAAAAAATCATATGTGGGACCAAGCTTGGGTTTAATTCAAGCGTTGGAGGAAAATTTTGAATGGAAGGGGGGGAAATTTTGAATAGAAGGGCTGTTTAGGGATTTTGTATGGGGGCTTTGGAGTTAATTAGGGGCTAAGGGGGATTTAGGGTTTCACCTTGAATTTTGGCTGAATTTGGGATCTTCTTGGAGGCTTGAGCTCTAGTCTTCTTGGTTAGAGATTTTGGAGAGTTCTCTTCCTCTCGAATTGAAGAATCTTGTATTGTTGCTGTCTTTATTCATCAACTAGTAGAATACAAGTGGTTGGCTTGATTTTCCTCAGAATTCTATTCAGTTTTTCTCTGTTTTCCACTGTCTTCGGGCTGTTTTAATGCTGCAAACAGCAGTTTCCTTGTTGTTTGTTCATCAATTTGGGTTAGGGTTGCTTGCGAACTCAAGTATTACCTTAGGGTTACTTGCGAACTCAAGTATTTCCTATCAAATTAATATCAGAGCGCTGTCTTAGGCCCATCGGAGGATCAGATTTTGTAATTTCAGCAGTTTTTGCTCACACAAAAGTTTTTTTTTTTGTGCTTCGTCGGAGGGCCGCACGGAAAGTTAAAGTCTTGGAGGGAGAAATAGGTCAATTGAAGACAGATTTTGAGGAAAAAATTTCATATTTTCAAAGTCAATTTGTGGTCGTTCATGAAAAGATAGATGGAAGATTCGCCGCTTTGGAAGATTTGATGAAGAAGATGCTTGAAGACAAATAAAAACCGGCAACATCGGAATCAAAGGAGACCACCGGCGTCCAGGGAAGGGGAGGTTTTCCGAACCCATTTAGGGGGAAGAAAAATTCGGAAGTGGAGGTTCTCGAGGGAGAGAATGGAATGCCTCCGCTAGAACTGGTGTCTAGAGAAGAGATGAGTATGGGATATGAAAGGAGGGGTGCTGATTTTGTTTGAACAAGGGAAGAATTCTACCGTCGGATTGCTGATTTTAGAGGAAGGAGGGGGAGTACGATGAAGGGTTTGGGAATAATCGCAGAAGAGAGGACCGTGAAAAGTGGGGAGCACCTCCCTTTCGGGGAATGGGAGGTTATGGAGGATTTCGGGGGAACGAGAGTGATCCAAGGGTGAGAAAACTGAAGATGGCCGTCTTTGAGGGTGAGGATGGCCATGGCTGGATATACAAAGTGGAACAATACTTCGCCGTCAGTGGGTTGATGGAGGAGGCGAAGCTGACGGCGGCAGGATTGTGTTTGGAAGGAAAGGCACTTGCATGGTATCAATGGCGTGAAAGGAGGGAGCCCATCCGAAATTGGAGGGAGTTCAAAGAATGTTTAATATAATGTTTTCGAACCGAGAGAGGAGGAGACTTTTATGAGTAATTCTTTGCCTTGACTCAAGAGGCGACCGTAGCCGACTACCGCGACATATTTGAGTATTTGGCCAGCAGATTAGATCATATCTCAGAGACAGCACTGAAGGAAAAAATTATGAAAGGGCTCAAACTGGAGATACGGGCAACAACCAGAGTCTTGGAGCCAAGGAATCTTGGGAAAGCCATGAAGTTGGCACAGCTTGTGAAATAACAGAGGAAGATGAAGAAAGTGGCTAGGGGAAGCAACTTAGGGGGATCGTATAGGATGAAAACCACATTTTTACCTCCCAAGGGACCAGCACCAGGGAGCAAGAAGGAAGTGCCTAAGGAGAGAGCCGGAGGAGGGGAAAATTTCAAGAAACTGACTGAGAAGGAGATACAGGAGAAGAGGGTAAAGGGGTTGTGTTTCAGGTATAATGAAAAGTACATGCTAGGGCATAGGTACAAGTCAACCAAGTCACCAATTGAGCCTATGGAGTCAAACCACCTCCAATTTCCAATTTCCTCCATGAATGCCTATTTCAACTATTCAAATAATCTCTAGAATGTTCTTAAGCATTGCCTAAACCCAACTCGGCTGTTGATTTGGCCTAAAGCAACCCTAAAAACCCTGTGCATATTAGGACAAAAATGGCTTTTCACCTCATTGTCCTTGTTTCAGGTCCTTGCTCGAAATCCTTACTGTCTAGAGACACCTGGCAAACATCAAAGAATACATCCAAAGCAATCACATACATCCAAGGGAACCCTAGGGTTTGAATTAGGCCAAAACACCCAAACTCTCTCTCATTCGATTCAACACACTCTCTCACTACCCTGAGCCTCCCAAGACCTATTCCTATTTCGTTTCAGCTCTACACACATTCCTTCACACTTTTTGAGTCCAAATCAGGTGGTCAAAGCTAGCCGACAACGAGATTCCGACCACACCGAACCCAAAGTCCGTTCAACGTCCAAAGCTCATGATCTGGACCTCGTCAGCATCTAATTCTTCTGTAGAATTGTTCTAGACTTCTCAACAAGCAAAATGAGCGTTTAGGTCCATTGAATAGAGGTTAATCCCTAAACCTAGTTAGATTTACATAGGTTTAAATAACTTCATGAAAATCGCTTTTCAAAATGTGAAATCACTTACCCGTCGTGTAATAACATCCCATTAAGCTCTGTTTAAAATTTTGTAAAGTTTGGTTGGTTATTTCAAAGAACAAACCATTCTTCACCATCTAGGGTTAAACCATCTCATGCATGAATGGTACATTTTCTAAGCCATTGATTTCTAAATCAACAGCTCAGATCGTGCAGTTCCACCGCTTATCCAAACTGTGCGCTTGGTTGTGTAGATCTCAGTCTGATGGCATCACAGCCGTCCGCTCTAAACTGCGAAAGATTTAACTACAACAAAGGCGTGCTGATGTGAATTAGTGGAAAACGCATAGCTGCCACTGTCGTTGCATTAAATGTTAATGATTACCGGCGGCGCAATCACAAGCAGTTAATGCGCTGCCACGCAATCATTGCCACTAGTTTGATTCGCCGAATAGGAAGTTGACACGTGGCCCGCCGCCGCCATCGACTATTTAATTAATAAATCCTTTTTAAAAAATAGTTTTTATGTATTAAACTTTGAAAATTAGCCATAATTTCATTTTTAATCCAAAGTGTGTGAATTTTGTGGCAATAAATTCAAAATAAAACCTACTTTCATTTAAAATTAAAATTAAACAAAACTATTATAAAAACTTAAAAAAAAATTATATGGGGAGTGCAATATTAATTTTAAACGAGAATTTGACTTTTAATATGACACAATGGAGAAAAATGATTCATGTAACCGACCCCTACGTGGGATAAAGGTTTGATGTTGTCGTTGTTGTGTTCTACAACCACAACACCATATTCGGTTTATAAGTGATTTGACCTAATCTAGGCTCAAAGTAGCTCAAAATGATCTGATCCAATCTTAAGTCAAGTCAAACCTATTTATAAGCTAGCTCGATTTGTTCTTGATTTGCACAAAACTTGACACAATTGTTTTGATTCAAACTCAAGCTCATTTTGACTAAAAATCAATTCGATTTTGATGAATTTTCATATTTTAAGGCAATTTTCTTAGTCCAAACTAGAAGCAAACACCCACAAACATAGCTGCACATGAGCATTAACAAGATAGATTACTGTACGGTTAGAACTATTGTCAAATTGGCTTGATCCAATCCATGAACAACACAATTCTAATTAGATCTGATGCAAGACTGAGTCATTAGTTGATTTGTTGATTTCAAACCAAGCTCAAATTAAGACAAAATTTGATTTGATTTTTTACCGGCCCCTCAACTTCAAGTCAACTTACCCCAATAGATTTCTTCCGCTTTCTTCTGGTAATGCCAGCTTATATCTCTTTATAACTAAAAAATGTTCATATTGACTAAAAAAATCAATTTGATATGACAATTTTCCCCTAGGGCTTATCTGGGTGGTTGAAGTTTGAAAATGTTATCAGAAACAAAGATTTTTTTAGACTCCAGAATTTAATTGTATGTAGTTAGAAATAAATGATACTTCTCAACTCCACAAACAAGTTCAAAACCTTTGAAATTAAGAATTTCATTTCCAGGCTTTGACATCATTTTTTTATACATATTTTCCATCTACAAAACAACCAAACGATCTCTAACAATAATTTATTAAATTCACATGCATAGAAAGGTTTTTTTTTTTAATTAATACGAGACCATTCTCAATGTTCTCTAACATAACTATTAACAGCACAATTGCAAAGAAATAGTTGGCATGCTTTTTATTTTGAAAGAATAATGGTATTCAGTCTACAAAAATAATTCAAAACAATCTGAATTCTCTCCATCAATTAGTTCATTTGAGGCAATTTGGACCTTAAAGTCAAATTGAATTAACGTTTTTTTTTTCTATAATGAAAAACGTCGACTCTTCAAACTTATCACATTTAAATTTATCTTCAAGTTTTAACAATTTTAAGTCTGCTCCGATGGACCTGCTACCACACCTTCCAATATCTCTGAAGATGGGCCACAGCCACACAAAATGAAATTTATAAAATAAAAATACAAAGAGGGGATTAAATAATAAACAACAACAACAACAAGAACATCAAGCCTTTATAATTATCCCACTACTTGGGGTCGGCTACATGAATCCTTTTCCTCCATTGTGTCCTATTAAAAGTCAAATTCTTGTTTAAATCTAAGGCTTCGTTTGATTCGGTTTATGCTTACATAAAAATGAGTTTTAAAAAAGGAGGTTGAGAAAAAGCCCTTCAATAAAATGGAGTTTCAATAATAAGATATGTTTGAGTAATATTTTTAAAAGTGCTTATTAATACTTGAAAGTAAATTTAAATTGTTTGTTTAGGAGTTCTGCTTTTGAGATTTTATTATAAAAGACATAATTGCCCATGAAATTTATGTACACGTAATTAATATATATATATATATATATATATATATATATATATATATATATATATATATATATATATATATATATATATATATATATATATATATATATATATATATTTATATATATATATATATAAATCTTTCTAAGAAAAAAATAATTATCTACTAATTTATAATCTCAAAAGTTTTCATTTTTAACATACAACATAATTTTTTAACATACAACATAATTTTTTACTGCAAATAAGATAAAATTTAAATCATATTAATTTATTATTATACTTACAATTAATTCTTCTATAAAAAAACTCAACTTAAACAAAAAAATATTTTAATGTTGGAAAATTAATTTATTTTCTTATCAAATAATAGATTTACGACGGGGTCATGCCGGTAGGGATTGATCCGACATTTTACTTTTGAAACTCCGTTTTGTGACTGAATAAGCAAAAACAAAAAAAAATTTGCAACCACCAAAAAAATGGAGTTTGACGAAAAGGAATTATGGTTAAGCTTTTATTCCAAACAGTTAGGGTAACTAATTTCTGCTTATTCAGATGGAGAAAGGAGAAAATAAGCCTAGTCAAACGAGGCCTAATATTCAAATTATAGTTAGCCTATATCAAACAATATTCAAAATTAATCTATTTCTAAAAACAACACATATCATTTTCCTTTTCTATCAAATTCATGTATTTGAATGCAAATCTTTAAAAATTTGACAAAAACAAAACCTATACGTTAAAGTTTTGTAGTAAATTTTTATTTTTTTAATGAAAATTCAAAATATGGATATAATATGATATTAATTTTATAAATAGAGAAATTTCATATCACGTATGTTTACAAGGAAACAAGATATATTTCAAAATTCTGGATTTGCAAGGGACTTTTCCGTAAAACCTTTTCCCTAAAACAGGGTGTCCTTAACGTTAACGGTCATCTACTCTGCAGTTTGAATGGGCTTTGATTTAGGGGACATTGTCAAATATTAAACTTACAGTTAATTTGACTGTTATAGATTTACCATTTTTTTCATCTAATTAAATAAATAACTCAACTTGGTATATTTACTAATCAAAATGGGTATAAGTTTGACTTAATAGGGCTAAATGTCCCCAAAAAAAAAAAACTAATTAAATATTGGAGACAATTTTTTATTCTTATATAAAAGAAAATCTTAGGCAATTAAATGTATATATAAATCCACGGATGTCGGCAGTTCACGACGGTTGATCTTATCCTCCACGCCGCCGGCAAACTCCATCAAACCGTTAGTGCGTTCCGCGTGCTGTGATCTATGCTCGGCCTTAAACGGCACATAGACCAACCACTTCGAAGACGGAGTGACGGCCTCTTACATTCAAACGGACAAATGTTTCTCGAATTCCCAATATACGAGATTTAAATTATTATAAAAGGGAAAATTATATATAAAAAAACTAAATATTACTATTTATAGAATTAACATCTTATATTTATTTCTCAAATTTTTAATCATCGAACTTCATAATAACATTCTAATATTATTTTTTAATTTGCTCAATTTTAATTTTATAAATCTATAAATTCTAAGTAGTTGAGGATATAAGCTAATTTTTAATGAGAATTTAGTTAATTAGTTATAGTCTTAGAGTAGATCAAGAATTACTAAATAATATTTGCATATCTGGTACTATTCCATCAAATTATTTTCATAAATTTCGATTATTTTTCGGACATATTATCATAGAAATCCGATATACTTTATAAAATTCACTCAAAAATCATGATTAATTTGCCCCTTGATTTTATAGTAAAAATAACAATCATAATCCAGAATGCAGAATTTTCGGATGTGCAATTTTAGACTGTTATATTCAAGAATTACTAGGATTTCAGTTTATTTCCTTCAATCGAAGCGATGCATTGCAGTTGAAAAAGGAAAAATAAATAGGCAAAATCGAACTTGCCTTTTTAGCGCAGTGCTCGGCGCCAGAACCTCCGCCAGCGAGAAGCCTGCGGCCGCCTCCAACAACGCCGGCAAAGAAATCGGTGCGGTAGTGGGTGGTACCACGGACGGCGCCAACTTCGCCCCCCTCGCCAGCGAGATCCTTGCTCTTGCAGGGCCGCATGTGATGAGTGTAACTCTCAGGGATACAAATCTTCTGAATCGCTGCTTGGAATACCACCAATAGCAGCGAAATGAATCCCATTAACATCAGCTCTGCAAAACCCCAAACCCTTCTATCTCAGCATCCATACAAAATCGTGCGAATAGAAGAACAAGAAGAAGAAGAAGCCTTTCAATATTGGGGATTACTTACCTTCTTTCATCTTCTGAAGAGCTTGATAAAGGGGTTTTTGGTTTCTTTCGCATGAATCGCTGCGAATATGGAATTATTTAGAAAACTGATCGGAAAAATGGAAAACTTATAAGCCAAACAAATCAAAACTATCAATACCTTGCCAAGGCGATGGAGAAATCGCTCGAAGAAAAGGGAGATGCAGATAATTACGGTGCAAACGACGGCGACGATCCATGTCGGTGTTCGGTCGAGCTTTAGCTCTTCTTCTCCGCCTCCTCCTTCGGCCATTTCCTGCTCTCAGTTTCCTGACTTTCCTCGCTTCACCACTAAGGCTCTCGTCGCTTTAAATATGAAAATTTTACGTGTTGAAAAATATTTTTAGCCAAAAAATACACAAAGAATAAAAAATTAGAAATAGACCTCGTCACTCCTCCCTTAGGCTGTCGCGCATAGCTTTATCAATTTATTTATTTTTCCTGTCTTTTCCTCTCTTTCAGGGCACTAAAGTTTGAACTAAAAAAGTGTAAAATATTTTGAATATAGAATTTTAAAAATAATGATATTTGATTTGATGTAAAATAAATATATAATAAAATTTTAAGTATTTGAAAATGTGTCATCTACTTTAATTTTGATATATTTAAAAATAATTAAACTTAACTAAGTTTCAAATATACCGCAAATTCTTAGTTGCTAGCTGCTTCGGGTTATTTTAGTCGTCCTCGTAGCTGAGCAAGTTATCTAAAGGTAGGTCACAAAATGTCTATTTTAGTTTTCGAAAATATGATGTTTTTTTTGAATTTTTCGATTAAATTTATATTTTCGTTATCAAAAAATTAGGATAACTTTATACTAGAAAAATATTTATCTTATAACTTTTTATATGTTATAGAGATTGAGATTCTGAACATTTTAAATATTTTTGAAAAATTTTCACTCGTAATTTGTGAAATTGTGTCATTTTTATTAAACAGGAAAAATCTGGTCAATGAAAAATAGTGTTGTTGTTCGATTAAAATCTTAAAATAATATTTTATTTAATCTTTGATAATTTAGTTATATTTTAAAACCATGTATTTTTATTCAATAAAAAATTATATTGTATATTGTTATAGAAAATTGTGCAAATATGAAATGTGCCCAATTATGATTTTATTGTTATAATGTGAAGAAATATGTGCTTATGTAATTGAATTATGTTAGCTTGGAGATTTATAAGAGGCTAAAATTTTTTAAGATTATGTCTGTAGTAGGGAATATTTTGGTACCTATAAGATATATTCTGATGGTTATAAAGTCGTGTTATTGTGGCAAATATGACATACTCTGATGCATATGAGCATGTTCTGGTGTTATAAATATGTTCAGGACTACAGTCCTTTGAGATCTTGTCTGAGACTAGGAAAATCTAATGTGAATTATTTTATAATATGAATTTCAGTTTATTTAAATGCTTAGCATAAAATTTAAATTTAAATAAATGTTATGCTCTTATTAATTTATTCAGTATAATGTTTTATTATACTGCACTTTTATCTGTCACAGTTCAAGACGATAGGAATCTTGTTAGGTTGGGTTGTGATAGCATGCCCCATACATATGAAAAAAAATATGGAGCAAATAAGAAGCATTTTATTGGAGAACCCTAATTGATTTTCCCGGTCATAGAAAGTTTTTTTTCAGCATTTAGGTGCCTAAATGATTTCAAAATTAACTAATATTGGATTTGTCTCGTCAAACCACACAATTAGACTAAAAGCATATCATATTCAAAGATCATTTGATCATCTAATTTATACTTTAAAGTTTCCAACTATGCTTTAGGTCATTGATTTGAACTCAGTTGGGCTCGGATTGGATTATATTTTGTGTGATTGGGTTCATTCCACCGAGACATTTGATTTTAATATAAGTTTGTTGAATGGAGTCCAAGCGGTCCCAAATTGAATTTCATAAGTTTCAAATTCAAATGCACATTGAAATTTTTTTTATAACATTTTAATATAAATTTAAGGTCAAACTTATAGAAAATGGCCTTAAGACTTAAAATATGAAATATTTGCCTCATTTGTTATTTTTCCTCCTTTTTCCTGATTCATCATGTACTAGCAATACCGATACATAGATTTCTAAATCAATAAAATAAGATGTAGCTCTCTATACATCCTGCCATAAGGATTCTATAAATACTCCTGTAATAATTGTTTAGGATTCATTCAAATAATAATATTTCTCTTTACATTTTCTCCATTATTCGTTCTTCTGTGTTTACCTTCTTGCTCTGCAAAGATTTCAACATGGTATCAGATAGGCTTCGCTAATCCAGGGACCATGGAAGCTTCGTCCTCCTCCCCTCCGCTCTCCGTTCAATTGGATTCGTCTACCTCAGACACACCCAGCATCTCCTCCTCTCTGAAATTCGTTCTTGCCAATATCAAGAACTTCGTGCAATCATCCCTATTCACAGACAATTATCCGGTATGGAGATCTCAAATTCTCAAAATCACTCGCGCCAATGGCTTCGAATCGTTTCTTGATCCCAAGGCGACGATCCCGACCAAATCGGTCATCACGTCCGACGGCACTACTGCTACCAATCCCTCCTACATGAAATGGATCATTACGGATCAAAATCTCGCGGCCGCTATCTGCGCAACAATCTCCGCCCCTATTCTCCCATATGTGCTCAATCTTGACACAACCTCGTCCATTTGGTCTACACTTGAAACCCGTTTTCAATCCACAAACCGCTCCCGAGTCATTCAACTAAAGAATGAACTCCACCACATTTCCCTCAAGAATTCCACCATGATCCAATATCTCACCAAAGTCAAAACTATTGTCGATCAAATTGCTGCCGCCGGCTCAAATGTTGACACGGAGGACATCATCCTCTACATCCTAAATGGTCTACCAAATTCCTACCAATCTTTCAAAACATCTATCCGCACGATGCTCACGCCGCTGAATCTTAATCAGTTGTATCCGCTTCTAATCAGTGAAAAAACCCACTTGGTTGTGGATTCTGCTCGCACCAGCCATCCGGCCGATAATCAGGTGGCTCTGTTCGGCTCTCGTGGACGAGGTCGACGATCAAGAAATTGATCCTCTCAACCGAGCAATTCCAACAGAGAACAACCTATCAAGAATGCGGTCACATGCCAGATCTGTCTCAAACGAGGCCACAACGCATCAGCATGCTGGCACTGCTCGAACTTGCAGTATGTGCCGACCACTACACCATCGCAGAACACAGCCCTTCAAGCCAGTTCATCACCCGGCTACACCGATTGGTATCTTGATTCGAGGGCGTCCTCCCATATGACAAAATCTTTAGACAACCTGTCAATCTCCACGCCATACCGAGGATCCGACAGCATCACAATCAATGACGGGAGCTCGGTTAGCATTGAAAATTCCGGAAAGGGATTGCTACCGACTCCCTCTCGTAAGCTCGCGCTATCAAACTTACTTCACTCTCCTTTTTTAAAATATAATCTACTATCAATTTTTAAACTAACTCGTGAAAACAACTTAGTTATAACCTTTGATCCTCATGGCTTATGTTTCAAGAATCTAACGACTAGCCAAGTTATCTTGCAAGGACCGTGCAGCGACGGGCTCTACACTCGCCGGACACCTTCTATCGCCTTCCCACAACAAGCTCTACACTCCATCGTCAAATGCCCGGATCCATGGCATGAAAGGCTGGGACATCCAAACAGACAAACTATGGCTCGGATAGCTTCTTGTAACCTGCAAATTAGTATAGGAATTAATTCCATTTCTTGTCACTGGTGTAAAAATCCTAATCTCATAAGCTTTATTTTCAACTTTTCGATTCTCGTAAAACTGCTCCGTTAGAACTAATCCATTCGGACGTTTGGGGGCCGACTCCCTCGGCGTTTGTAACCGGATACCTCTAATATGTAATCTTTGTGGATGATTATTCACATATTACCTGGTTATTTCACATGCATCATAAATCTGAGATGTATAGTATTTTTACAATGTTCAAAAATAAAATTGAGAACCATACGTCTCTCAAAATCAAAAGTATTCGTACAGACGGCGGAGGCGAATACATGAGCAAACAATTCACTACGCTTCTGCAGATCTACAGGATCAGGTTTCTTGTCCACACACTCCGGAATAGAACGGAGTGGTAGAACGAAAGCACCGGCATATTATCGAAACTACCCGCACACTTCTGCATCGTGCCTCCATGTCGTATATCTTCTGGCCAGATGCAGTCCTCACAGCGGTCTACCTCATCAACCGCATGCCAAGCTCCAACACCAAGAACCTCTCCCCATTCGAACTATTACACAACAGCAAACCCGAATACACCCACTTGCGCACTTTCGGATGCGCCTGCTTCCCTCTCATACCTGCATCTCAGCGTCACAAATTATAACCACCAGCCATGGATTGTGTCTTTCTCGGTTATTCGGACATTTATAAGGGCTATAAATGCCTCAATCTCCAAAATAATAAAACTATTATTTCTCGCCACGTCAATTTTGATAAAAATTTCTTTCCTTATACTACTAAACACCAACCCGTTCAATTGCAGGATAACCAGCTCTGTCCGCTGTTACTCACACCAACCTCGGCTCAATCATCTACAACTACCAAGGTTCCAGCCAATGTCCAAACTCAATCCTACAATGGTAACAAAGACTCGCATAGTCCAACTATTATGTCTCCCACACCCATCCTTAGTCCCGGATCGACTCAAGCTCAGGATGTCCATCCACCCAAAAAATCCACTCACCCGATGGTAACCAGGCAACACACTGGATCTCTTCGACTGACCACACGTCTAAATCTTCTGCACACTCAGTCTAACTCAGCCTTCCCCACTGCTCCGACATCTTACCTTGAAGCCAACAAACACCTGGTATGGAGGAAAGCAATGGCCTCCGAATTCTTCGTGCTCCAACAATAAGGAACTTGGAGTTTAGTTCCCCTACCGAACAACTGCCATGCTCTCGGTTGTAAATGGACGTATCGCATCAAAACACATGCCGACAGATCCATCGCCAAACACAAAGCTCGCCTGGTCGCACAAGGAAATCACTAGGAATACGGTCTCGACTACACAGTGACATTCAGCCCCGTCGACAAACTACCCACCATTTTCTGCTAGCCGTGGCCATACACAACAATTGGCCAGTCCAACAATTAGACGTGGCCAATGCCTTCCTACACGGCACACTCACGAAAAAGGTCTATATGCATCAGACAAAGGGATTCGAAGACTCTACAAACCCGAACCACGTCTGTCTCCTCCACAAAGCGATCTACGGACTCTAGAAAGCACCACGATAATGGTATAACACGTTCTCATCTGCTCTCGTTTCCTTAGGTTTTACACATAGACTGCAGACCCGTCTCTCCTCATCCTGCACAAACAAAATATCCACATATATCTCCTAGTATATGTGGATGATATCCTTATTACTGGAAACGACAATGATGCCATCAATACAATCCTAAACACTCTAAGCAACACATTTGCAATGAAAAACTTAGGTGCAGCCCACAGCTTCCTCGGCATACAAATCGACAGGACAGATACGGCATTCTTTCTATCCCAACAATCCTACGTACTGTCAATTCTCAATGCTGCCAACCTCACAAACTATAACAAACTATCAAACCCATCCTGCACAAAGCTGACTCCCGCACCTCAGACGGACGGTCTTCTCTCCGATCCAACGGTGTACAGACAAATAACAGGTTCACTACAATACCTTACTCTTACAAGACCAGACATTGCATACAGTGTAAACCAACTCTCTCAACACATGCATCAACCGGAAGTCCAACACATATACCTTTTAAAACGCCTTCTCAGGTATCTCAAAGGTACGTCCGACTTTAGTATCCTAATTACCAAATCTAATCTCCTCCTTTCTTCCTTCTCTGATGCAGACTGGGCGGGTGACCCCGTATCAAGGAAATCAACCTCGGGTTACTGATCATTTCTAGGCGACTCACTCATCTCTTGGACCGTTAAGAAACAACACACCGTGGCTCGCTCGTCGACCGAGTCCGAATACCGAGCTCTCGCCACCCTCACCGCCGATATTATCTGGCTAAGATGCCTCCTCACATAGTTCGGTATACCTCAACAGCAACTTACCGACATCCACTGCGACAACACTTCCGCCATCGCACTCGCCAACAACCCGGTCTTCCACGCTCGCACCAAACACATAGAAATCGATCACATATTCCTTCGTGATCATATACAACAAAAGAACATCCGGCTACTTCCAATCAGTACGACGAAATCCCTCTCCACTCCACATTTCATCTGCTTTGACTCAAACTGAGTGTCGCCAAGCAACCCATCAGCTTGCTGGGGGATATTAGCAATACCAATACACAGATTTCTAAATCAATAAAATAAGATGTAGCTCTATATACATCCTGCCATAAGGATTCTATAAATACTATTGTAATCACGGTTTATGATTCATTCAAATAATAATATTTCACTACAGGAAAAACGCCGCTTACCGGCGGTCATGACCGGTGGTTAAAGGACCGCCGGTATTACCGGCGGTTAATCCGGCGATGTGGCCGCCGGCTAATACCGGCGGCCTACCCGGGGGTTTGATAACGTTAGACCGCCGGTATTAGTGACGGTCTTGTAACCGCCGGATTTCAATCTTACCAGCGGTGGAGACCGCCGTTGATAAGTGATGAAAATATCGGCGGTCGTGACCGCCGGAAGACCGCCGGTAAATGCCCTAAAATGAACGGGCCCGAGTCTCGCATTTCATTTCTAATATTTCCTTCTCTCTCTTCGGACGAGCTCTGCCGTCACCTTTGCCTATCTCGCTCGATCGTGCCTACTGTCTTGCCGTCGACGACCGCTCTCCGACCGCCGACCCCACACCGGCCACCTATCGCGCGATCAAGTTCTGTTATCTTGCCGCCGTCGATCTCACACCGGCTACCCTATTTTTCGTGTGAGTTGAAGAAAAATCGGGATTTGAAGGTATTCTTTAATGTTTTCTATGATTATTTGTTCTCACTAGACATTCACAATAGTTTGTAATTTATTTTATGGTTGATTGTGTCTTTGGGTTAGATTTAAATTTCCATGATTTAGGTTTGTAAGAGTTTGTAATTTATTTTATGATTTAGATTTGTAATCGTTTATGTAGATCTAAATTTCCATTTATTAATTGTAAATTTTGGGTGAGTTTGTTATTATGTGATTATTTGTTCTCACTAGACATTAATTTAGTAATGATAGATCTAATGGGTTGATTGTGACTTTGGATTAGAGCAAGATAGCAAGAGAGAGATTGAGAGAGAGAAGAGAGAGAGAGAGAGAGAGAGAGAGAGAGAGAGAGAGAGAGAGAGAGAGAGGGAGGGAGAGAGAGAGAAAAGAGAGAGAAAGGGAGAGAGAGAGAATAAGAGAGATATATAGAGAGAGAGCAAGAGCGAGAGCTAGAAAGAGGGAGAGAGATATAGAGAGAGAAAGAGAGCAAGCAAGTGTTAGAGAGAGCAAGAGAGAGGGAGAAAAGAGAGAGAGCGAAAAGGGAGAGATAGGAAAAAGAGAGAGGGAGAGAGCAAATGTTAAGTTGCCGGGTATGAAGTTCTAGTCATTTAGTTTGCTTCCCTAGCTCTAAAAAAGCATACCTTTCAAACAACCTTCAATTGCATATAGGCTACTGGTCATTTAATCTCTCCTCGTTCTAGAAGAAGGATTATCATGGCCATTTCAAGCCTTTTAGTTCCTCTTCTTTTAAGTGAGGGATTATCTCAATTTTATTGTCTCCATCAACATCAACACCTTTAGATTTCCTTCACTAAAAATCATAGTATATATTCACTAGAGTTTGAATATTATAGTTTATATTGACATATTCTTGAACTTAATATAGTCTCATCCTCTTCACTGAAAACGCAGCATCCGCTAGAATTTTCCAACTTTAATAATAAACTCGGGTGCATTAAATTTACTTAGCAAGATATAATGAAATTACAATTATAGCCTTGCCAACCATCCTTCTCCACGTCCCTTCAGGTCAGTGGCCTTCTCCCCATACAGTAAAATAAGAATGTTAAGATAGATATGATGTGTGAATAAAGCTTAAGAATATCATAAATTAAGAAAAGCTTAAGAATATCATACATCTAGAACACACATTAAAATTCTCTCAGCAGAGGTCGGGGTGTGAATTTTTCCGGTTTGGCCGCCGAAAACTACGATACCAGACGGCTAAAGATAACCCGCCGGTAATTTCCTTAAACCGCCGGTAATATACCGGCGGTTACCGACGGCCACCGACGGTTATCCGGTGAAAGCCCGACGGTGTATACCGCCGGTAATACCGTCGGCCATGACCGCAGGGTGACCCTCGGTAAAATAACCGGCAGTGTACCGACGCTAGCCGGCGGTTTAGCGATCGCACGACGGCCTCTTTAACCGTCGGCATACCGTCGGTGAGGAGACCGCCGGTAAGCCGTCGGAAATATAACCGATGGCTTAACAGCCGGAACACCACCGATTGAAAATCCGGTAGTATAGGCCGTCGGAAAGCCGCCACCTAACAAAACCGCCGGTAATATGCCGCCAAGAAACCGTCGGTATAATTTAAAACCACCGATTTTGCCATAGTAACTGCCGGAAAAAACCGCCGGTGTTTGACGTTTTTCCTGTAGTGTTTCTATTTACATTTTCTCCATTATTAGTTCTTCCGTGTTTACCTTCTTGCTCTGCAAAGATTTCAACATCATGTACATCTAAATATCCATAAAATCTAATTTATGTTAGGTTAATCTAGTAGTTCAAATCAAATTAAATCGATCTACTCAATGGTATGCCCCCTATGTTGGCAATTATTCAAGTGCACTACAAATAATGCTATAAGGGCCCTTACATGTCTCTATTTCTATTATGTTATGTTATGTTCCCGTTTATATATCTCCATCTGTCTGGTGCAGGTGTAAGATGATCAAAGAAGTTACAAGTGAAAGTAGAGTTATAAATGGAATTAGGCTATGTCTACTTCATCTGCCTTCTGCAAGTGTGGGCTGACCCATGGAGACAAACATCAAGCTTATGTTTATGATACAAGTTCAGGACTTTGATTTCTTTGATAGGATTTGGGATAGCCATCAAGAAAGTCATTGCTCACTTTGCGAATTTATATGTATTTTTAGGCAGCGGAGTAGTTGATAAGGTTGAAGTTATAATGAGATTTTGAGTAACGGTGAAATTCTTTTGATAGTTCAGTATTCATTTGTGTTTTTTTTTTGATATTTTAAATTATTAAGTGATTATTTTGGAAGAAATATGAATTATGATTTTGTTTATCTTTTATTTTATTATAATTTTGGATGTTTAGCGGCTCCAGTTAGGGGTGTCAATTTTTGACACGACACGAAACCCGACCCGAACCCGACCCGGAAAAATCCGGGTTCGGGTCAACCCAAACCCGAAACAGGTCGAGTTCGGGTTGAAGAAATCAACCTGTTTTAAAAATCGGGTCGGGTTCGGGTTGACACGAAAACACGAAATTGATCCGAAAGTGACACGAAAATCATATTTGACCCGAAAATCCGAGTTTGACCCATTTTTGACCCGATTTTGACCCGAAGAACGAAGATTGACCCGATTTTTGACCTGAAAACTTGCAATTTTGGGTCAATTCCGGGTCATTCGTGTCGGGTTCGGGTCCGGAAACCTGACCCGTTTTTAAAAACGGGTCGGGTTCGGGTTGACCCGAACAGTGCCGGGTCAGTTCCGGGTTCGACCCGAACCCGACCCGTTGACCCGAATTGACACCCCTAGCTCCAGTATGTTATGTATTGAGGATTTTGAGACGGTTTTTTTAATGTTTCTTAAAGCAGCTTTTTAATACAAAATTTTAATTTAATTTATCTAAAAATAATTTAATTTAAATCAAAACCAACCTTATGTCCACTTTTTTATTGGTTTTTTAATCTTATGTCCTCGAGATAAGAAAATATTAGATATTTGTAATTTAATAATTGGGGGTTAATTTCGACTTATTCAAATAAGTCTAAATTATTTCAAATATATTATCTTTGAAATAATTTAGACATATCTGAATAATATAAAATAAATACTAGTAATTATTTTGAAATCTTTTAGCTTGAAGAAAAATAAGTTGATTGAAAGGCCTAATAATAGCGGTTGTTAATGGTTGCTGGATGCAGTGGTAGTTTTGACGAACGGCAGCAATCGCTGGTGGCGAGAGGCAGGACTGTGGTGAGCGATGATGACAAATAAATTATAGTGCATGTGAAACCCGACCAAATCTAACGATTTTCAAGTGTATCAAAATTGAATTAGTTTCAAATGCTTCAAAATTTTGTTCTATATTTTTTACTTCTAAAATTAAATATTTTCACCATAGTAAATTTTGGGGGATATTTAAGAATATAAAAATATAAAGAGATATTTATCCAAATATAAGTATTATAGATGATTTAAACTCAATTTCCCTAATTTACATCACGATTTCAAAGCTCGTTATTATTTGTGAATTCCCGTTCAGGGAAGAGAGGCCGAACGGGACAGAGAGAGAGGAAGATTGATTGTGTTTTGTAAACAGAGAATAAATCCACTATATTACTAAACCGGAGGATTACAGGTGTTTAAATAGAGCAACAGATACAAGAAGGTACAGCTTCTAGAAGCAGTGAAGTAACGGTAAATAACGGTTGGTTCAAACTCCTTAAGAGCCCCCCTCAAATTGATCATTCGGTGAACGAATGGTCAATTTGTGACGAAGAGTTTGAAACTGCTTGAGAGGAAGTGACTTGGTAAGTATGTCGGCGATTTGATCCGTCGAGCTGATGTGAGCGATGTGAATGTCGCCGTTTTGGATGTGCCCGCTGATGAAGTGGTAGTCGATCTCAATGTGTTTGGTGCGTGCGTGGAATATTCTAGCTATTGTTGGAATTTTCTTGAAATATCATCTTGATATTAAAAGCATTGGATGATTTTTTTGACCACGATTAGAGTCAAAGTTGTCCCCCAGTCCGCATCTAATTCTTATAAAATTGATGCAATAATGGCTAATTGTATGATGTTGATATGAGTGATCTTTTGAGATTGGAGCAATAATTGCCCCCAGTTGGGAATCACTTTCCCACAAACGGTGCAAAAATATTGCATCCAAGAGTATTTGCGGCGGTAGAGAAGTATAAAGCTTAGCGTCTTAGCATTGTATGAAGATCCAACACACACACAGATAAAGAGATAGGGTGTAATATTTAAAGGAGACACCAAAATTTTTATATGGAAAACTCCTAAAAAGGGGAAAAAAGCAACAGGGGCTAGCCTAGTTTGAATGAATCCACTAGTATTGCAGTTGATTACAAATGAGGCCCTTTCTTGGGGGAAGGCCTAACTTGATGTACATCGTATAGAGTAAATTACATGATAGGAATACAAAGAGTTCGATGCCGATGTGTTTGTTTGGTTTGAAGGACTATAGTCGGTGGGTGACGTAAGTAGAAAGGACCGTAGTTAGCGGACGACGAAGGTTAGAAAAATTGTAGTCGGTGGGCGATGTAAGTCAGAGGGATCGTAGTCAGCGAGCGATGGAGGTCCGTCGCTCGAAAGAATTGTAGTCAGTAGAAGTTTAGTAGTGGACAAAAATCCAACTTCAGATAGATGTCCGGCGAAATTTTAACAACAGGTAGAAGTTTGGCGTCGGGTAGAAACTTGGCGACGAGCAGAGGTCCAGCGTCGGGTAGAAGTCCGAGGTTAGTTGGTGGCTGAGGATAACTCAAGTGTTAGATGTTATTTGGGTAGAACTTCGGCGTCAATTGGAGTTCAGGTGAAACTTCGGCGTCACTTGGAGGTCGAGCGGAATTCCAGTGTCACTTAGGCAGAATTCTGGCATCTCATGGAAGCCGGGCAGGATTCTGGCGTCACTTGGACAAAATTCCGGCATCTTGTCGAAGCCGGCAGGATTCTAGTGTCACTTGGGCAAAATTCCGTCGTCTCCTAGAAGTCGGCCAGAATTCCGGCATCACTTGGGCAGAATTCCGACGGCGGTGGTTGAGGAGATACTTTCCTCCTATCATTCTTCTCATCTCTTCTCCTTCTTCTCTTGCTTGGGTCTTGGTTCTTGTCTCTTCGGTCCCCTCTCAAGAGAAAGGAGAGGCTATTTATAATTTCTTGAGGATGGCATGACCTGTAAGTAGGAGGAGGATCAAGGACAAATGTTGAGTGGTTCGAATGAATAACCGATATTGAATCCTTTGATCGTAGTATGTTTATCAAACATTTGAAGGTCTTAACAATATCAAAATTTGGCGATCTTGGGCTCGTTGGATTTGCCTTGTCGAGCCACTCGATTCGACTATAAGCATGTCATGTTTGGAAACCATTTGGTAACTCAAATTGTGGTTTGAACCTTCCAACAGTGCTTCAGGTCCTTGATTTGGACTCATTTGGGCTCATATCGAGTTGAATTTGGTGTCGTTGAGTTCGTATTTCCGAGAGGTTCATTTTGACAATAAGTTTGCTGAATTTGGAATTCATGTGATCCCGGATTTAATTCTTGAAGTTTATGACTTGATTTTTCCTCGAAATCCGTGCCCGATCAAGATGTTTTTTTGAGGATATATCAAACATAAAAACTAATTTTAATGAAAAAATAAAAAAATTAACATAATTTGTTTATAAAATTAGAAAATAAAAGAATTATTTTATTCTATCCATCTAACTATTAGCTAAATAAGTGAAATAACTAATAGCCTGTTGGTTAAAGGAGAAGTTACTATATAATCATTTATTTGAATCACATGCTTTATAATTTATTCTTTATCTTTAAATAAATTATTAGCTAAACATTTTATGTAAAATATGTGTTTTATGTCTCAATATTGTATAAAAATTCAACGCACATGGATAAAAATAACAAGATCAGAATTTTTTTACTATGTCATGTGTTGTACGCAATATATATTTGTTATATTAAGCCAACACCATCATTTGAGAAGGGGAATTATTTGTAATCAACCATTAATATTAGTGGATTCATTTCGACTCGGCAAAGTCCTATGGGCTTTCCCTCCTTTTTAGTAGTTTTCACATAAAATTTCTAATGTCTTATGAACATGGCTTTCTTTTTTCTTATCTATATATGTGATGAATCTTCGTACAAACTAGAACGTTATATTTTTTATCTTTCTACCCTATGAATTTTCCGGATCACCACTTGAGGCGCTCGCCTTCGCCGAACCAACACTTGAGGCCCTCGCCCTCGCTAGACCTCCACTTTAGGCCCTCACCCTCGCCGGGCCATCACTTGAGGCCCTCACCCTCGCCGGACCTCCACCTGAGGCCCTCACCCTTACAAGACCACCACTTGAGGCCCTCACCTTCGTCGGACCACCACCTGAGGCCCTCACACTCAACGGACCACTGCTTGAGGACCTCAACTTCGCCGGACCACCACCTGAGACACTCACCTTCAACAGACCAATACTTGAGGCCCTAAACTCCACTAAACCATCAATTGACGCCAGAGTTCTTCCAAGTCACTATTAGACTACTAATTGACGCCCCAACTTTTAAGTGACGCCAGATTTAACACTAGATTTCAACCATCCGGATGACATTTGTAATCTGATTGCCCTCAAGGACGATTCAGCCCACTGTACTCAACTCAAATTCTAGTGAAATCTTTTCAACTGGGTTAGGCCACGTGATCTTTCCTCTTTCCAGGGTTTTCTATGTAGAAAATCTTATGTTATCTGTGTGTGAGCTGAATATCCGTGAAATGCTAAGACGTAAAATTACAACTCTATCGTCGCGTATATTCTAGCATGCAACAATAACGTCCTGAAAAATTCATAGGGTAGAAAGATAAAGAATTTAACGTTCTTAAAAATATTATATATATATATATATATATATATTCAACTACTTTATCATTTAAAATAATAATATATATTAAAAACATCTCATCATTAAAACTTTTAGATCATCTCCAATCGAACTGCATACCACCGTATGCCATTCGTCATTCGCTGCATTCGAACTATAAATCTCACATCAAAATTTGGTAGGTGAATAGTGCGACTCCAATATTAGCATCAGATTGTTCACCTAAACTAAAAAAATTGGGTTGCCAAATTTGTCGAAGACAAGCGCGAAAGAGGAGAAAAGTGCACGACAGAGGAGAGAGATTGTTACATTCGCAGAAAGCGCGCAAAAGAAGAAAGAAATGCTGTTTGATTAGAGATGAATTAAGACATTTTAAGGTTTTACTGCATTTTAGAGTAGAAAATAGGTTTTTCGGTTGGAGATGACCTTAAAAAATATAAGTGTCAGTAAATGATTCAACCAGCTTGACTCGGATCCGACCCAAAAAATTTGGGTTCATGTTGAGCTGTTTAATAAACAAGTCAGTCTGGGTTGACCCACCAATTCGATTTTGACATGTTTAATTTTTTTCTTAAATTATTTTCTTTCTTTGTTTGATCTTCTTATTTTTGATCAATTAATATAAAATTTATGATAAAAAAGTAATGAATTTAATTTTTAATGAGAATATATTACCTGATCAGGTTTGAATTACTAGCAGGTGTGATTCGGGTCGGATTGGGATTGACAGATTTTTGGTCAAATTAGTTTTGGATAGAATCAAACCTGTAAACCCATTTTTACAATCTCAAAAAATTATTGCTGTACTAAAAACAAATCAATATTAGACGACAACACTTTGTCTTACAAAAAAATGCGTGGTCGCTGTTCTGCACTTTGTCTCTCAGTTTCCCCCAAAAAACGAGAGGGAGAATACAGAGCAGAAGAGCCTCCTGAGCGCAGGCAGGAGCATTCATGGATGTCGGATTCTTGGGTCTAGGAATCATGGGCAAGGCAATGGCCCTCAATCTCCTTCGCAGTGGATTCCGAGTTACTGTCTGGAACAGGACTCTCTCCAAGGTCCCCTCATCTCTCTCTCTCTCTCTCTCTCTCTCTCTCTAAACATAGCTTTTAATCGGATATGGGAAGTGGATGTTTATATTTTACTTTTTATTAATTTGTTAGTTTATATTTATTTGAAGCTGTTGTTAAGGGAACCCCTTTGCGGTAGATTTTTGTTAGATGTTATTTGTCGTAGCTCGGATTGATTAGTTTTCTGAAGGTTGATTTTGATTAATGTATTTTTCTTCGGTTATCAATCTTGTCGAGGAATTTTGGTGTTCTTTGATTCATAAATGTTATTTTCGATGGTCAAAATCTTGATTCAGTTCGATTTGTTTTTGAATGTGAGTATTCATTTAATAGATGGAAGAGATAGAGCGCCAAGTATGATAATCTCTAGGAAATATTGAGCCTGAAGCTTTTACATTATCCTCGACATGCATTGGGGAATGTGAAGCACAGGAGGACGAAATTAAGCTCCTTGTAGAAACGTAAGAAATCTATATTCACAAACTGTTCTAAGCCAAAGAGTGAGAGCAACCTATATTATATGTACTATTAGCGTATTTTTAGCTATCCCATCTGGGACTGACCCAGTGAGAGCAACCTGTAGTAGAACTATTATAAAAATTAAGATTGGAAGTGATGAACACTAAGCTTAGAAATAACAATGAAGGCTGGGTTGCAGACAACGATGGATGTCTGGCATAGAGGCAGTGATGACTCCTCGTTTTTCCTAAGAGACCTTAGGGATTGCTTCATAACTTAAGAAGATTGCTCAAACTTCTTCCATGCTATACCAATTTTCAATTTTCTTATCAATTGTTTCTCAAGTTCCAAAAGGATATATTGGGAGTAGTTGGAGTTGTACTTTTTGAACTATGATTGTGTTGTCATAATGTATAGTTTTTCTCCATTAATTGACGTTTGCCTTGAAGGCTTTTTCTTTCTTTGGAAAGTTGACTTCTTAGAAGGCTACACAAGAGAAACACTATATTTTCTTCTAAAATGGCTTTTTAATGAATTTTTGTTGACATATATGTTTCTGAAATTGTCAAGATGTTGCCTTCATGGTCACATGCTTATAGTCATTATAGGTGGAGCATGTTGCCACCAACCTGATGTTCGCTAATGTTTTCAAAGGTGATCAATGTTGATTCTTTCAATTATAGTTGACCATTATATGGATCTAAATAAGGGTTAGCCAATACTTATATAAGGACGTGCTTTGAGGGGCTTGCTCAGCCAGAAAAAGCTTCTAAGCTCTCACATGTGAGAATTTAAGCATTTCTTATGACAGATCGAGTTGATCACAACCATATTTCATTCAATATCAATCAATGTTTATTTAAATTTGGAGTTTAAGATTTCTTATGATTACAAGACTGATGTGGAACTTCTTTACCTATCTCATTACATGCCTTGCTTATAGTGTGCCGCACAACCACTATACCCTTAGACTGTTTTTTCTGTTATTTAGCATAATTCCCCACTACTTTTATAACTAACTAAAGGACTGTAGTACTTTTTCTTTTTCATAGTTGCTGCACTTTTTGTAGTATGCTGAAGCTTCTCTTATACCGGGAGATGAGCTTGAGCTAGGCAGTCTTTTGATACCTTTGATTATCCACAGTAGAGTTACTGTTTTATTGAGAATTACTTTGCATTGTCTTCTGCATTTTCCCTGTTCTATTGCTTCCACAGCAAAGACCACATAATTAGCCACCCCTCCAACTTGAGAGAGGATTCTCTATTAAAGTGGCCATTCAACGTATTATAGCTATTTTATCTTGCAATGGCACATATTTATGTCCTAATATTATACAGGAAATGGGTAAGGATGAATGGTGATCCTTTTATTAATTCATGTTTCCATTGTCTATGGTTTTAGTTGGTGGATCCAATCTGAAGGGTCAGAAAGCCTTAGTTATATCATTTTATTCAAGCTAGGAATAGTAAGAATACTTGCGGTTTAAAGCTCGCTTGAATTTTGAGTTAGATTGAAATTCACTCTAAATAATTGAATCAAGTATAAGCCTATAAGTTTTGTCTCAAGTTGAATTTGGTTTCTATTTTGAGTTGTTGATGGATTGCTTAGAAATTGATTTTAGGTTTGCTCAAAAGACAAAAAATATATATCATGTGTAAAAAAAATTGTAGTTGGATTGTTTGGCTTAGTGGCTTGTTCTTAAATTTATATCTTTCCCAAAGTGTTTGTTTTGCTAGTGATTGGGTTTTATTTGTACCCATCTTCTTTTTTTAGTGTTAAGTAATGACTCCTATCCATTGGGTTAATCCAATAGCTCAAATATCATTATTCTTTAATATGTACCCATCATGCACTAAATGCATGATGGTCCTCACTCTAGAATCTTATCTTGAGCACTAATTATTGAACATTAATTCCCTCTTGATGTTGATAGACCGGTCCAGCCAGTCCATACAGGACCGACTCACGTTAAATGGGGCGGAAGAGTTCCGCCCCCTGCATGCGCTGAACACGACCGCAAGCCACAGGAGCCGCCTTTGGAAGGATTTTGGAAGGAATTTAAGGAGGGAAATTGAATGTAGGGATTGTTTAGGGATTTCCTTTTGATTTGTATGCATTAAATACTTTGTTTTCCTAGGGTTAGGGCATCTTGAATTTGGCTAAAATTTGAGATATCTTAGATTTAGATTTTCTTTGGGCTCTAGCGGCGTCTAGAGATTTGGGAGAGATCGATCCTCCTCTCGAATAGAGGATCAATTGTATCTTGCTATGTTTTGTTTTCCCTTTCATCAAATAATACAAATTATCTACTGTTTTCGTGGTTTTTTGTGCGGACTTTTTGTGAAGATTTCTCGTTGTCTTCCGAAGATTGATAGGAAATACTTGAGATCTACAAATATTTCATATCAAATTGGTATCAGAGCAAGTCTTGGGACCGTTCGTGGGCTGTTTTGGGCGAATTTTAGCGGTTGATTTTTGGTCGGGAACGGACAAACTAGTGCTGTTTTTGTAATACAAATTCAAAATTTTTGGATTTACAAAAGTTCGGATCGAGATGGCGGCCAAGAAAGTTGATGCGCTAGAAGAAAGGCTTGAAGGGGAGATGAACCAAATTAAGACAACGATGGAGGAAAGGATTTCCTCCATGGAAGGACAAGTAGCCGATCTTCGGGATATGATGAAGAAAATGTTGGAAATTCACAACCAAACGGAGGCTTCCGTGGCAAAAGAGGAGGAAAGAAAAACTACGAATTCTGAAATTCATTGGGAGGAAGATGAGGTGGAAATCGTGGAGGGAGAAAAAAAGAAATCCTATTTGGAGCCTTTCTAGAGGGAGGATAGAGGAGGTAGGTATGGGGAAAGGCATGGGTATGGAGGGATGGAGCAAAGGGGTGCTGATTGGGATCGCCAGGAGGGACATTATGGTCGCCGATATGCTCAATTTGAAGGAAGAAGAGGGGAATTCGAAGGGGTTCGGGCTATGGTAGGGCAAGGGAAAACTGGGAGACGTGGGGTGGGCCGAGCACTTGGGAGAGGAGAAACTATGGAGGAATAAGGGGGTATGTTGGAGATCAGAAGGTGAGGAAGTTGAAGATGCCCATCTTCGAGGAGGAGGATGCGTATGGGTGGATCTATAAGGTAGAGAGGTACTTTGCCGTTAATGGGCTAACGGAGGAGGAGAAGTTGACAGTAGCAGGCCTATGTTTGGAGGGGAAGACACTACCATGGTACGAGTGGAGAGACCAAAGGAGACCTATCAGGGACTGGAGGGAATTTAAGGACTGTATAATAGAACTTTTTCCAAATTGACAAGGGAGGAGATTTTTATGAGCAGTTCTTTGCTCTGGCATATGAGGGATCAGTAGTAGACTACCGGGAGCGGTTTTTTGAACACCTAGCCAGTAGGGTGGAGCGACTATCAGATATGATATTGGAGAGGAACTTCATGAAGGGGTTGAAGGTAGAGATCTGACAAGGTTTTGATGCCTTCTGACTTGGGGGAGGCCATGAAGTTGACCCAACTGGTGGAAAATCAGAAGAATCTAGAGAAGGGAGTCAGGAGTAACAGCTCAGGAGGTTCTTACAGGACGACGACCACTCTTCTAGTACCCAAGGGGCCTGCATTAGACAACATTAATGAGACCACTAGGGAGAAGCCAGTAGGAGGGAGTGGGGGGGAAAATTTTAAGAGGTTGACAGAGAAGGAGATGCAGGAGAGGAGGGCAAAGGGGTTTATGTTTCAGGTGCGAGAAGTATATACGCCAGGAAATCGGTGCAAGGACCGAACTCTTCAAGTTCTCACCGTTTCTGATGACGAGGAAACTGATGAGGGAGGTGAGGGGGAGTTGGAAGAAGAGATGGAGGAGAAGTTGCATTTGGATCTGGCCGAGGTTTCCATGAACTCAGTGATAGGATTCACTATGAATCATACCATGAAGGTGAAGGGGGAGATAGACGGCAGGATGGTGGTGGTGCTAATTGATAGTGCGGCTACCCACAATTTCATTTCCACTCAGGTCGTCGACCAAATTAGGAGTGAAATTTGTGGACACCGGTTGTTATGGGGTGATGATAGGTACATGGAAGGTGGAGAAAGGCCAGGGGATCTGTAGATGAGTGATGTTGACCATCCAGGCGATTCAGGTAAGGGAGGAATTTCTCCTACTAGAGTTAGGAAGTACTAATGTCATCTTGGGGATGAAGTGGTTGCAAACCTTGAGGGAAATCAAGGATAATTGGGGAGCACTCACGATGGAATTAATAATGGAGGGGAGAAATGTGGTTATAAGGGGAGATGCAAGGCTATCCAAAGCCATGGTAACACTTAAGATCATGGTTAGGAGCCTACAAGAGGTGATGGAAGATTATCTCGTGGGACTACACAAGCTGAATGTGATCATGATGGAGGAGGGAGGGGATGTTTCTCTTTCCGTGCAACCCAGGGTTCAACAATACAATAAGGTTTTTCAGTCACCTCAAGGATGACCACCTCCGCGAGAACACGAGCATATTTCCACCTTGAGGACAAGGTGGATTTTTGGGGAGGGGAGTATTGATAGACCGGTTTCAATGTACCGGTCCAGCCGGTCCATACGGGACCGGCTCACATTAAATGGGGCGGAACTCTTTCGCCCCCTGCATACGCCGAACACGACCACAAGCCACAGGAGCCGCTTTTGGAAGGATTTTGGAAGGAATTTTAGTAGGGAAATTGAATGTAGGGACTGTTTAGGGATTTCCTTTTGGTTTGTATGTATTAAATACTTTGTTTTCCTTGGGTTAGGGCATCTTGAATTTGGCTGAAATTTGAGATATCTTAGATTTAGGTTTTCTTTGGGCTCTAGCGGCGTCTAGAGATTTGGGAGAGATCGATCCTCCTCTCGAATAGAGGATCAATTGTATCTTGCTATTTTCTGTTTTCCTTTCATCAAATAATACAAATTATCTACTGTTTTCGTGGTTTTGTGCGGAATTTTGTGAAGATTTCTCGCTATCTTCCGAAGATTGATAGGAAATACTTGAGATCTACGAGTGTTTCCTATCAGATTTCTCCTCTATTGCTTTCTCTCTTTTTCTTGTTTGCTTCGGGATTCTATTAATCGCCTTTTCCCTAGATCTTTCCCTTCATACTCGTAACTTTTCTATGCTCTTCAATGCCAACTTATTTCTATCACTCCTATCTTGCAAGTTAGGATTAAGTTTTCTCATATGTTTTTGATTAGGGAAATGATTTATATTTTTTTCCTGTTTTCGTTTGTCAATTTTATTTCCTTATACAATTCAAATGATTCATATCTCTAATACTTTATGCTCTTTGTAAATTTATCATACTAATCTCCATTTTCCTGTTGAATGCTAGTTCTATGCCTGATAACTTGGTTATGGGTTCTTACTTCTTACATGGTTGTCAATGGGTCAATCTAAAAAATTTCTCTTAGAATTTTATATTGCCTGTTAAGTGTAGCTAGATTAATGCATTTTTCTTTTCTTTTTCTTTGTTATATCTGTAATTTAATAATTCAATTTGTTGGTTGTAAATTTCTGGATTTAAAACTTTTTTTTTTTGAAAATTCTAGAATTTTTATTTTGTTACATTTGTAGTTTAGAAATGAATTTGAGTTGTCTCAAAAAAATTATCGAGTTGATTCATAATCAAAGGGTTTTGAGTTATGTGTGAACTTTACTTAAAATTATTTTGATTATGATTGGAGTTTGAGACTACTAATAATAAAAAAAAAATTTAAGTTTAGTACAGCTTGTTTGAACTCAAAGCCCTATGTAAATCCAAGTGATGTAGGGTCAAAGAGGATCTTTATTGTGAAAGTAGCAACTTGATTGATGATGTTTTGCGGTGGTGGTAAAGGGTTATGTAGGCAAGGGAAGAGTATAATTGTTTTGTGAAGATATGGAGTTGGTGTTTCTTGGCTATGAAAGTGTAAGTTTTTTTTTTGTAGGAGAAGGGTTAGGATCTCCATATCAAAAGTTTTGGATGTATGGAAACTAATTGAGATATTTGTATTTGGTTTGTATCAATGGTTAGGGATTAGCAAATTGTGAACTTTTTAAACTTGCTGCTCAAAGCAGGTTTTTTTTTTTTGGGTGTTGTGATTTTGGCTTGAATTTCTTGGAGTTATTGGGGAGTTATATAGGTTGTGGGGGAATGTAGAGAATATGTTTGATGGCGTTGGATGGGATCTTTGGGATGTTTCATGCTTGCTTGTAATCAAAATTACTGAAAGGGAGAAGTAGGAAGACCTCCAATGGATCATTTGGAAGGACGTGGTACAGAACTAGTTGGTCTAGAATGTTAGGCAGGGGTTTATCATAATAATCTTGCTGTTGCATTGTTTGACTAGGTAGCTTGGATTATGATAATAATCTCAGTAGTGTGGGCAAGAGGACTAGTACATAGAAAATCACTAATAGTTCAACTTGTCTCAAAATATATCCCACATATGACTTCTAACTATTGTTTTCAACTTTCTTTTGTTGGGAAGGACTTCACTATTTTAAAATTTAAAGTTATAAAGGATTCCTGCACACAACCAGCTCAAAAGAAGGTTATCAACTACTCTTTAAGGGGTTCTTCCCTTGGGGAGACCCTACAATGCTCAAGTTGATGTCTAAGCAACGTAGTCCAAACTTCGACTAGTTTGGTGGTATTTATCTTGAAATTTCTTATGAATCACATGAATATAATATGCTTTAGTGTAGAATCTCATAATATGAGTAGAAATTATTCAAACTATCATGGTTGTGTTATAGCGCCTTGGCATGCACTCTTAGGTAAGATAAACACTAGATGGGTTAGGGCAGAGTGAGGATAACTAGTGAGGATAGAACCTTATTTCTAATAGATGAGGTAGATAGAAACCATCAAGAGCTCTAGGATATGGCTTATTGAAGCAGGATAGCTTGAGTTAGAAGTTGCTTTGAAGTTTGAGCTTGGAGATGTGGTGGAGGATGTATTTGAAGATGATGATTGGAGGATGTGGGGCTTGAAATTATTGTTGGAGACTAGGCTTGAAGATGAGGACAAAATTTGAGCTCAAAGACAGTGTTTGATAATAGGCTTAGAGTTGGCGGTGATTCCTTGATCCGAGTGGGAGATCACAGATTGAATTAAGCTCCCAAACCTTTTGGTTATCTCAGCCAAAAAGCTCTGGTGGGAAACAAGGAGGATTCTACAGTACACTCGGCGATGGATTTTGGTCTACTTTGGAGATCTTTGGTCAAATTTAGATCTCTACCCCTTCCTTCGCCTTTTGGCTCGATACAAGTCTTTGAGAGAAGGATTAAATAGTTTACATGAGAATGGGGATTTCTTGATATGCCTTGGAGAGCTTAGGTTGAATTTAGTCTTTTAACTTAGTGTTTCATAAGAGGAGGATTCAATTGTCCACCTTGAATTTAAAATTCCCATCTTGAATTTAATGAAGATAATTATATTAATGAATTATTTATATATGCAATCAAGGAAATTTTATGAATAGCCTAAAAGTTGTTGATGTTTATCCAAAAAATGTGGCTACTATCATGTCTACTTCGCATTGAAATGTGAATGAAATGCTAAAGGTCCAATTCACCTCTTATTCTATGCCACATCAACTCGGAAATTTTTCTTAAGAGAACTCTTGAGTGCTGTTGTTGTTAGGACCTCCCAGACACAACACAACTCGGTAATCGAACAAATAGAGTGAGCAAGGAAAATTCGAACAATGTTGATGAGGAAATGTAGCTTTCTTTGAATTTTCATGTAAACTTTTGAGGTCTTCTTTTTTGAATAGTTTGATCCGTCACTTTGAAAGAAAATTATGATGTTCTTTCTCATCCTATGAAAAGATTGTTTCAAAACCAACACTAGGTGACGAGGAATAGAAAGGCCACAATTATACAACGGGCTTGCCACCACTGATTAGTCCTCCTTAGGTTGGTGCGTTCCAAGAGGATTCCGCGTTTCTTGTTCTTGGGGGACCTTCCTGTGGTTCGGCTAAGGCTTAACTTGGCCTATGTGTTAACCAATTCGATTACAATGCTAACTTTGGCTAGAAAAGATTTATCTGGCTGGTCTGGGCCTATTTGATATCTATTTCAAGTGATCTGAGCATGTAGCTAGTCTAGTTTGGCCTGTGTATTGCAGGTTATGTTAGGAGGTTAGCTTTGCTCTATTCAACACTGATCTGGTTGGTCCGAGCTCATTTGTGCTGGACTTTGAGTGATCCACCAACTCTGTTAAACTTTTCTTAGCTAGTGTAGTAAAAACTATCCAACTTAGTTTGTTTAGGTGTTGATTTAGCAAACATGAACTAAGTAGATTTCATTTTAGTCTCTGGTAGATGTTGGAGATTCGTGCTGTCCTTTCAAAACAGTGCTAGACTTAATGGGGTTATTATGGACGGCCAAGGATGATATTCTCTGTTGTGCTTCAAGATTTTTATAGTTCCAGGGTTTTCTGCACCGCAATCTCTTAGTTCCTCTTCTCTTTTATTTACATAATAGATTTGTACGTTATTTGATTCTTGTTTGTTTCCTTTTTTATTTATCTGTTCTATTTTTTTTTGCATTCATCATAAAGAACAACAACAACATCAAGCCTTTATCCCACTACGTGGGGTCGGCTACATGAATCCTTTTTCTCCATTGTGTCCTATTAAAAGTCAAATTCTCTTTTAAATCTAATAAAGAAAGGTCATTCCTAATATTTTCTAACCAAGTCTTTTTAGGTCTACCCCTACCTTTCTTAACATAAGTCAAATCTAATACCTCTACTCTCCTAACCGGGTCATCGCAAGGCCGCCGTTTTATGTGACCAAACCATTTAAGGCGACTTTCTCTAATCTTATCTTCTACTGGAGCTACTCCAACCTTTTCACGTATATGCTCATTTCGTATCCTATCTCTAAGGGTAAAGCCACTCATCCACCTGAGCATCCTCATCTCTGCCACACTTAACTTAGTATTATGCTTCTCTTTTAAAGGCCAACATTCGGCACCATAAAGCATTGCAGGCCTCACTACCATCTTATAGAATTTTCCCTTAAGTTTGAGGGGTACATTTCTATCACATAACAAGCCCGATGCATTCCTCCACTTCAACCATCCAACTTGAATTCTGCTGATAATATCCCCATCTATTTCACCATCACTCTGAACAATAGATCCAAGATATCTAAAACGTGTACTCTTATTAATGACTTGATCGCCCAAAGTCACAATCCCCTCACTAGGTCTATTACTACTAAAATTACACTCCATATATTCCGTTTTAGATCTACTCAAGCGAAAACCTTTAGACTCTAAGGTTGACCTCCATAATTCAAGTTTACCTTCAACTCCCTCTCTAGTCTTATCAACAAGAAGAATATCATCAGCAAAAAGCATACACCAAGGTACATCCTCTTGCAAATGTCTAGTGAGAACATCCATGACTAAAGTAAAAAGATATGGGCTTAAGGCTGATCCTTGATGTAACCCAACCGAAATAGGAAAATACTTGGTCAATCCACCTTGTGTTTGAACACAAGTAATAGCTCCTGCATACATATCTTTAATGATTTGAATATAAGCATTATTGACTCCTTTCTTTTCAAGAACTCTCCATAGCACTTCTCTTGGAACTTTATCATATGCTTTTTCTAAATCAATAAATATCATATGTAGATCCTCCTTATTTTCTCTATATTTCTCCATCAAACCTCTTAATAAATGTATGGCTTCCATAGTCGACCTACCCGGCATGAATCCAAATTGATTTTGAGAAACATTAGTATCACGCCGCAACCTATGCTCCAAAACTCGCTCCCATAGTTTTAAAATATGACACATTAACTTAATACCTCTATAATTGGCACAATCTTGTACATCATCTTTATTCTTAAAAATAGGAATTAACACACTCATTCTCCACTCATCTGGCATCTTCTTAGTCTTCAAAATAGTATTAAAAAGTTTAGTAAGCCATGAAATTCCTTCATCTCCTAAGCATTTCCACACCTCTATTGGAATATCATCTGGTCCAACAGCTTTTCCACCATTCATTTTCTTTAAAGCCTCTCTAACTTCAGTTTTACTAATACGCCGATAAAAACATAAATCTTTATTTTCATCTAGGGTGCTAAGGTCACTATAGTCAATCTTATTTTCACAATCTTCATTAAAAAGTTTAGCAAAATATCTCATCCATCTTTGTTGAATATCATCTTCTAAGAAAAGTATTTTTTGATCTTCATCTTTAATACACTTCACTTGAACTAAATCCTTACTACTCCTATCTCTTTGTTTGGCTAACTTATACATATATCTTTCTCCCTCTTTAGTATCTAATCTATTATATAAATCACTAAAAGCTAATGTCTTTGCATCGCATATTGCTTTCTTAGCATCCTTACGAGCCACTTTATATATTTCCCAATTATCAGAATTTTTAAAATTAAACCAATTTTTATAACAAAGCTTCTAATTTTTTTTTTTTGCACATTAGGATTCCACCATCAACTATTTTTACTATTGGGAGCTTTTCTTTTTGATACTCCAAGGACATCTTTTGCAATATTCTTAATATCAGTAGCCACTTTTTCCCACATAATATTAGCATCCTCATGCACAGACAAAATCTTAAGATCTAAAATCTTATTTCCAAAAATATTTTTTGTTAATATTCTTTAAATGCCCCCATTTAATCCTAGAAAATTGTTTTACTTTATTTTTTATTTTATGCCCCCTTTATCTTAAAGTCCAAAACTAATAAACGATGTTGGGTACATAAATTTTCACTCGGAATAACTTTACAATCTTTGCAATCTAAACGATTTAATTTTCTAATAAGAAAATAGTCAATCTGGGTTGTATTATATCCATTTTTATAAGTGATGAGATGCTCATTCCTTTTCTTAAATAAGATATTAGCAATTAAAAAATTATAAGCTAAACAAAAATCCAATATGGTCTTGCCACCTTCATTCGTCGTTCCAAATTCATGGCCACCATGAATGCTTTTAAAAAACCATCTACCTCTCTACCAACATGTCCATTTAAATCTCCTCCAATAAAAACTCTTTCTTCAAGAGGTATATTTTGTATTAATTCTTCTAAGTCATTCCAAAAATTTAATTTAGAACTCATATCCAAACCTACTTGAGGAGCATAAGCACTTATAATATTAACAATCTTATCATCAACAACAATCTTTAAAGCTATAATTCTATCTCCAATCCTATTAATTTTTATAACATTATCCTTTAAACTCTTATCTATAATAACACCTACACCATTTCTAGTACGACTCCTACCCGAATACCAAAGTTTAAATCCTAAACTATCAATTTCCTTAGCCTTATCTCCAACCCATTTAGTTTCCTGAATGCACAAAATATTTAACTTCCTATGAATCACCTTCATTCATCATAAAGAACACTTAAAAGAAATCTCATGCATATTTAACATTTTGCCTCATAATTTTGCATGTTATACAATTTTTAGAGATTGTTCATCTAACATTAGATCTTGATAACATAATTCATCATCTGAATTGCAGTTAATTAAGGTAACTGTTTTGTTTGTTGATTATATATCTTGTCTTAGTGTCAAGGTCTTGTTGAACTTGGGGCCTCTATGGGAGAAACTCCAGCTGCTGTTGTCAGCAAGTCGAAGTACACCATTGCTATGCTGGCTGATCCAATTGCTGCTCTCTCGGTGTGCATAATGCTAAGTTACATGCTTTTTAAACCGTTAAAGATCATAATTGCTGCTGTGCAATTGCTGATACTTTTGAAACCAGTTCAGGTTGTATTTGAGAAAGGTGGAGTCCTTGAACAAATTTGTGAAGGAAAAGGTTACATTGACATGTCTACTGTTGATGCTGATACTTCATTAAAGATTAATGAGGTTAGAACTTCTTGATGAGCATGCTATTATGGTTTACTTTTCATATTTCCTCTATGCATGGTAAGATCTTTCTCTCTCCACTTATTAGACCACTAAATTGTAACAGTTTTTAGCTTTTCCTTACCATGATGGATCAGGTTGTGCAACCATATTTTACATTAAAAGGTAGCAACATATGTCACAGGCTTTTCATGTTACAATTTAAGCAATATCACACAATTTTTCTTTTTTCTTTTTCACGTTAGTTTGGTAGTTTTACCTTTTATTTAGATCCTATGGTACCTATAATTTCATCTCATTATTTTGATTAGTATACAAAACATTCTCGCCATTCAACACTTGTTCCATTTATTGTCTGGTGTCTTCTCTCTTCTATGTTGAACACATTGCTTCATCTCTCTTATGTTTCTTTCAAATTGGCTTTAGTTGATCAGAATATCGATAAAAATAATATTTATATCTAAGCAGCTGCATTTCAGGAAACATGAAGTTCTTATGGGTTGCAAAGTATTGACATCAGCTGTTTATAAAAACTAGAGTTATGAATTTCTTGAATGCTAACCTAATTGATGAATGTTTTGGGAATTCTTTCAATTTACCCTAGCAACAACTACTACAACAACAACAAGCCTTTATCCCACTATGTGGGGTCGGCTACATGAATCATTTCTCAAATGTGTCATGTTAGGAGTCAAATTCTCATCAAACTTTAATTCTACTAATAATATCCATATCTATTTCATCATCACTCTGAACAATAGACCTAAGATATCTAAACATGTACTCTTATTGACTTGATCGCCCAAAGTCACAATCCCCCAACTAGATCTATTATTGCTAAAATTATACTCTATATATTCAGTTTTAGATCTGAAAGCCTTTAGACTTTAAGATTGACCTCCATAATTCAAGTTTACTTCAACTCTCTCTCTCTAGTCTTATCAACAAGAAGAATATCTTCAGCAAAAAGCATACACTAGGGTACAACCTATTGCAAATGTCTAGTGAGAACACCCATGGCTAAAGCAAAAAGATATGGGCTTAAGGCTGATCATTCATGTAATCCAACTAAAATAGGGAAATACTTAATCGAACTACCTTGTTTGAACACAAGTAACAACTCATGCATACATATTCTTAATGACTTGAATATAAGCATTATTAACTTCTTTCTTATGTAGAACTCTCCATGACACTTCTCTTGGAATTTTATCATATGCTTTCTCTAAATCAATAAAAATAATATGTAGATCCTTCGTATTCTCTCTATACTTCTCCATAAAACCTCTCAATAAATGTATAGATTCCATAGTAGACCTACCTGGCATGAATCCAAATTAGGATAAGAACTTGAAATATAGGTTCTCTTAAAGACAACTTAATGAAATTAATGGATATTATGGTTCATAGAAAGATAAATATTCTATGCATTCAAGAAACTAAATGGGTTGGAATGAAGGTGATGGACCGGCGCCTGGACCCGTGCGGGTCTATAGGCGGAAGAAAAGGGGAGGGGGCGGGCTGGCTGGACCAAAGGGACCCACCACTTAAGTGGGGGTATTTTGGGGATGGGAGGGATTTTTCAAATAGTATGAAGGGAGCCATTAGGGTTTAGTTTTGGGGTATTATGAAAAGTGTATTCTCTTTCTAGTTTTTCTTCCTCTAGTCTTTTTCTTGTGCTTTTCTAGGGTTTTCTTGTGGGAGATCTTGTCCTTCTCGAAGTGTCAAACTTATCTTGTTTTCTCTTGGCTTTCTAATGCAAAGGTTTTTACTTTTCATCTCAACCCTCTTGTGAGTGTTTCTCATTTGGTTTTGGTGGAGAAATTTCTCCTTTTGGAGGAGAAATTAGGGCAAACCCTAATTTGTGAAACCTAAGGCGTACCAATTTGGTATTAGAGCTCTCGATCCTAGACGGCATGGCATCAAAGAAGGTGGAAGTTTTGGAGGGAGAGATGGGCCAATTGAAAGAGGAAGTGGGTGAGAAACTTTCGTCGTTGGAGGGAAAATTCTCAACCCTAGAAGAGAGATTTGGGGGAATGGAAGAGATGATCCAGAAATTGTTAGAAGCTCAAGTTGTTCCATCAAACCCTAAGGAAAAAGGGAAATCTCCGGTGATGATTCAAAACCTTAACCCTAATTTTCCAATTAGGGAAGGAGTAAATCAGAGTGAAGATGGCATGCAAGGACAATGGCCAAGGGAAGGAGGAGAAGGGTCTGGAGTAGGTGGCCCTTGGGGAATGACCGGTGGTCAAGGGGGCCGGCCATACATGTGTGACGCCCCAGGCATCCATAGTGAAAGGATTCGTCGACAGTCTCGATCAATCTCCATTCCTGCTCCTTTGCTCGGACCTGAAATTGTTAACCACATATAATGAGCTTTACAAAGCCCAGCAGGTCACCTAATACCTATAACTGAAATCAAAGCACGGCGATGCTATCAATATGCATGTCAATCTATCAATCTGAATCAGTCAATGGTCAATGAGTCTATGCAGTGGAAATCAAATCAGTAGTCGATGCAATCCGAAAATCAATAGTCAATAAAACCAGTCAATGCAGCGGCAGGCAAATCAATCATTTCAATTCAATCAATCAATATCCGTCAATCAAATCAATACGGTCAAATCAATGAAATCAGTCGAGAAAAAGCAATACGGAACAATGAATCTATACGACAGTCAATACGGTACAGAAACAGTAGGCAGTAGTACGATGTCCATGTTCATGCTATCAATACAGTATCTATATCTATCAATGTCCATATCAATGCTCAGTAGTATCAATGTTCAGTAGTCAATCGATGAAATCAGTGAAATCGTACGATACAGTAAACCCGATCAAATCCGTAAAAATCCGTAAATCAATACATTAAACATGCAATCAATACGATAATACTGAACAATGTATAATCAATGGTCATGTTGCTGTTGTAGAATTCATATTGCTGTTGTAGATATCAATACATTGGGTTCTATGAAAAGAGTCGTCACTCTATTGCCCGTCGGCCGCCCGTCGGCATATATAATCTCCTTATGACTCCCATCGTTATATCCATGATCCATGATCTATGATTTAAAGGAAAGCCCGTCGGCCCACCATCCTGTACAGGTATCATCTCCAACCAATGTTCAACCATGTTATACGTGTTTCAGTATCAATAAGCAATCAATAATCAATATTTAGAGCAATCATATCAATAATCATAGGTATATCGATTCAAATCTATCAATTTTAGTCAAATCAGGAATCATACAAAAATCGGGCAGAGTAACAGTAGTCTATCGAATTTACACAAAAATCCTGCAAAAAGACAAATTCTGAATTTCTCCAAATTACAACAGAATAACCACGGCATCAATGCAAGACTATCAATCTATAGAATCCAAATCAAATCAAGTCCTGATAATTTTCTATTCAATTAAAATCGCGTAGAATCAATTCCGACCGATAAAATCATCGTAGAAAATAGTCAAATCGTGTACAATATTCATATCTATAACATACTAAAAGTTGTGCGGTGAAAGTCGTGTCAATACAAAATCAGGTCAAAAGTTCGACTACAAAACACAAAACAGTGCACAACTCGATCAAAATACAAAATCTTCGAAAACAGAAATAGGGTTCGGAGTCCTTACAGCGAGACAAACAAATCTTCTAACAGCGTCGTCGGACGAAAAGCGCTCCGTGGCCTCCAAAACCAAGCTTCCTTCTTCTCTTCCTTCTCTTTCTCTCTCTTGCCTTTTCTCTCTCTCCAAAATGAATCCAAAATATCTAAAATCCGATATTTATTAACACTGATCGTCCTGGACGATCCAAATTTCGTCCTGGTACGATGGGTTCTCTGGACAAATTTCGTACAGACGAAATCCAAATTCGTCCCGGGCGACTTGCTCTCTGGACAGATTTCGTACAGACGGATCGTCCCGACTGCTCCAGGTTCGTACAGACGAAAATGGCAGATTTCTTCACAAATTTCTTCAGTTCGTCCAGTACTAAATCCAGTTCGTACAGACGAACTGCACTAAAAAAAATCAGCTTTTTGAAGGGTTTTACAATCTACCCACCTAAAAAAAATGTCGTCCTCGACATTTCCCTTAAGGGATCGAATGCAAAATCGATACAAAGCAAATCCGTCCAATCAAATTTCAAATCCAAATCAAATCAAATCAAAATCACAATCAAAACTTGTCGGAATCCATACAAAACAAACAATGCAATCAATCACATGTCATTCACTATGTATGCAAAATGATGCACGTGAAACAATCCATTCTACCAAACTATCAATCAAATCCTTTCACTACACTTGCTCTGATACCAATTGTGACGCCCCAGGCATCCATAGTGAAAGGATTCGTCGACAGTCTCGATCAATCTCCATTCCTGCTCCTTTGCTCGGACCTGAAATTGTTAACCACATATAATGAGCTTTACAAAGCCCAGCAGGTCACCTAATACCTATAACTGAAATCAAAGCACGGCGATGCTATCAATATGCATGTCAATCTATCAATCTGAATCAGTCAATGGTCAATGAGTCTATGCAGTGGAAATCAAATCAGTAGTCGATGCAATCCGAAAATCAATAGTCAATAAAACCAGTCAATGCAGCGGCAGGCAAATCAATCATTTCAATTCAATCAATCAATATCCGTCAATCAAATCAATACGGTCAAATCAATGAAATCAGTCGAGAAAAGCAATACGGAACAATGAATCTATACGACAGTCAATACGGTACAGAAACAGTAGGCAGTAGTACGATGTCCATGTTCATGCTATCAATACAGTATCTATATCTATCAATGTCCATATCAATGCTCAGTAGTATCAATGTTCAGTAGTCAATCGATGAAATCAGTGAAATCGTACGATACAGTAAACCCGATCAAATCCGTAAAATCCGTAAATCAATACATTAAACATGCAATCAATACGATAATACTGAACAATGTATAATCAATGGTCATGTTGCTGTTGTAGAATTCATATTGCTGTTGTAGATATCAATACATTGGTTCTATGAAAAGAGTCGTCACTCTATTGCCCGTCGGCCGCCCGTCGGCATATAATCTCCTTATGACTCCCATCGTTATATCCATGATCCATGATCTATGATTTAAAGGAAAGCCCGTCGGCCCACCATCCTGTACAGGTATCATCTCCAACCAATGTTCAACCATGTTATACGTGTTTCAGTATCAATAAGCAATCAATAATCAATATTAGAGCAATCATATCAATAATCATAGGTATATCGATTCAATCTATCAATTTTAGTCAAATCAGGAATCATACAAAAATCGGGCAGAGTAACAGTAGTCTATCGAATTTACACAAAAATCCTGCAAAAAGACAAATTCTGAATTTCTCCAAATTACAACAGAATAACCACGGCATCAATGCAAGACTATCAATCTATAGAATCCAAATCAAATCAAGTCCTGATAATTTTCTATTCAATTAAAATCGCGTAGAATCAATTCCGACCGATAAAATCATCGTAGAAAATAGTCAAATCGTGTACAATATTCATATCTATAACATACTAAAAGTTGTGCGGTGAAAGTCGTGTCAATACAAAATCAGGTCAAAAGTTCGACTACAAAAACACAAAACAGTGCACAACTCGATCAAAATACAAAATCTTCGAAAACAGAAATAGGGTTCGGAGTCCTTACAGCGAGACAAACAAATCTTCTAACAGCGTCGTCGGACGAAAAGCACTCCGTGGCCTCCAAAACCAAGCTTCCTTCTTCTCTTCTTCTTCTCTTTCTCTCTCTTGCCTTTTCTCTCTCTCCAAAATGAATCCAAAATATCTAAAATCCGATATTTATTAACACTGATCGTCCTGGACGATCCAAATTTCGTCCTGGTACGATGGGTTCTCTGGACAAATTTCGTACAGACGAAATCCAAATTCGTCCCGGGCGACTTGCTCTCTGGACAGATTTCGTACAGACGGATCGTCCCGACTGCTCCAGGTTCGTACAGACGAAAATGGCAGATTTCTTCACAAATTTCTTCAGTTCGTCCAGTACTAAATCCAGTTCGTACAGACGAACTGCACTAAAAAAAATCAGCTTTTTGAAGGGTTTTACAACATGGGCTCGGTGGGCCCCCACGGCACACGTGAAGGGTGGCCGAATCAGATGGGGGGTTTTCCGGAAGGAAATCATGCACGTGGGAGCAGGGAGGAAGAAGGGAAGACTACGGCATGGGATATGGAGAGCCAAGAGAACCACCATGGAGGGGGATTCAAAATCCTTACCCGGTGGAGAGGAGGGGAAGATCACAAGGAGAGGGATTTACTCAGGGAACATGGGGAGATGGAAGAACCTTCCACCGATCTGACAACCGCATGAGGAAATTGAAGATTCCTATTTTTGAAGGGGAGGATGCTTACGGGTGGATCTACAGGGTGGAGCGCTATTTTGCAGTGAATGGTGTCACAGAAGAAGAGAAGTTGATGGCGGTTCCGGTATGTTTGGAAGGGAATGCATTGGCCTGGTTTCAATGGCTTGAAGGGAGGCAACATGTTAGGAGTTGGGAGGAGTTCAAAGACCTCCTACTTCATAGATTCAGGGTGTCCAGCGAGGGTACACACTATGAGCAGTTGGTGGCTCTAGTGCAGGAGGGCACAGTGGCAGAGTATAGAGAGCACTTTGAACTACTGTCAGGCAGATTGAGAGGGATTCCAGATGGCCTTTTGGAGGGGAATTTCATGAAGGGGTTGAAGCCCCACATCAGAGCATCCATCAGGGTAGTTGCTCCACAGGGGTTAGTGAAGATCATGGAGACTGCACAGCTTGTAGAGGACAAGCTGAAGGTGGAGCCACCGAGGAGATCAGGGGTGTCCTACCCCACTTACCGACCACCACTCATGATTGGAGGCCCAAGGGCGACTACCATCCTTCCTCCTAGGGAGATAGCCAAGGAGAAACCCACTACGGCAGTGAACCAAGGAGGGTTCAAGAGATTAACTGATTCAGAGCTGAAAGCGAAAAGGGCCAAGGGCCTTTGCTACCGATGTGATGAGAAGTTTACACTCGGGCATAGGTGTAAGGAGAAGACACTACATGTGATCATAGTGGGGGATTCTGAGGAGGAAGAGGACACAGGGGCAACTGAGGGGGAGGGAGAAGAGGAGGAGCACCCTCATTTGGCTATGGTGGAGGTTTCACTCAACTCAATAGCAGGACTGACATCACATTCCACCATGAAGCTGGAAGGGGAGATTGCAGGGTACAAGGTGATGGTTCTAATTGATAGTGGGGCCACCCACAACTTCATTGCTTGCAGATTGGTGGAGAGGATGGGGTTACCAGTGACACAGGGGAGAGGTGTAGGAGTCATTTTGGGCACGGGAAAGAATGAGCGCTGTAGCGGGCAGTGTAAGGGAGTGACCCTTACATTGCAAGGAGAGGAGATAGTGCAAGACTTCCTATTGTTAGACTTGGGAAGCACTGACGTGATACTGGGGATGCAGTGGCTCCAATCCTTGGGTGAGATGAAGGTAAATTGGAAGAAGTTATACATGGAGTATGGAAAGGAGAGCAGGAGAGTGACACTACAGGGAGACCCCAGCTTATGCAGAGCCAGAGTGGCCTTGAAGTCCATCTTCAGGACTTTGAGAGATGAAGGAGAGGGCTATTTGATAGAACTACAACAAGTAGACGGGGAAGCAGAAAGGGAGTCAGAAGTCATACCGGAGGTGGTCCAGGATCTTCTACAGCAGCACTCCACAGTGTTTCAGATGCCCAAGGGGCTACCACCTGTCAGATCTAGAGAGCATGCTATTGTGTTGAAGGCGGGGGTATCACCCATCAATGTGCGACCCTACAGATATCCTCATGCTCAGAAAGAAGAGATTGAAAGGCTTGTAGCAGAGATGTTGGAGGCTCAGGTGATCTAGCCCGGTGTGAGCCCATTTTCCAGTCCGGTACTCTTAGTGAAGAAGAAAGACGATAGTTGGAGATTCTGTGTAGACTACTGATCCCTCAACAAGGAAACTGTGTTGGACAAGTTTCCTATTCCTGTGGTAGATGAGCTTTTGGATGAACTTGGGGAAGCCACCATCTTCTCCAAGGTGGACTTGAAATATGGTTATCACCAGATTAGGATGAGGACTGATGACATTCAGAAGACGGCATTTCGGACACACGAAAGTCATTATGAGTTTTTAGTGATGTCGTTCGGGCTCACTAACGCTCCCTCCACCTTTCAAGCCCTGATGAATCAGGTCTTCCAGCCCTACTTGAGGAGGTTTGTTTTAGTTTTTTTTTGATGATATATTGATGTATAACAAATCTCTGCAGGACCATATCACCCATCTTGGGGTGGTACTCACGACCTTGTTGGAGCATCAGCTATATGCCAACCAGAAGAAATGTTCTTTCGCTCAGAAGGAGGTGGAGTATCTGGGACACATCATTTCAGAGAGTGGGGTGTCGGCTGACCCCACCAAGATAGAAGCCATGGTGAAGTGGCCTACACCAAAATCCTTTAAAGGCCTAAGGGGATTTTTGGGACTTACTGGCTACTACAGGAGGTTTATTAAGGGCTATGGTTCCATAGCAGGTCCTTTGACTGATCAGTTAAAAAAGGACAAATTTCAATGGGGAGAGAAGGCAGAGGAAGCCATGAAGACTCTGAAGGAAACCATGACTAGTGCCCCAGTTTTGGCACTTCCAGATTTCACCCAGCAGTTTGTGGTTGAGACTGATGCTTCAGGAGTGGGCTTGGGAGCAGTACTCATGCAGAATCGTAGGCCGATTGCCTTCTTCAGCCGGATCTTATCTACTAGAGCAAGGCTGAAATCAGTTTATGAGCGGGAACTAATGGCCATTGTGTTGGCTATTCAAAAATGGCGGCCTTATCTATTGGGGCAACGATTCATAGTTCGTACGGATCAGAGGAGTCTCAAGTACTTACTTACTAGAGCAGAGATTGGTGGCAGAAGAACATCAGAGGTGGCTAGCAAAACTCTTGGGATATGAGTTTGAGATTCAGTATAAGCCCGGGGCTCAAAACAAGGCGGCAGATGCTCTTTCCCGTGTGGAGTGCTCACAACTGATGGCACTATCTGTCCCACAATTGGTTGATTGGGGTGAAATGGTGAAGGAAAATCAACATACAGAGGAGTTAGAGAGGATCCAGGCGGCTATTCAGAAGGGAGGAGGGTTCAAAGGGTATCACCTAGAGAACTCTCTTTTATTATACAAAGGGAGGTTAGTACTACACCGTGACTCAGCATTCGTCCCCATTCTTCTACGGGAGTACCACGATAGCCGTATTGGTGGACATTCAGGGGTGGAGAAGACCTATCGGCGGGTGAAAGCCGAATTCTTTTGGAAAGGGTTAAGAGGTGATGTCGAAGACATGGTGAGCAAATGTGATATTTGTCAACGGAACAAGTATCAAGCTTGTGCCCCTAGTGGTTTGCTGCAGCCCTTGGTGCTTCCAAACAAGATTTGGGAGGAAGTCACCATGGATTTCATTGAGGGGTTACCCAAGTCGGAAGGATATACGGTCATCATGGTGGTAGTTGACCATCTGAGCAAGTATAGCCATTTCATTCCACTACGGCATTCTTTTTCAGCTCCTACTGTTGCATCTACTTTCATCAGAGAGGTGGTTCGATTGCATGGGGTTCCCACTTCTATTGTCTCGGATAGGGACAAGGTTTTTTTGAGCTCATTTTGGAAGGAGATCTTCAAGATGCAGGGCACATTCTTGAAGCGAAGTACAGCATATCACCCACAGACAGACGGACAGTCCGAGGTGGTGAATCGAAGCGTGGAGACTTACTTGAGATGCTTCGTTGGGGAAAGGCCTAAGCAGTGGGTCAAATGGCTACCATGGGCAGAATATTGGTACAACACTTGTTACCATACCGCATCTCAGTTCACATCTTTCAGGATTCTTTATGGAAGAGATCCACCACCGTTGGTGAATTATTAGAAGGGAACGACCCCTGTATATCTAGTGGATCAATACTTGGAGGAGAGGGATAGGGTGTTAGGTGAGTTGAAGGAACACCTATTGAGGGCCCAACAGATCATGAAGACCAAGGCGGATGCTCACCGCAAGGATGTGACATTTGAGGTGGGAGAGATGGTATACTTGAAGCTACGGCCTTACAGACATAAGACTTTAGCTAGCAGAAGGAGCGAAAAGCTCTCTCCACGATACTACGGGCCTTTCGAGATCGAAAGGAAAGTGGGGATGGTGGCCTACCGTCTCAAGTTACCTCCTCATTCCTCCATCCACCCGATTTTCCACGCATCGCTATTGAAGAAGAGCATAGGGGATCATACTGTGGCCATTCCTACTATACCCCAGGGCCTCACAGAAGATATTCAATTCTTACTAGAGCCACTACATGTGAAGGAAGTGAGGAAGAATGATCAAGGCAAAAGGGATATTCTCATCGAGTGGAAGGACTTACCGACACATGAGGCTACTTGGGAGATATACGAAACCATGCAGACGCAGTTTCCGGACTTCAACCTTGAGGACAAGGTTGATCTTCTAGAGAGCGGTATTGATGGACCGGCGCCTGGACCCGTGCGGGTCTATAGGCGGAAGAAAAGGGGAGGGGGCGGGCTGGTTGGACCAAAGGGACCCACCACTTAAGTGGGGGTATTTTGGGGATGGGAGGGATTTTTTTTCAAAGAGTATGAAGGGAGCCATTAGGGTTTAGTTTTGGGGTATTATGAAAAGTGTATTCTCTTTCTAGTTTTTTCTTCCTATAGTATTTTTCTTGTGCTTTTCTAGGGTTTTCTTGTGGAGATCTTGTCCTTCTCGAAGTGTCAAACTTATCTTGTTTTCTCTTGGCTTTCTAATGCAAAGGTTCTTACTTTTCATCTCAACCCTCTTGTGATTGTTTCTCATTTGGTTTTGGTGGAGAAATTTCTCCTTTTGGAGGAGAAAATTAGGGCAAACCCTAATTTGTGAAACCTAAGGCGTACCAAAAGGCTAAGGAGATTGATGGTTTAGGATTTAAACCATTATATTTTTGTAGGAGTTGTACTAGAAATGAAGGATAAGTAGAATTAGGATAGGAAATTGAAATATAGGTTATCTTAAAGGCAAATTAATGAAATTAATAAATATTATGGTTCATAGAAAGATAAATATTCTATGCATTCAGGAAACTAAATAGGTTGGAATAAAGGCTAAGGAGATTGATGGTTTAGGATTGAAACCATTATATTCTGGTAGGAGTCGTACTAGAAATGGTGTATGTGTGATTATAGATAAAAATTTGAAATATAATATTATAAAGATTAATAGAATTGGAGATAGAATTATAAGTTTAATTATTATTGATGCTAAGATTATTAATATTATAAGTGCTTATGCTCTTCAAGTAGGTTTGTATATATGTGTTCAAGTTTAAAATTTTGGAATAACTTAAAAAATTAATACAAAAGATACATCTTGAAAAAATAATTTTTATTGGATGAGATTTAAATGGACATGTTAGCAGATAGGTAGATAATTTAAAAAAAATTCATGGTGGCTATGAATTTGGAATGACTAATTAATGTGTTAAGACCATATTATATTTTGCTCAGGCTTATGATTTTGTAATTGCTAATACCTTATTTAAGAAAGAGATGAACATTTTATCACTTATAATAAAGGATATAGTAAAACTGAGATTAATTATTTTCTTATAAAAAAAGAAATAATTTAGATTGTAAAGATTTTAAAGTTATTCCGAGTGAAAGTTTATGTACCAAATATTGTTTATTAGTTTTAGACTTTAAGATGAATGAGCAAAATATGAAAAATAAAGTGAAATGTTGTTCTAGGATTAGATGTGGGCATTTAAAGAATACTAATAAAAATATTTTTAAGAGTAAGATTCTATATCTTAAGATTTATCTGATGTATGAGGAAGCTAATGTTATATGAGAAGAAATAGCTACTGATATTAAGAATATTACAAAGGATATACTTGAAATATCAAAAGAAAAAGTTCATAATTGTAAAAATAGTTGGTGGTGGAATCAAATTGTGTAAGAAAAGATAAAAAAAATAGAAGCTTTGTTATAAAAAATTCATTTAGATGTAAAAACTCTGAAAATTGGAAAAAGATATAAAGATGTCCGTAAGGAATCTAAGAAAGCAATATGCGATTCAAATAGTTTAGCTTTTAATAATTTATATAATATATTCAATGCTAAGGATGGCGAAAGATATATGTATAAGTTAGTCAAAAAAAGATACGAGCAGTAAGAATTTAGTTCAAGTGAAGTGTATTAAGGATGAAGATCAAAAAGTCCTTTTATTAAAAGAGGATATTCAACAAAGGTGGATGAGATTTTTTGCTAAGCTTTTCAATGAAGATTGTGAGAATATGATTGACTTTAGTGAACTTAACACCCTAAATGAAAACAATGATTTTATTTTATCGTTGTATTAGTAAAACTGAAGTTAGAGATGCTTTAAAAGAAAATGAAGTGTGGAGAAGCTGTTGGACTAAATGATATTCCAATAGAGGTGTGGAAATGATTAGGAGATGAAGTAATTTCTTAGCTTTCTAAACTTTTTAATATTATTTTGAACTAAAAAGATGCCAAATGAGTGGAGTAGGAGTGTGTTGATTATTTTTAAGAATAAAGGTGATGCACAAGATTGTGCGAATTATAGAGGAATTAAGTTAATGTCATACTTTAAAACTATTGGAGAGAGTTATGGATCATAGTTTACAACGTGATACTAATGTTTCTTAAAATCAATTTGGATTCATGCTGGGTAGGTCTACTATGGAAGCTATACATTTATTGCGAGGTTCGATGGAGAAGTATAGAGAGAATAAGGAGGATTTATGTATGATATTTATTGATTTAGAGAAAGCATATGATAAAGTTTTAAGAGAAGTGCCATGGAGAGTTCAACATAAAAAATGGGTTAATAATATATTCAAGTCATTAAGGATATGTATGCAGGAGCTGTTACTTGTGTTCAAACACAAGGTGATTTGATCAAGTATTTCTCTATTTTAGTTGGATTACATCAAGGATTAGCCTTCAGCTCATATCTTTTTGTTTTAATCATGGATGTTCTTACTAGATATTTGCAAGAGGTTGTACCTTGGTGTATGCTTTTTGCTGATGATATTCTTTTTATTGATAAGACTAGAAAGGGAGTTGAAGGTAAACTTGAATTATGGAGGTCAATCTTAGAGTCTAAAGGCTTTCGTTTGAGTAGATCTAAAATTGAATATATGAAGTATAATTTCAGTAATAATAGATATAGTGGGGGAATTGGCTACTGTCGCTGCACCCATCCACTGCAGTGCTTGTCGTCACTCATCGCACACGAACAACTCTTCTTTGGTAAATCTGACGTCATGAATGCATTGGTGCAATCTGGTTTGCAATCGAATGATGTTTGAATAATTCAGGTCGTGGTCAGTGATGTCAGTTGAACGTTGTCGGGTATTTTGAACTTGTTGCGCATGCGACATTGCATCAAACAGACGTCATTCTTGTCGCACGTGATTATGAAGGGTATGCAGAGGTCAACAAGAATATGTTTGGAGATGAAATTTATTATGAGGTTCCTCAAGATATTAAATGATCACTTCAAGTCAATAAATAATGTCCTCAAGATATTTTCATTAATACATGATCCCCAAAATGGTCTCATAGTTTAAAAAATTGGATTAGTAAAAAAAATGCATTTAATGAGAAGATCCAATCTCATATTGTAAAGATTTTATAGTGTAAAAAATTTGCTCCACAATTCCTTTATTTAACCAATGCTGCTGCCTTTATCTCATTGAACACTATTTGATATGTTGGAAAATAAGTAAACTATCATGACTTTTCAAGAACCCATTCATCTTTGACTTTGCTATAGAGTAAAAATTAGATTCTCCTTTTATGCAAAGTCAGTTCATGCTTTTCCATCATTCATGCTGGTGACAGTCTTGAGGAATATCATTTTAAGTAATAATAGGACATTATCATGCATTGTTGGAAGGAGAACCCAAATTTTGAAAATTGTATGTAGTATGTACCCTTTTTACATAAACTTTTATGATTCATTTCGTTCATTCAGATGGCATATTGACTGAAACTTTATTTAAGCTTTTCTGCATTTATTCTTGCAGGCTATTACTAATAAGGGTGGAAAGTTTCTTGAAGCGCCAGTTTCTGGCAGCAAAAAGCCGGCTGAAGATGGTCAGTTAATTATACTTGCTGCTGGTGAGAAGGTGAGAATATGCTTTTCTCTATTCGCACTACAAGAATGATTACCAACACTTTGAGCCCTTACTGAGACAAAATGATTTGAAGATATTGATCGTCCCCTAGAAAATAGATTCAATTAAGGGCATTATTGTAAAATTGAACCAAATCGATTTTATTTGGTTGGCTTAATTCATTTTTTTAAATTGTTGGTTTAGTTATTAGTTGCAATTTTAATTTATTTTTTAGTTATTGGTTTGATTTTTTCTTTTGTAAAACTGATCAATTCAACAATCTAATTATATTAATTTTTTTAATATTAAATCAATAAAATCATGTAAATAAACAATTGATTCATAAACCATCTTTGATATTATTTATTTCACATGCCAAAATTATAAATTTTAATAAATATTACTTTGTACTCTTCTTTCATTTAATTTAAAAATAATTAGGTTCATTGTTAAAATTAATTTTAGATTCATCCAAGACTGAACTGAACTAAAGTTCAGTTTGTTTAAGATTGGTTTGAGAAATAATTTGTTTGTCTTTTGTTGGATCTCTTATTTGCCATACAAGGCGTTCATCATATTTTTAATGGACAGCGTTGGAAAAAACTACAGCATTAATGCATTTTCTTATTTCTTTTTTTCTTCAATTTAATATTTGTACCTAGCTGCTTTTTTCTTGCTCTGTTAGAGAAAAAAAACTATTTGATTGGCACTAATATGCATGTATAAAGATGAAACTAAAATAGGAAAAAGGAACGTTGTTGTTCACAAAACATTGATTTGCAATTCACTATATAGTAATTTTAATGGCCGTAGAACGATAATGCGATGATGCTAATGATAATGATGACCAAAAAAAATTGTCAGGTTTAAATTTGGGTTTGCATTCGGTTTGGGCTACTTTAGTTTAGAATTTGGGGGTAGATAAATTTAGTTAGGATAGTATTCCCATTAAGCTTAAATTTAATGGATTGTTGCTAGTTTGTTGGATGAAATCAATGAGATTTAGGAGGTTAGGTAGAGCTATTTTTGCAATTTAAATTTGAGTTGAACTAATTATGTGAAGATTATGCAAATATTTAAGGTTATTGGTGGAAAGAGAAGAGGACTATGAAGCAAAACAAGCGCTCAGTGGGCTTGAATTTGGTTTGTGTGAACAATAACTTTACTGTTTCTTGACAAATAATTTTTTTTTTCTTGGAATAATTTTATCATTTTACCAGAAGTAATTTATTATTTGGGAAAATAATCAGAATGACCCCTTGACTTTTTATGAAAGATTAAAATGATCTTCAATTATATTGAATGATTATTTTGGTCCCTTAAGTTTTTAAGAAGGAATCAAAATAATTCCCATGGTGGACTATTTTGGTTTCTTTTTAAGGAGTTAATGGACCAAAATGGTGCTTTAATATTGTTAGAGACTTTTGATTTTTTAGAGTGTCAAGGTATAATTTTGATCATTTTCTCTTTATTATTTTGAACTAGCTTAAGGAATTGTGGAAAGGGGGTAGAAATGTTGTAGTTTGGGGGAAAATATAGAACAAAAAAAGGTTCATGAAATTTGATCTCGATATGATTTTGAATATAAATTGTAGGAGTGTCAATATTTGACACGACCCGAAAACCCGACTCGAACCCGACCTGAAAATTTCGGGTTAGGGTCAAACCGAACCCGAAACGAGTCGGGTTCGGGTTCAACATTTCGACCTGTTTCAAAAATTGGGTCGGATTCGGGTTAACCCTTTGACCTGAAAATGACTCGAAATTGATCTGTTTTTTACCTGAAAACCCATTTTGACCCAGCAACCCGAGATTGACCCGTTTTTGACCTGAAAAAGAGGAGATAGACCCATTTTGACCATAAAATTAGCAATTTTTTGTTAAAAACGGGTCATTCGGGTCGTGTCGGGTTGACCAGAACCCGAAGCGGGTCAGGTTCGGGTTGACCCGAATAGTGTCGGCTCAGTTTCGAGTTCGACCCGAACCCGACCCGTGATCCGAAATTGACACCCCTAATAAATTGATCCGAAATCATATCTTTGATACCAATTTGATAATTGATGACCATGAAATGACTATAATATCTAATAAAAAAGATGGAAATGGTTAGAATGTTAAGAAATTATAGCCTTAGGCATTGTTTCTCCTAGGCGAGTTTTAGATCTTGTAATAGATTAGGGATCAAAATCTTGAAAGAACGTCCATATTAAGAATTTAATTTATTCCTTTGAAACATACTTCGAACAACATTTTTTTTTTTTTAATACTTCGAACAACATCTATATATATAAATAGTAAAAGAATAAAAAACTTCTAGTAAATTGCCAATAAATTAATGTTTGACTATAATATCCTTAATAAAAAAATGAAATGACATGAGATCTTAAAGTTATAAAATGGTCTAAATGCCCATAACAAAATGAAACTACACAATTGATGTTCTCATCATCATCCCTCTCAAATTCCCTCTCAAACTTATTTGGAGGACATCTCTATAATAGTTTTATTTTTCAGTTTTATATGTTAATTCGCTAATTTTCCATTGCAGGAATTATATGATGCTGCAATTCCTGCGTTTGATGTCTTAGGAAAGAAATCATTCTTTCTTGGATCAGTTGGAAATGGAGCAAACATGAAACTTGTGGTCAATATGGTCATGGGAAGGTATGTTTTATTCTTTTTGATGGATGTCTAAGAACTAGTTAAATCTTAATAAATGTTTGTTAATAAACTATTATATTACTTAAAAAAATGTTTGCTTGATATAATTGTTGACCTCAATAGTAGCTTTGGAGTCAATCGCGCACGACCAAAACGACAACTGAATAATGTGACGTCGCTCGAAAGTTGTCCAAAATGCATTGATTAAAAGTCAAAATTCCGAAATGGTGCTTGTTCACAAAACGGGTAGTGTTGATTGTTCGAGACAATTGAAACGACTAAGATAGACATCCACATTGGCCAGGGTTTTCGATCAATAAAAGTTGAAATTGTGTGCCAAATGAAGATGAAATCGATGCGTGTGAATGAAGAAAATTTAACAAGCTAATTGATGCATGATTAATGTATATAAATAATTATTATTAATTTAAAAAATTAATATTAATTTTATATTAAAAGTTAATTTTAAAATAAAAAATTAAATCAATCAATTAAATTAAAAAATAATAACAATAAAAAGGATTTCAGCTCTTTATAACTATATTTTGACTGCTTTCTTTTCAGAAACGTTGAAAAGACAAAAAAAACAAAAGAGAAAAAACATAGAATTAACTAAAAAAACTGAAATCTAAATCTACCCTACCATTCTTTACCCAGTCATTCAACTCAAGTTATTCAACACAACCCAGAGGCCCTCTACCCCATCATTCAACTCAAGTTACTCAACACAACCCAGTGGCCTCGTTATTCTTCTTTTTCTTCTTCTTAACTTCTTTCCTTTTCTTCTTTTCCTCTTTTTTTTTCTTCTTCTTCTTTCTTTTCTTCCTCATATCTTCTTCTACCTGCTCTTTTCTTCTCTTCCTCTATGTCACTTTCTCTCCTCTTTCTCTCTCTAAATAATAGAGAGAGAAATCTCCCTCTCTAGCTTACTCTTATTCTTTCAACCCCTCACTCTCTCCCCCCATTATCTCTCTAAAAATAGAGAGAGAGAAAAGTACTAAGCCCCCTTTCCTTTCTCTACTCATCTCCCTACATCCCTATCCTCCCCTTTCTCTTTCTAAAATTAGAGAGAGAAAATCATTATCTATCTCTAAATAGAGATAGGAAGTCCTTTCTCTCTCCTTATTCCTCTCCATCACTCTACATATAGAGAAATAATTTCTCACTCTCTTTCTCTTTCTACAAAGAGAGGAAAATCATTTACCCATCTCTTTTTCATTTTATAGAAAGAGAGAAGCCCCTCATCCCATCCTCTCTCTAAAAAAGAAGGAAAAAAGGTTAGAAAAAGAGAAATAAAAGGAAAAAAAATCATGCATTGTCCGATCGTTTTGCCTATATCATCATTGTCGTCGCGCACATTGAAGGTATAATGTTCATAACCCGTTAAAACTCCAAAATTCTAGATGCGATGTGTTTGGCGTGATGAGCATAACCCAAACATGCTTTTCTTAGCCGACAATTAAAACTATAAGTGATGCTCACGACGTGACGGGCAAGTTTTGTGTGAGCTTTTCTTAATATTGTGGGGTAAATTTAAATACCCGTGCACGTTTTTCTTGATGTGGTGTGAAAATACTGAGTTGCAAATAAGTATTTAAAGACTCATGCACGTCTTTCTTGGCTGGTAGGATTGAAGGCTCTGGTCGTAGTGTCCCATGGCATCGATCATGCACATGTTCTTTTCATTGTACGAAGGTCCAACATACTCGATGACACCCTATATGCGGGAAAAAATGTCGGGATGTTGTCGAAATTTACAATAACAAAGGACTCGAACACAACTTGAAAAGGAACCAAAATGAATTAAAATTAAATTAATAAAATAAATAAATTAATTAAAAAAATTATGAGACTAAAGTTGCAAAAATGAGAAGAACACTAAACTGGGATTTGTTGTGAACTTAATATGTCACCAATGAGCACAAACCAAAAGCCCCCCTCTGCTCCTAGGACACTTGCTAACGCTCAAGATTTTGGAAAATGCACACCCTTCGATCTGAACTCTGGGTGAAAATGAACCAAATGGGGCTCCATATTTATAACCTAAAAATCATCTATGGGGCGCACTGAGCTAGAATCCAATCATATAATGATGAGGAAGGTACACAGATAAAAACATATTGAGATGCCATTTCATGGTGCTCGTGTTTGGAATCCCGATACAATTACAAGCAGACAAAAATACAATTGATAATGCACCTAAATACGATGTAAAATAACGGGTGTGATACCACGACAACACATTCATGTGAACAACTATTATATCTAACCCTTACAAATCTCTGACAATTGTTTTATATGAATGCCTCTGAACAAAATAAAATGAACAAACCATATTGTTTTATTGCTTACGGACTCTACTGATGCATACTATTACCGCATGTGAGTTTAATTATTTATGTATTTATTCATGATCTTGTGAATTCTACTGCTATGATTTGACTACTGATATGCATATTACTCCTTTGTCGTACTTTGAGTTCAATTGTAAAATTTGGTTACTTGTTACACTCTTGAGCTTATTATATGTAGTTAAATAATTTCATATCAGAATAAAAGAGCAAGGGTGTGAGATTGATCAAAACTTTCAAGTTCAAGTTCTTGTTATTTTAGTTATTCTTTTGAACTCATGACAGAGTAATAGTGATATAATTATATAGATCATATGTAGTATATATGCTTTTTAGGAAAATGAATACATATGTGTATATTGATGTTTTGATCGATACTTTTATTTTCATTTGTAGTTATATTAATAAAAGAAATTAGATAGTTCTTGTTGTTGTATATTAAAAGATAAAAAAATAATTCTTTTAAATTAGATCCTGGGGCGTCACACATTTCATTTAAGATTCAATTGGAATACTAAGTTCAATTGCACAACTCATGAATGAATACTAAATTGGGAACCAGTACTAGCAAGCAAGTGTTATGAAAGACCAGGTCACATTATAACTCTTTACAACCTTCCTGTGGGTCTTAGAGCATAATTCATGGGTAGAAGAGGAGAGTGAAAGGGTGCGGTGTTAGGAGGTTAGTTCCTCCAGAAAGCTATTTTTATGCTGTTGGCATAAAAATTTGTTGAGACCTTAATGTCAGGGTTGTTATGGCATGGTTTTGAGTCAAAAAATAACCCAAAGGGCTGGCGCGGCTGAGTTATTATGCTGGAAGGATCCTCAAACAGTTCAAATAGAAGAGTTTTACTTCATAACATGAACTTTTAACATTTATAATGGATATCATTCTTTGTTTTGATTTTACAAATGAAAAGTATAATAATACTGAAAACCAACATCCAAAGTATAATAATATAACAATTCTACTTCCACATTTATTCAAAACCATATTAATCTGTTTATGTAGTATGATGAACGCATTATCCGAAGGACTTTCCTTGGCGGGCTCGAGTGGATTGAGTCAGCAGACATTTCTTGATATATTGGTAGAGAAACCAACCCAATCTGATGCAAGTTTCAATATGACTGCGGCTTCGTTTGGGACAGTGTTTTTTTGCTATTTTCTAAAGCAATTTTTTAGTACTAAAAAGCTGTTTTAGAAAGCAGTGAAAAAGTTGTCCCCAAACGGAACCTGATTTGAAAATGATAACGTTATAATGTTTAAATTGTTCTCTGTCCAGGACCTTGGTGCCATTGCTAATCCAATGTTTAAGCTGAAGGGTCCTGCCATGATCCAAAGCAGTTATCCACCTGCCTTTCCTCTCAAGCACCAACAGAAGGATATGAGGTTAGCTCTTGCTTTGGGTGATGAAAATGCAGTCTCTATGCCAGTTGCTGCTGCTGCTAATGAGGTAATGCTTTTTCCCATTACTAAAGCTTCGTTTGGGACAACTTTCTTACTGTTTCTTAAAGTAATTTTGTAGTACAAAACTTTAAAATTTTGTACTAAAAAACTGCTTTAAGAAGTAGTAAGAAAGCCGTCCCAAACGAAACCTAAATTTACATACATATCCGAGTTTTTATATATTTACATATCTAACGTTTAAATCTTATATTTATATATATCATATCATAGTATTTAAATCATATCAAAATCTGGACATGAAAAGTATATTTCATGATAGATAAGTTAATATTGATGAGAAGATTGATGTGCTATATAAATATATATTAAATATTTAAATACATAAATTTTTTTTGATATATATATGTATATATCTTCTAAAGATTCTTTATATCATTTTGCTCTCTTTATATTGAGCTATTGTTTTGTGCGGACACTGGACGGTTCTCCCGTCCGGTTCCGCGCTCGGTATATTTTTGGTGCGGCATGGTGCAGTTTTATTGGTCTCCGGACAGATTTGAACCCGCGCGGAATAATTTTTCCTTTATATATTTGTTTCTCTCCTTGATTGCTCATATTTCCTTTGGTTATTTTGTTTCCAGGCTTTTAAGAAGGCCAGGAGCCTTGGCCTGGGGGACCTTGATTTCTCTGCAGTGCATGAGATTGTGAAAGTGGAAGGGAGTTCAGGTGAGGCCAAGTGATTTCTTAGTAAATTATATGAATTGAATGGCATCATTTTTTTGTGCTTCCCTTTTTTCCTATGCTGCACTTGAAATACATTTTGTCATCAAACCTTTTTTTTTTTTTCCAAATGTTTTGGAATACAAATGATTGAATTGGAGTTCTCAAATTGTTGGTAGATTTTGGAGCTTTTGATTGCCCAATCTTCATGTACATATAAGGTGTTATGCATCGATGTCGGATAGGGTTTCTTCGGCTTCGTTTGAGATAATTTTTTACTATTTTTTTAAAGCAGTTTTTTTATATAAAAATTTCTAATTTAAAAAAATTGTGTTAAAAGCAGTAAAAATGTTATTCCAAATAATGATTTAAGGGTCTACTTGGGATAACTTAGGCTTCGTTTGAGACAGCTTTCTTCCTACTTAAAGCAGATTTTAGTACAAATTTTTTAATTTTGTACTAAAAAGTTGTTTTAAGAAGCAGCAAGGAACAAAACCTTATTAACAAATTGGCTTTTCAGAACGCCACGCTTCTGTTTATCTATAATTTTTTGGCCGCTCTAAAAAAATTTGTAGTGAGAATGTTTTATAGAAAAATTTCATATATATCACAGAAAATTTTATATATTTAACATCTAAATTTTTATATTTTTTTATATAACATTCAAATTTTTAAATCACATTTAAATACCATTAATATTTATTTATGTAAAACATAAATGCATATTTTTTTGATATGATTTAAACATTTAAATGATATATAAGTAAATACAAATATTTAGGTATTTGATATGTTGATTTATAAAAATTTGTTATGTGCGTAAATTTTATTTTTTTTATAATTCTATCTATTTGAATGTGGTATTTATTAAAAATCCATTCTTCAAAATTTTTGAATAAAAATTATCATAATATTTTTTTTTATAATCATTTTACAAATATATTTTTATAAAAATATGTAGCCCTATTAAAAATAATTTTGCCTTTACTATTACAACACAATTTACATTATGGTTTTTAAGAAAATAGTGAAAAAAGTGATTATGTTTCCAAAAGGAAAAATAGTTAAAAATTCTTATCAAATTAAATCCTACACCTTCCTAAATTATAACCATTTTTTGTTTGTTTTATGATATTTAAGAGTTAATTTATTAAGCCTAACATATTTAGGAACAATTATTTGGTTCGGTGAACGTACGCTCCTCTACGTTCGGCCACCAATATTTTAGCGACACGTAGCATTAAGAAAAGTCGCCGACCCGACCCGCCGTTTTTTGGGTTCTCGTACATGCATTTTTTTAATTCCTTTACAAACCGAACAACATCCCATCACTTTTTGAATATATTTCAAATATCTAGCAAATACCGAGTTGTACCTAGTTTTTTCTAGCAATACCGAGCAAATACCTAGCAATACCGAGCAAATACCTAGCAATACCGAGCAAATCCTGAGCAAATACTGAGTTGTACCGAGTTGTACGGAGTTGTACCTAGTTTTTTCTAGCAATACCGAGCAAATACCTAGCAATACCTAGCAAATCCCTAGCCATACCGAGCAAATCCTGAGCAAATACTGAGTTTACCGAGTTTTCGAGTACCGAGTACCGAGTACCGAGTACCGAGTACCGAGTTTTTTCTAGCAATACCGAGCAAATACTGAGTTGTACCGCCCGAGCAAATCCCTAGCAATACCAAGCAAATCCTGAGCAAATACTGAGTTGTACCTAGATTTTTCTAGCAATACCGAGCAAATACCTAGCACTACCGAGCAAAATCCCTAGCAATACCAAGCAACTCCTGAGCAAATACTGAGTTGTACCGAGTTGTACCTAGATTTTTCTAGCAATACCGAGCAAATACCTAGCACTACCGAGCAAATCCCTATCAATACCGAGCAAATCCTGAGCAAATACTGAGTTGTACCTAGTTTTTTCTAGCAAATCCTGAGCAAATCCCGAGCAAATCCTGAGCAAAAAAATAAAGCATTCCTGGGTTCCGCTCCGGGTCAAGTCGTCGGGCCGCGCGGTAAAGAGTAAGAACACGTGGCGATATGTTATTGGCGGCCGAACGTACCTCTACGTCAGGTCAGAGGACGTAATAATTGTTCCATATTTAGGCCTTAAAAAAAAGGTTAATTTATTAAAAAAAAAAGGAAAAATTCTTATTTAATGTGATCAACTAATTAAACGCTAAACTTAAAAAAAAAAAAGATAACAGAGAAAGACTCAAAATTATATGCATATTCTTTTCAAAGTCATTAAAATTAGGCTTTGTTTGAGATAATTTTTTTGCCATTTTTTAAAGTAATTTTTACTAAAAAATTTTAAGTTCAAAAAAATATTTTATTAAGCATTAAGAAAGATGTCCCAAACTAAACCATAATGTGTGCATAATTTAAATAATTTAAATCAACATTTCATCAATCAAAGGCATAATTTTTTTTTAATAAATGATTTTGATTACATGAGAAGATAATTGTGATTTCAAAATATATAGATATTCAAATTTATAAAAATATATATATTATTTGATAACTCGCATTTATTTAATGATTTATGTTAACCAATGTCATGGATAAAAAAATCTAAAATTAGCTCATAAACCTATATGAGGATGGAGAAAAGAGGACAATTCTGTGAAAAATGATATATTAACTCAGGGATCTATAGAAAATACCAAAAGATAAAAAATATTATTCTCCATCCCTTATTTATAGGAATTCAATGGTTAAAAAAATGTTACATAAAAAATATTAAAAGCACAATAATTAATGACCACTAGTGCAAATTGTTCTAGACACATGATATTTCTGATATAAGCACATTGTCCACAACAGTTCAAAATGAACATATATGAATAGATAAATGAAATAGTAGAAGGTAACAATACATATTAGAATGAATACTAAAACCTGTAGACTACAACTCAAATAATAGAATAAAATAGAAAAAAGCTTCATTCCCTCCAATTCCCCCCAAAGAAAGCTACACAAAAGAATAAAAACCAGGAAGAAAAAGAGAAGTTAAGGTGAGAATCTAACACTTTATGTTGAAGTTAGCCAGTATTGCTAAACAGTATGAAGTATTTAGCCTCTTGAAGTCGTAGAATTAGTAGGCGTAATGGTCATTGTTGTAATGGTGGTGGTGGTGGTAGCTGATGACGATGACGAAGTAGATGCCATATTGTTAGGATTGGCGGCGAAGGCACTATTAGTAGCATAAGAGGACGCACCGGAGCTCATCGCAGAAGATTCGCCCGTTGTGTAGCTGGAACGCCCGAGGCCATGGGATCTTCTTTTGTGTTTGGAATAAGGGATCCCTGGTTTGATAGGCTCCTCGAGCGGGCCTGGCTTCTTTGAAAGGACCACTACTACACGGCGCATATCTGGCCTCAACTTGGGGTTAGCCTGGGTGCAGAGGAGGCCTATTTGCACGCACATAGCCACCTGCTCAGCATCGGCCGTGGATCTCAATGCAGGATCAAGCATATCCATGGTATTTTTTTGGGTATAAAACATCCAAGCCTATAAAAGAATAAAATCCAAGCTTAATACAAATCAGCTAAGAGAATACAAATTGAAAGAAAAGTATGATAAAAGCACAAGGCTCCTATCAAAACTTGGAGTCTTGAAAAGAGTTTATGTATGCAGCTTTATATCTGCACTAATAGATTAATTCTGTGATTTGAACATGTTATTCTGAGGTTACAGTAGACGCAAGTTAAGAACTTCTTCAGCATCACTCTATATAATGCAATTGAATAGATATTATACAATGCTTTCTATATAGAGGCTTTTTGGTTGGAAATAAATTAGGTGTAAAGCATTCCTTTTGCAAGGATTTTAAAAATATTGGTATTTGGTCGGATAAAAAATGAATGCAATGTAAGGTATTATAATTCATTTTTGAGATAAAGTAAACTCGCCCAATTTAGAACAGACAGTGATTAATAATGCTTTTATACTCAAATCATAAAGGATATGTATGCATGAGCTGTTATTTTTGTTCAAACACAAGGAGGCTGGATCAAGTATTTCCTATTTCAGTTGAATTAAAATTATTAAATCAAGGATTAGCTTTAAGCCTATATCTTTTTTCTTTAGTCATGGATGTTCTTACTAAACATTTGCAGGATGATGAACCCTGATATATGCTTTTTGTTCATGATAATCTTCTTGCTGATAAGACTAGGAGTTGAAGGTAAATTGGAATTCCAAAGAACATACATAGGGACTTGATTCACCCTCCTTTTCAACCAATATGATTTCCAGAGAACAACATACATTGGAATTCCAGTTGAAGGTAATCTACTTGATTCACCCTCCTTTTTCAGCCAATCTGATTTCCAGAGAACATACACAAGGGACTAACTTTCTAAGGGTTGAGGATCCTTGGAAGGAATATAGTTAGAAGACTTGTTTTAAGGGTGTATGAGGATGCCATTAAACAAGTGAGACCTTAAAATGATTTGCTTATAGAAATAAATCATCCTGAACATGTAGCAAGAGATGTTGACATTGTATCAGCCATCATCATCACAAGCCCTGTCCCAACTATTGGACTTTTATATTAGGCTAGACAAGATTTATATTTTTTTTATAGGATTTAAGCTCTCAATTTTATTGTTTCAAAATATTTAAGTCAAATCTCACTCAAGGGCGGAACCACGGCTATGCCAGGGGGGCAATTGCCCCCCCTAAAAAAATGTAAAATACATATTAATGCTAGGTTATTTAGTAATTTCCCAGTACAACATATTAAAATTGTCCTAGCCCATCTTTCTCACCCAATTCCGCCCGCTTCTTCTGTCAAAGACACCGCTAGTACCCGTTGTACTCACACTCCACAGCTTCTTCTCCCCTTTCTCTTTCTTCTCTCTTCTAATCTCTTCATTTCCTCACTTGCAGAAAACAACGGGCAGAGAGAATGAGAAAAAATTATACCTGGAAAAGCATATTTGTAAGGCTTATTTCTCTTCCGTAATTGCATAAATGCCTTAAATTTTGTCGAATCAGTTTAAAAAAGCATGCGCATTTTGTAATTTATTTTTTAGTTGGGAAGGCATTTCTGTAAGATCCGCCAAGGAAGCACCTTTCTTCATTCGCAGATTTTAAATGGTTTATAGTTAAATTTTCTGATACAAAAAGCTTGGAATCTCGTTAACTTTGCCACTGTAGCATTAAATATACAATTTATTCTTGTTGTTTAATGAGACAAAGGACAAAATTTGTGTTAAGGTTATCTTATTAAATGTGATTATGATTTTTTTTACCTATAGGATTTGTTTTAAAATGATTGAAATTTATAATTAATCAATTAATTTTTAAGACGATTGATATAGTGGGTTCTTATTCTCTTAAAATTTTGCCTCCCCCTACGATGAAAAGCTAGTTCCGCCCCTGATCTCACTTAAATCTTGCCTTAAAGCTCTACCAAACAGTCTCTAAATCAAAATAAATGAGTTAAGGGCCATGTTCAAATCAAGATTGGCTGGGCCAAGCTAGATTGGGATGAGTTGAGAATAACAGATCAAAAAGCTTTGAGGTAATACTGCAACAGAGATTGGATTGGCTTAAGATCAGATCGTCGACAACGTTCATGATAGGCTCAAAAAATTAGCAGAATCCTATGCAGTTATCATCAACTCAGCCAGAAATCATTCATTCAGCTCTCTAGCAAAGCATTCTAACTAACAGTCGAAAATTAGGGTTTTAAAAGACGAAATGCATAATTAAAAAAGAGAGTTTGAAAAAAACACATACCCATTCAAGGAGTGTAGAAGCATCATGGCGCGGAGAAAACCTAGAGTTCTTCTGACCAGAGACGAGCTCAATAACGAGTACGCCAAAGCTAAAGACGTCGACTTTTGGCGATAGAGCGCCACTCATGAAATACTCCGGCGCCATGTAGCCATTGGTGCCGGCAATGCGGGTTTGGACATGGGTGAGTTCCTCCGGGAAGAGCCGGGCCATGCCGAAGTCTGCGATTTTTGGGCTCCAACGCTCGTCGAGAAGGATGTTGCTGGCCTTTATATCCCTATGAATGATGGGAGTGTGCGCGTCTTCATGGAGGTACAGAAGACCTCTGGCTACCCCTACGATCACTTCGAACCGCCGCCTCCAATGGAAAACCTCCGCCGCCGCCGCCACCTGCCCACCTTGCCCTGTTTCATCTCATCATTTTTGCATGAAAGCCCTATGTAAATCATTTGGATATTACCTCTGGGCTTTTAATTCAAGCTAATAAATAAAATTAATGGGAGATTTACATAAGTGAAATTTACAATTATTAAGTAATATTAATTTAATGAATGCAATGAATATAATATAATTTATTTTTATTAAAAACGTGAATTAAGAGAGTAAATTATAGTTACTTGTTATTAAAAATAATTGAATTAAGAGTATAGATTGTAATTAGAATAAATAAATATATTGAGTAGATTATTATTAGATAGTAATAAAAATAAATTAATTAATAGAGTACATTATAATTTTTTTTGTAATTAATATTAATGTATTTGATCATCATATTTTATTTTGTTATAAATTATTTATAAAAATAAATGACTTAAGAGTGTAGATTATAAATAAAATAAATAACTGCATTAAATAATATATGATCATTAAATATATTTATTTTAATTACTAATAAATAATCAACTCACTTAATAAATTTATTTATTTTACTTATAATCTACACTCTTAAATCAACTCACTTATGCTCCTTAAAATTTCACCATTTACATATATACCATAAATATATTATTTATTTAGATATGTTATATTAAGATTTTTATATTTATTTATATAGTTTTTTCTTTAAATTTTATTAAAATATCATTAATATTATAATATTAAATCTTAAATATTACATATATATAAATATATAAAAATAGATGACATGTATATTAATTCTCCTAAATTAATTTATTGCATGTAATTTTTATATTCCCTATTTTATTAACTTATTGTAAAAACATCATGTTTTACATTTATTTTTTTAAAAGAGTTAAAATTTTTCTAGTAAGAAAATAAGAAGTTATTTGTTTAAATTAATTTTTTAATATTTTAGGTTATTTTTACTCAATGAGAAAATCATTTAATATGTGATCAAAATAAGATAGTACTACCAATCGATTATATTCAACTTTCATAAAATATATAATATTTTTTGAAATTTTAAAGACATAAAGTAAAATAATATTTTATATAATATCAAATAAATATATGATGTGAATTTTTTTAACAAAAATTACTTTTTTTTTGTTTCATAATATTTTCTTATGCATATATTTTTAAAAAGTATGTACATATAAATTTTTTAAAAATAATTAATATTAATACAAACATCATATATAACAGTATTTTTTAGTATTCTAAATAATTGGATGGGACTTAGTGGTCATTTAAATGGCTAAAAAAAATAACTCTCATATATAAAAGATGATTATAATAGAAAACAGTTTTTAAGTAGAAAACACAATAAAGAAAAAAATCAAGGGCTTTTGAAAATAGAAAAAATTTCATTTTTTATAATTTTTCATATGAATATTAGCTAGATTTTGTTGCTCACTAACTCAATTTTTTATTTATATAACAATGTTTGATGTTTAAATATTGGCACGTCGTTAAAAAACATCTTGATTGAGTATGAATCTTGAAACATATTTGAATTAAAAATTTCTAAAATTAAATTGAGGACCATCTGAACTTTGATTTCATCAAATTTATATTTGAACTGAACATTTCGATAAGACGAATCTAACGATACCAAAAATGATCCTATTTGAGTCTAAATAAGCCCAGATGAAGCACTTGAAACATAATTGAAAACTTTAGGACATTAATTTGATGAGCTAATGATCTTCATATCTCTCATGCTTATAGTCAGATCGAGCATTTCAACGAGACGAATCCAACAAGCCCAAGATAATTTTATTCTAACATCATTAAAGCACTTACATGCCGAAGAAATTGTCTATGATCAAAGGAATCCATGAGTCATTTATTGGAGTGTTTCGGATTTTCTCTCTATTTATGAGGCATGCCACACTAAAAAAATCTATAAATAGGCCTCCAATCTCTATATGAAGTGAGAGAATTAGAGCCAGGACATTAGCTTGAGATTTAAGAAAGCTCAAATGCTTAAAGAATCCCAAAGCTCTACCTAAGCACTATCGCTAGACCACCATCTGACCATTGTCGGACCACCACCATCAGAACGCCACCCGACTAACACTATTGGACCACCACTCGACCACCGCCTTTATAACATCTCTAAACTTCTGCCATCAAAATATTGCCCGACCATTGCTATCAGAACATCACCCAAGAAACATCTTTAGACACCACTTAATCAACATCATTAAACTACCATTGCCCGACTATGATTCTTCGATCTAACCTCCAACCACCATCGCTTGACTACATTCATTTGCCAAAAGTCGCCCAACTATGGTCCTCTGACCACCATTGCATGATTACGGGCCTTCAACCCCAATCACCAGACTATGACTCTCTGACCTTCATCTCTCGATTACATTCCTCTGACCATCATCATCCGACTACGATCCTCTAAGCACAACCGCCCAACCACGGTCCTCTGACCTTCATTGCCTAACCACTGGCTTCCAACCACTATCATCCAACTATAAATTCTTCAACCAGATCGCCCAATTATAATCCTCTAAGCACCACCTGACTAAGGCCCTGGCACTACCGCACAATTATAGTCCTACAAACTTATAAGCCCAATTACGGTCCAACCAATATCACCCGGTTATGATCCTCTTAATACTCGATTACAGTTTCCTAACCATTTTCACCCAACTATGATCATTCATCATTCAACCTCTTCTACCACTGTCCAAAGGCGGAACCATGTTATGGTTAGGGGGGGCAATTGCCCCCCCTCAAAATTTTTTGTTTTGTTTTTTATAAGAGAGGAATTTTTTTTTTTTATATAGAAAAATTTTTTTTGCCCCTCCTAAAAAATTACTTTTGCCCCCCCTAAAAAACTATTTTGTCCTAACTTGTCCTAAAATGTCTATATTATTCTTCAATATTTTTTTTCGTGTTATATATATATTATTTTTATATTGTACTGCCCCCCCTCAAAATTGAAGCTGGTTCCGCCCCTGCCACTGTCGTCCGACTACAGTCCTCCAAACTACATCACTCAACTACAGTCCTCCGACTCACATCACCCTTTTACAATTCTCCGACCAACATCATCTAACTACAATCCTCTAATCTCCATTGCCCGATTACATTCATTCTACCACCATCGCTCGATTACGATCCTTTGACCACCATCGTCTGACTATGACCCTCTGTCCTACAGTCTTATGACCATTGTCACCTAGATACATTGACAACAATAGACTTGATCACCTACCATCACTAATAATGTCCATGCATGCCATCTTTTATAAGATTGATGCATATCATCGACATCAACTCTAACTCCCGACATTAGTACAAAGATTTAGACTAGACTTCTCAGTCCTGGTTCTTCTCTTCTCAAACAGTACAACAAAACAAACAAGCAAACAAACTGTTAAAAACATTTTCCATGCTACAAGGCCCTTTTAACTTCAACCATGTAATTTGTTTTATATATTATATGTCTATTAGATTGAATCAATGCAATCCTCCGAGGAAGGACATCATTTGTAACAAGTGACAAACACTAATTGAATCATTTTAACTAAATCAGACCCCATGAGTTTTTTCCTTTGATGGGTTTCCACGTGAAAACTCTTACAATTTTTATACTCATCTCTTATATGTATGTGTGTTGGATTTTCGTATAAATGCTAATATAAAAAGCTTTTATCTCTGTACCACAACAAATATTTTGGCATGCAACATATATTATGTGTTGTGATGTTTATATGCCTTTCCATATTATGTTGGATGTTATGGTTTGTGAATATTGAATATTATATTGGTTATGAAGGTTGGTAGAATGGTATCTAAAAGTTCATATGCTTCACTACATTGTATGTGTGTTTCCATTAGCATGTTCGAAGTATAGCACAATAGTAGTTAGCACTTGCATGACATATATAACACAAAGTGGCCAAAGTTGGTCATAAAAGGCATATAAGATGCATGTTTGTGATCGGTTCAAGTGGCAAGACAATCATATCATAACATTTGGAATGGCATTTGCAGGGGCGGAACCCCATGGTATTGAGGGGGGCAATTGCCCCCCCCTAAAAAAATTAATTTTTTTTTTATTATATGGCTTTTTAGGTTGCTTATATGAGTTTTTACGCAATTGCCCCCCCTAAAAAAATAAAATACAATGATCTTTAGCTGATTGCCCCCCAAGAAAAATTATATACATTGTGTGGAGGTGTTATTATAAGGGTTTTTAGGCAATTGCCCCTATAAACATTTTAAAATATTATGATCTTTAGGCAATTGTCAAATACAAAGACAAATAGTAAAGAGAATCCAAAAATATCCTTACAAACAAAATTTGTTCTTGGGGCAGCTCCGGCACCTTGACCCCTTGACCTGACCGGGCAGGTCGAACCCCATCAGGGGGTGCTACCCCTTTGGACCCCCGACATATTTGAAAAGCATACAAATATCAAAGATATGAATAAATAGAGATCGAGTCAAATTCAAGGCAACTCCAACATACATTTTGTAGAAATTGAATGATTAATCAATTACACCATTTTGATTTTTTTTTTTTGCAAACAAATCATCCATACTTCAACCAATTTTGTTTGAGATTAATTCTCATTATATATATATATATATATATATATATATATATATATATATATATATATATATATATATATATATATATATATATATATATATATATAATTATAAGTTTTCTCCACCTGAAAATTTAAGGCCAGTTCCGCCCCTGGGCATTTGTGATTGCTATTAGCAATAATAATATATCGACACCCTTCTCTATCACATTTTTCGGCAGCCAACACACATCCTTGCCTTGATATTGCCCAGAGGAGCCTTATCAATGCCTCACTTAGGTAGCTCGGATATTAATGCAAGCTCTGATTGGCTAAGATCGCTCGGATATTCATGCAAGCTCTGATTGGCTAAGATCCCCTTTTGTCACGCAACCCAAGCCTCTCCTTTTTTTTTTTGGGACATTTAGGTCAATTAAAGCAAACTTACACATACAACGCTTACACCTCTTAGTTGATAGCCAAAACTCATAACCAAAATACCAATATGAGTTGCGTACCCCAAGCCTCTCTCACTCTCCTCTCTTCTTGTTCGAAGTATCTTTTTCATTTTGTAAATGTTTATTCAAATAATAAGATTTCTTATTAAATCTATATGTTTGCTTAATTTTTATTATATTTCTTAATAAATTTTAAAATTCTAGATTTGTGTAATTGAATAAATTATATGATAGATGTTCCATTAGAAAATTACATGTTAGTTTTATGCATCTAGAGATCTTATTAATGACCTTATTATTGAAATTTTAGGTATTTCTAATGATTTTTCTCATTTATATGTCATAAAATAGTTTAGAAATTTTATCATCAAATTAATTAGTGATAATATTAATTTTTTTTAAGGATTTGATATAGAACAAGTATGCAAATCTGTCTCAAAAGCAAGGCTTAAATTAAAAATTAGTTACATAGACAAAGCGTTAATGGAAGAATTTTCAAATTAAAGAATATTCAAATTTGACTGTTCTTCTTTCTCTTGGATGAAGTCATAAATTAGGGAGGAGACCACTCTTTTATCCTATAAGTTTTGTAAAAAAGAGAGCTCATATCAGCGAGAGATTATTCTATGCGGACACCGAACACAGCTTACTGTCAAGAGACGAATTAGGTGCAGCCACATCATCAAGTATCGAGTAATACCGAGCTCGGTACCGAGCAGTACTGAGCCGCGGTACCAAGCAGGGGATGATGTGGCACATTTTCATTGGGATCTGGATGACGGTGTCCGCACAAAATAATTTGCCCATATGAAGGGGTGAGCTCATGTGGGTAAGTTTTGTTGGTGGTTTGTTTTAAAATGCTTATTATGTAAATTTAATGTGCATTATAAAATTTAAATATGTGAAATCTAAATTAATTTATTATATTTAATAATATTTTATACTAAATATATTAAATTAATTTTTTTTATTATTTAAATCTAATACCATTGAACCATCAAGTTCTAAGGGACCGAGACGAGTTCAACGATTTGTTGGTCGAAACGACAGTTCTGATCAGTTTAGGATGGTTTTTAATATGAACGGAACCGACCATATGATCAGTTAACGGTTGAACCAAATGAATCAGCCAGTCCAATCCAGTTTTCAAAACCATGACTTTCATTTGTAATTTCAAATTTTATCTAAATTGAAAATTGGATCATAGTTTTAATTTATGTTCATTTGTATTTAACTTAACTATATAATATAAATATTAAAACTCAATAATGTTGAATGTATAATACACTATTTTTTTTGGAAAAAAATGATTAACAAATAAGAGTTCGAGTTTTTCATTATTTTAAAGGAAAAAGTTAGATGTCATTATTTTAAATATAAGATACTAAAAGTACTTGCGTATAGCCGATCCTGTAACTCAAACGACACTATTAGACTATTAGTGGATCCTCTCTTCCTAATAAAAATAAAGTAGAGGCAAATGTGGCAAAAACGGCTATACAGATGGCCACATTGTACACTATCCTACTCACCCTTTAGAATTTCCGTACAGAGAAACAGACACACAGCCCGCATTAAATAAACTCTATCACTTCAGCCAACAACCCCGTTTTCTCCGTACTACAAGGGTGAAATTGTAATATATATATATGATAATATCCTAATATAATTTATATTAAAATAAGAATTTTTTTTTTAATCTGGGCTTTCTTAAATTCGGATCATAGCACTTTTTGTGCGGGTGTCAATTCGGATCAACAGATTGAGTTCGGGTAGAATCCGATTTGATTCGAGCATAAGCGGGTTGACTCGAATCCTACCCATTTAGCTAAAAGGGCTAGGATTCCTAACCTGGACCTGACCCACACAGGTTGTCGGGTTGACCCGATGGGTGTAGTTGAGAGTCGCGAAATAAGGGTGAAGTGTAACTAGGTTGGGCGTCGAGCCGTCGATGCGTCGTGGCCACATGGGCGAATGGCGACTGGGCTGACCGATTGAGCGTGTAAGGCTTGGGCGTCGACGCGTCATGGGCGCCTAGCGGGTCTACTGGCAGAGGCGGATAGCTGGAGTCAAGTCTAGGCCTCGAGCCGATGTCCGGTGAAGCCGTAGGTGCGGACATGAGGCCCGTGGCAATTGGGCTAAGCGGAGAGCCGGAGATGAGGGTCACGACGCTAGGTCAAGCCGTCAAGGTCGTGAGTTAGCCGGGTTGACCCGCGAGTTTTCGGGTCAACCTGAACCCGACCCGTTTTTCGTACGGGTCAAAAAACCGAATCCGAACCCTGATTTTTTCGGAACGGGTCAACTTTTGACACCCCTAACTTTTTTGTGTCATTGAGTTCATCTCATTGAGCCAATCAATCTAACTATAATCTTATAATCTTATTGAAATCAGAATTATAATTTCCCCCCAAAAAAAATCAGAATTACAATGGTCATTGATTTAATTCTAGAAACTTCAAATTAATATATGCATATAGAACAAGTTGATTTTTGATAATGTCTTAATTTTTATAATAATATTTAAATTTATATGAAAAAATGTAAATTTATCTTATTTAGCTATTTAAATTTTATAAAATTGAACATTAAATTTCAGATATTAGATAGGTAAATAAATGAGAATGCAATGGCAAGTACGTAAATACACCCTTAATCTTATCATTAACAGCATTATTAGGGGGAGAGAGGCGGCGGCTCACCGGAGAAGAGGAGCTTGTCAAGGCTCTCGTTGGCTACGTACTCGTACACAAGCAACTTGTCTTCCCCGTGGGCGCAGTAGCCGTAGAGATTAACGACGTTCTTATGCTGCAACCGAGAGAGCAGCATCGCCTCGTTGGTGAACTCCTTCCCACCCTGCCGCGACCCTCGCCCGAGCCTCTTCACGGCGACCAGCCGCCCATCCTCCAGTTGCCCCTGCTCCCCAATCAGACATTTCATCAAACACTTGGTGTGCAAGAGAGCAACAGATCTATAGACCATAGAAAGACCGGGATATTTGGCTATCATGCAATAAACTAAATCACCTTGTACACAGGGCCGAAACCCCCTTCGCCGAGCTTGTGCTTGGGGCTGAAATTGCGGGTTGCGGCAGCTAGGGTTTCGTACCGAAAGGATTTCTGCTCTCTGGCAGCGATCGCCTCCAGGTCCTTTTTATCCGATTCTGCAACAACGCAATCGATTCAGACCGTAATCAAATGAAGATTCGTGGCTTCAAAAGAGGGGAAGGAGAAGTAGACCTCTACGTTGACGGCGAGTGAAGGGCTTCAGGAGATTTTCAAGAATTTTCTTTAGCTTCTTCATGAGAGAAGCGGGGGTTAAGAGAGACGAAAGGGAGAAGAGAATGAGGGAGGCGGCGCGGTTGAGGAAGGGAGCGGGAGCTATCCCATCCTCTGTAGGTGTGAAAAGCTTTTTTTCCTCCGTCTCTTCTTTTCATCCTCGCTCGTGGAAAGAAGAGGCTTCCGCCTATTCGATACTGTCGTTGGAGACCTTCAAGAAGGGCCCCGATGACGACCGGCGGATCCCAGTTGATGAGCTGGCCTTGCGCAAGCATACTGCGACCCACATGTGTGCTAACACTGACGTATTTTGATTGTTCTACTCAGGGAACTTTTATTTGGTCCGATCACAGTACCTAACTCTATGTTCGGCCGCCAATAGAATCATCTTACGCGTTTTCATTATTTACCACGCGGCCCGACAACCCGATCGGGAACAGACCCAGGATGGCTCGGTATTTCTCGATTTTGCTAGGTATTGCTCGGTATTACTCGGTATTGCTAGGTATTGGTCGATTTTACTTGGCAATAACCAATACCGAACAAATATCGAGCAATATCGAGTTGTACCTAGTTTTTCTAAAAAACTCGGTACAACTCGGTATTTCTAGAAAAATTCGGTACAACTCGGTATTTCTAGCAAATACCGAGTAAGAAAAAACTCGGTACAACTCGGTATTTCTCGGTATTACTCGGTATTTGTCTTCTCAGAGCGGTATTTCTCGTTATTGTCAAACAATACCTAGCAATACCGAGTAATACCTCGCAATACGCGAACATAGCATTCTCGGGTTCCGATCCGAGTCAAGTCGTCGGACCACGCGGTAAAGAGTAAGAGCACGTGGCGGCATATCATTGGCGGCCAAACGTAACTCTACATCCAGTAAGAGGACGTAATAATTGTTCCTTCTCAGGAGACCAATTAGAATGCGTCGCATTAGCAATATCAAGTCGGGTAACAGGCAGTATCGAGCCGCGGTATTGAGCAGTACCGAGCTGGGTACCGAGCAAGAGTAACCTGTCGCATTTTGGATGAGCTGGCCTTGCGCAAGCATATTGCAACCGATATGTGCACTATAGAATTCTTATATATTTATGGCCAATTTATAACAAAGTGTGTGCTTTAAATTTAAATTAGCTTAAGAATAGATTAATGAATAAATTTAAAAATGAGTAAATACCGAACTTAATTATGAAAATCGGTACTGAAATTTGAGAAGAAACCGTAATTATGATTTCTTCCGGTTTCCTAAGTTATCTATTTATATTATATTGTTTTGGTTTATTCCGTTATTTAATTAGATAATCTAAATGAATAAATAGTAATTAGGAACCAATCAATATTTACAATTGTTAAGAAATAACAGATTTAAATTTTATTTAATTTTGATTTTTTAAAATTTTTATTCAAATTTCTTTAGTTTTGAATTTAAATTTCTTTGTTGGAATATTTGATTTGATTTATGTTTAATTAATGGATTTTTTTTATTTTTATTTTTTTATGTATCCTATTTTTTATTAGATTTTTAAATTTATTTTTAATTAAAATGTTATTATTTTAAATTGTTAATATTTATATTATTTTATAAATTTTATAAAATGTGAATATAAAATATAAATAAAGGAAAAAACAGATTTACATTTTATATTTTTTATTCATTAATTTTTCTTTTTTTATTTTCATTGTTTCAAATTAAAAAATATTTTTTTTATTTAAAAATAAAAAAAATATATTCATGTATTTATTTATTTATTTCACTTAATTATGTTAATAAAATATATACAAGTAAACATTTTATGTAAAATTATGATGTTTTTACATATTTAAAATTTAAAATTTGTTAATATTTAAACTTATTAGTATTGTTGCGTCCTGGAATATTCGCGGCAGTAGAGAAATATATAGTTTAACGTCTTAGCGTTGTACGAAGATCCAGCACACAATCAGATAAGTGAGAGGGTGTAGCATTCATAAGAGACACCAGAGTTTTTACGTGGAAAACCCCTGAAAAGGGGGAAAAACCACGGGGCCTGGCCCAGTTTGAATAAATTCACTAGTATTTGTAGTCGATTACAAATGAGACCCTTCCTTAGGAGAAGGCCTTGGATTGATGTAGCAAATGTACATCATATAGATTGCATTACATGGTAGGAGTTACATATACAGGTTTGTTTAGTCGGCAGGAGACCGTGGTCGGCAGGAGACCATAGTCGGCAGGAGACCGTGGTCGGCAGGAGACCGTGGTCGGCAGGAGACCGTGGTCGGCAGGAGACCGGGGTCAGAAAGACCGTTGTCTGTTAATGGAGGTCGGAAGGACCATAGTAGGCGACGAAGGCCTGAAGGACCGTAGGCAGTAGAAGACTGGGGTCTGAAAGACCGTTGTCTGGTGATGGAGGTCGGACGGACCGTAGTAGGCGATGAAGGCCTGAAGGACCGTAGGCGGTAGGAGACTGGGGTCTGAAAGACCGTTGTCTGGTGATGGAGGTCGGACGGACCGTAGTAGGCGATGAAGGCCTGAAGGACCGTAGGCGGTAGGAGATAAGGAGTCAGGTGTTAGTCCCAGTGTCACTTGGAAGATCGGATGTTGATGGTCTAGCCTTGAGTAGGACGTCGGGTCTTAGGCAGGACGTCAGGTCTTAAACAGGACGCCGGGTCTTCAGCAGGACGTCAGGACTTAACGTCGGGCCTTGAACAAGACGTCGGGTCTCTTTGGCAGGACGTCGGGGATGAACGTCGGGTCTTAAGGCGGTGGTCCGGCGAGGTTTTGTGGTGGTCCGACGAGATTCCTGCGGTGGTCCGACGAGATTCCTGTGGTGGTCCGGCGGTGGTCCGCGAGGGTTTTGCGGTGGTCCGGCGGTGGTCCGGCGAGGTTTCTGCGGTGGTCCGGCGGTGGTCCCAGCGGCTGTCGAGGAGGAACTCCTTCCTTCTCTTCTCTTCTTCCCTCTCTTGCTTAGATGCTCTCTTGTGAAGAATGAGGGCTCTATTTATAGATTTTCTGGAGTGGCATGGTCCGTAAATAGGTGTGAGATCAAGGGCGAATAGGGAGTGGTCAAATGGACGGCCGATATTGAATCCTACGATCGTGCACCGTTCGTTGGACATTTGGAGGCCTTAATGATGTCAGAATTTTGTGATCTTGGGCTCGTTGGACTCGTCTCGTCGAGCCGTTCGATTCGAGAATAAGCTAGTTAAAATCGGAGACCGTTTGGTAACTCAAATTGCGGTTTGAACCTTCCAACAGGGCTTCGGGTCCATGATTCGGACCCATTTGGGCTCGGATTGGGTTGAATTTGGTGTCGTTGGATTCGTATTTCCGAGATGCTCAGTTTGACTGTAAGCTCGCTGAAATCGGAGTTCAGGTGCTTCCGGATTTAATTTTTGAAGTTTCCAACTTGATTTTTGCCTCGAGATTCGTGCCCGATCAAGTTAATTTTCGCATGACGTATCAGTTGCCCCCCTATTTTCGGACGTCGAAGCTCTAGGAGTCCGAAAATACTTGTTCCGAAATTTTACACTGACCGAATCGCAAAAAATTGCGTTCCAAAAATTAATGGCTTGCTCGAACTTGATCGTAGAGGCCCCGTTGAGTCCCGAAAGTGTCAAAATTGAGTCCGGAACGTCGAAAAACGTGTCCGGGGACCCCAAAAATGTCAAATTTGGTCCATCCGGGCCAAAAATCGGAGCCCGAAAACACTTTACGGCCGAACTGGCCGGCGGCGGCCGGGCCGGCCGGCCGCCGCTTGCTGCCGGCGGCGCCGGCGAGCGCGCCGCGCGAACCGGCGCGCCCCTCCTGGGCGCGCGGTTTGGCCGGCAGTTGCTGGCCGAAATTCAAATTTTGTTTTGTTTTTTTTTTTTTTTTTTTTTTTAAATTTGGGCGTGTGGGGCCCAATAAATTCCAAAAAAATATCAAAAAATTCCTAAAAAATCCGAAAAAATTCGGAAAAATTTGAAAGATTTAAAAATTCTAGAGAACTCTAGAAACTTCTCATTCTATCTCCAAAAAAGTATAAATAGGCCTCTTAGGCCTTTAGAAAATTTTGTCCTTTCTTTCTTCTTCTCTCTCCTCTCTTCTTTTCTCTTCTTCTTTCTTTCTTCTTCTCTTCTTTTTTTTTTCTTTTCTTCTTCTGCTCTCCCTCTGTCCTTTCTATTTAGGCCTTCCCCTCGATTTTTCGAGGCCCCTCTCTTGGCAAGGAAGTTCGGAGATTTCCCCTCCTTCTCTTCTCCCTCTGTCCTTTTCTATTGAGGCCTTCCCTCGATTTTTCGAGGCCCCTCTCTTGGCAAGGAAGTTCGGAGATTTCCCCCTCCTTCTCTTCTCCCTCTGTCCTTTCTATTGAGGCATTCCCTCGATTTTTCGAGGCCCCTCTCTTGGCAAGGAAGTTCGGAGATTTCCCTTCCTTCTCTTCTCCCTCTGTCCTTTCTATTGAGGCCTTCCCTCGATTTTTCGAGGCCCCTCTCTTGGCAAGGAAGTTCGGAGATTTCTCCTCTTTCTCTTCTCCCTCTGTCCTTTCTATTGAGGCCTTCCCTCGATTTTTCGAGGCCCCTCTCTTGGCAAGGAAGTTCAGAGATTTCCCCTCCTTCTCTTCTCCCTCTATCCTTTCTATTGAGGCCTTCCCTCGATTTTTCGAGGCCCCTCTCTTGGCAAGGAAGTTCGGAGATTTCCCTTCCTTCTCCCTCTATTCTTCGAGAGATATTGCGGAGTTCTGATGTTAGTTGGTTGGAGATGGAGGTCAGAGAGACCGTTGTAAGGAGGGAGGTTGACAACGAACAGAAGTCCAACGAAGGTTGGAGAAGTACGACGACGAGTAGACATTCAACGACATGTAAAAGCCCGATGAATATCCGTCGATATGCAAGAGTTCGACGTCGAGTAGAAGACCGATGAAAGTCCCGTAATGAGTATAAGTCCAGCGTCGGGGAGAAGTATGATGACAGGTAGGAATTTAACGTCGCGTAGACATACAACGTCAGGCAGAAGACCGGCGAAAGTCTAATAACTGGCAGAAGTCCGACATCCGGTAGAAGTACGAAGTCGGGTAGAGGTGCAGCGTCGGGTAGAAGGCCGACAAAGGTTCGTCGACGGGCAGAAGTCCGGTGACGAGTAGAAGTCCGCTGACGAGCAGAAGTCCGACGACAGGGAGAAGTCCGACGTCGTGTAGAAGTATGGCCTCTGGCAGAAGACCGATGAAAGTTCATCGACAGGCAGAAGTCTGACGACGAGTAGAAGTCCGCTGATGAGCAGAAGTTCGACGACAAGGTGAAATCCGACGTCGTGTAGAAGTACAGCCTCTGGCAGAAGACCGATGAAAGTTCATCGATGGGCAGAAGTCCGACGACGAGTAGAAGTCCGCTGACGAGCAGAAGTTCGACGACAAGGTGAAATTCGACGTCGTGTAGAAGTACGCCTCTGGCAGAAGACCGATGAAAGTTCATCGACGGGCAGAAGTCCGACGACGAGTAGAAGTCCACTGACGACAGGGAGAAGTCCAACGTCGTGTAGAAGTACAGCCTCGGGCAGAAGTCCGATGAAAGTTTATCGACGGGCAGAAGTCCGCTGACGTCGAGTAGAAGTCCGCTGACAAGCAGAAGTTTGATGACAAGGTGAAGTCCGACGTCGTGTAGAAGTCCTCTGACTAGCAGAAGTCCTACGTCAGGTAGAAGTCTGCTGACGAGCAGAAGTCCGACGTCAAGGAGAAGTCCATTGAGGAGCAAAAGTCCAACGTCGGGTATTAGTCCGACAATAGGAAGAATTCCGGTGCCAAGTATTAGTCCGTTGAAAGTCCTGCAAGGCAAAAGTTCAGCGATAGGAGAAAATTCAAAATCGTGTAGAATTTTAACATTGTGGAGAAGTCAGATAGAAGTCCATTGACGACATTCTGGCGACGTTAACCAATGATGTGAGACTTTTCCGAGGTTGTATGCCGGAGCCCTGCTCGACGATGTTAACCTGTGTGGAAGAGGTCGGGAGAATCCACTAAGGATGTGAGACCTTTCCGAGGTTGTATGTCGGATCTCTGCTCGACGACGTTAACCTGTGTGGAAGAGGTCGGGAGAATCCACCAAGGATGTGAGACCTTTCCGAGGTTGTATGTCGGAGCCTTTGCTCGACGACGTTAACCTGTGTGGAAGAGGTCGGGAGAATCCACCAAGGATGTGAGACCTTTCCGAGGTTGTATGTCGGAGCCTTGCTCGACGACGTTAACCTGTGTGGAAGAGGTCGGGAGAATCCACTAAGGATGTGAGACCTTTTCGAGGTTGTATGTCGGAGCCCTGCTCGACGACGCTAACCTGTATGGAAGAGGTCGGGAGAATCCACCAAGGATGTGAGACCTTTCCGAGGTTGTATGTAGGAGCCTTTGCTCGACGACGTTAACCTGTGTGGAAGAGGTCGGGAGAATCCACCAAGGATGTGAGACCTTTCCGAGGTTGTATGTCGGAGCCTTTGCTCGACGACGTTAACCTGTGTGGAAGAGGTCAGGAGAATCCACCAAGGATGTGAGACCTTTACGAGGTTGTATGCCGGAGCCATGCTCGACGACGTTAACCTGTGTGGAAGAGGCCGGGAGAATATATTAAGGATGTGAGACCTTTCCGAGGTTGTATGCCGGAGCCCTGCTCGACGACATTAACCTGTGTGGAAGAGGCCGGGAGAATCCACTAAGGATGTGAGACCTTTCCGAGGTTGTATGCCGGAGCCATGCTCGACGACGTTAACCTGTGTGGAAGAGGCCGGGAGAATCCATTAAGGATGTGAGACCTTTCCGAGGTTGTATGCCGGAGCCCTGCTCGACGACGTTAACCTGTGTGGAAGAGATCGGGAGAATCCACTAAGGATGTGAGACCTTTCCGAGGTTGTATGTCGGAGCCCTGCTCGATGACGTTAACCTGTGTGGAAGAGGTCGAATCGGATCCCCCTGGGATCGATTTTGCTTTGATTGGGAGGGGGCGAATGCCGCGTATATCCCGAATCAAAGATAATGAGGGGTCTATCTTTAGACCATTACTACCTTTTTGAGGTCGAGATCAAGACCTTGTCCAAGGAGTATGAGTCCTGTAGGGGACTGCATGAAACTTAGAAGTGATAGAAAGTATCCTTGCATTTGCTTGGATTTTTCTGAAATATCATCTTGATGTTGGAAGTATTGAATGATCTTTTTGACCAGAATTGGGGTCAAAGTTGCCCCCCAGTCCGCATTTGATGCAACAATGACTGATGTCAGGAAGTTGATAAGAGCGATCTTTTGAGATTGGAGCAAAAGTTGCCCCCCAGTCGGGAATCACTTTCCCACAGACGGCGCCAAACTGTTGCGTCCTGGAATATTCGCGGCGGTAGAGAAATATATAGTTTAACGTCTTAGCGTTGTACGAAGATCCAGCACACAATCAGATAAGTGAGAGGGTGTAGCATTCATAAGAGACACCAGAGTTTTTACGTGGAAAACCCCTGAAAAGGGGGAAAAACCACGGGGCCTGGCCCAGTTTGAATGAATTCACTAGTATTTGTAGTCGGTTACAAATGAGGCCCTTCCTTAGGAGAAGGCCTTGGATTGATGTAGCAAATGTACATCATATAGATTGCATTACATGGTAGGAGTTACATATACAGGTTTGTTTAGTCGGCAGGAGACCGTGGTCGGCAGGAGACCATAGTCGGCAGGAGACCGTGGTCGGCAGGAGACCGTGGTCGGCAGGAGACCGGGGTCAGAAAGATCGTTGTCTGTTAATGGAGGTCGGAAGGACCATAGTAGGCGACGAAGGCCTGAAGGACCGTAGGCAGTAGAAGACTGGGGTCTGAAAGACCGTTGTCTGGTGATGGAGGTCGGACGGACCGTAGTAGGCGATGAAGGCCTGAAGGACCGTAGGCGGTAGGAGACTGGGGTCTGAAAGACCGTTGTCTGGTGATGGAGGTCGGACGGACCGTAGTAGGCGATGAAGGCCTGAAGGACCGTAGGCGGTAGGAGATAAGGAGTCAGGTGTTAGTCCCAGTGTCACTTGGAAGATCGGATGTTGATGGTCTAGCCTTGAGTAGGACGTCGGGTCTTAGGCAGGACGTCAGGTCTTAAACAGGACGCCGGGTCTTCAGCAGGACGTCAGGACTTAACGTCGGGCCTTGAACAAGACGTCGGGTCTTTGGCAGGACGTCGGGGATGAACGTCGGGTCTTAAGGCGGTGGTCCGGCGAGGTTTTGTGGTGGTCCGACGAGATTCCTGCGGTGGTCCGACGAGATTCCTGTGGTGGTCCGGCGGTGGTCCGCGCGAGGTTTTGCGGTGGTCCGGCGGTGGTCCGGCGAGGTTCTGCGGTGGTCCGGCGGTGGTCCAGCGGCTGTCGAGGAGGAACTCCTTCCTTCTCTTCTCTTCTTCCCTCTCTTGCTTAGATGCTCTCTTGTGAAGAATGAGGGCTCTATTTATAGATTTTCTGGAGTGGCATGGTCCGTAAATAGGTGTGAGATCAAGGGCGAATAGGGAGTGGTCAAATGGACGGCCGATATTGAATCCTACGATCGTGCACCGTTCGTTGGACATTTGGAGGCCTTAATGATGTCAGAATTTTGTGATCTTGGGCTCGTTGGACTCGTCTCGTCGAGCCGTTCGATTCGAGAATAAGCTAGTTAAAATCGGAGACCGTTTGGTAACTCAAATTGCGGTTTGAACCTTCCAACAGGGCTTCGGGTCCATGATTCGGACCCATTTGGGCTCGGATTGGGTTGAATTTGGTGTCGTTGGATTCGTATTTCCGAGATGCTCAGTTTGACTGTAAGCTCGCTGAAATCGGAGTTCAGGTGCTTCCGGATTTAATTTTTGAAGTTTCCAACTTGATTTTTGCCTCGAGATTCGTGCCCGATCAAGTTAATTTTCGCATGACGTATCAAGTATATTTTGAAATTGAATTTAATTTTAATTTTTTATTAAATATTTAAAATTTTTTCCTAAGTTGAAAGTCAATTATTAATATAATTTATTAAAAAGTTTATATTTGATATATCATCAAAAAATTAAATCGAAGACCATCTGAACTCCGATTTTAGCAAATTTATTAAAAAGAACCCGAACCCGACCCGTTTATCAAACGGGTCGGGTCCAACCCGGATTTTCCGGGTCGGGTTTTCGGGTCGGGTCAAATATTGACACTCCTACCCAAGATCTTCGAATTATGATCTCATTAAGATATTCAAATGAATTTATTAAAATTTCATGTTTATTAGAATTAAAATGTTTATATTTATATTTATATTTATATTAAAATGTTTATTCTAATATTATAATATAATTTTTTATTAACCAGAATTTAATATTATAATTTTAAAATTATTGAATATTTAAGAAAAAAATTAATATAAAGTTTAAAAAGATTATAAACATTTTAAAAATAATTTTAAAAGATTATAATCTAAAATGTTTTTTAATATAATTTTTTATTAAAAATTTTAAACATATTAATTATTTTAAAAGTTATTAAATATTAACATTTTTATCTTAAATAATTGATAATATAAAAATAATATATAATAAATATAAAATTTAAAAAGTATTTTATATAGAGTAAAAAACGGTTTCATAAATCCGGTTTTTTAAGAAACCGGATTACAAATTTCCGGTTTCTTCGATTTCATGTCTTTTTAATTTTTTTTTAACACGATTCATCTGCATATTTATATATTAAACATGCTCCTTTTTATATACTATCTAAAATTTTAAATGTGTCTTTATATATCTAACACTTAAAACATCTCTATTTACTTATATAACATCTAAACTTTAGTATTTACCCTTCTACCACCTAAAAGCCGTATCCCTCATCAAATATACCACTCCGTTTTCTCCCATCAAAGCCAAACCCCGAAAGCCGTATTTGGCGCGGAATCGTCTTTTCCAACTTGTGTGAATACATCCGAACAGAGCAGCTCCCTTTCTTGCATTTGAATCCCCTCGTCATTTCCATTTCGTGCGAAGCTCCAGCTCAGTCGACATTTCGTTGATTCCAGCCATTAAATTGAAATAGAGGCAGAAGCTGCCAAAAGCCATCTCAGAAGAACGTCAAACATATGAAGCAACCACAAGGCAATCGACTGAGTGATCAAACAAATTGCAAAAGAATCTGCTTGTGCCGGATTTGTTTTCCTTTATATCTTTTTTCATTTCAAAACTTGAAGAGAAAATGTTTGTAGAAAGAAATGGAGACTTGTTTCAGATGAAGTGTAATTAGATTCAAAATCTAGTACACTAATTTCAGGAAGAAGCAACTTTCGAGCAGCGTGGAGAAGACGACCGGAGATGGGAGTTGCTTCATCGGTCGACGGATGGAGAAATGATCGTCGTGGGCGGCGTGGAGAAGATGGCCGGCATGGCTAGCGTGGTGCACATGGAGAAGAACATCAAAGAGCGAAGAAGATCCGGCTGAGCGAGGATAAGGCAATAGCGAAGCAAACATGCGCGAAATACAGCTTTCGGCGTTTGATTTTGACAGGAGAGAAACGGAGTGGTATATTTAATAAGGGATAGGGTTTTTAGGTGGTAGAAGGGTAAATACTAAAATTTAGGTATTAGATAAGTAAATATAGATGTTTTAAGTGTTAGGTATGTAAAAATTCAATTTTTAAATCATATATTCGTAATGATGGTTATATTGAATCCAAATTTATTAGTAGAACATATTTACTTTACTATTAAGACTTGTTAAAATGATTGGTGAAGAAAGAGAGATGATGAATATTTTTTTTTTATTTTTTTATTTTTGAAAGTAAGTACAATATTGTAAGTTCTGGTTGCTAAGAAAATATCACCAAAATGCATCTTAATTAATTTTTTTATAGGATTGAAAACATTGCATAGGAGTTTATATATGAAAATGTAATAAAATAGTATAATATTTGGCCGTTATAAATATGTGAATTGACTAGGATGATGAGACACAGCTCATCTTGGCCTGTTGGTAGAGAGCTTAGGCTTCCAACTAAGAGGTTTTGGATTCGAGTCTTTACGTATGCTTTGTGTCTGCTTTGTGTGTGTGAGTTTGCCTTAAATAGCCTAAATGTCCCAAAAAAAAAACTAGGATGACGAGTACACTTGTCCCTGCCATATATGACCTAGCTCGTGTCCTAATTAATGCTCGCAATGATTGCAAATTGGTGAGTGCTTTTGGTGAGTACCTTTAGCATGTGGCTTTAGTGAGCACCTTTGATGAGCTCTTCCTAGACCAAGGCACCAACAAAGTGATTGAGTGGAATATACATTAAAATATTTTATATTCATCCTTCAAAATTTATATATAATAACCAAGAACCCAATTTACAGCATCACCCTATCACTCATCATTCTTGATTACAAAAAAAAAAATAAAACTAAAATACAATCCTAATAATTTGGTTAAATTCTTAAATTGTATATTTGTATTCAATAGGGTTTTTGTTGTCTATCGTTATATCATTTTGTGACATTTAGAATATGATTATTTTTTTATTACGGTAATGAAATGAATTATATGTTTTATTGTATAAAAATGAGAAATTTTGTGAAAATGTGAAAGAGAAGGAGGAAGTTCTAGTGCATTTGAGTCATATTCTGGTGGCTAAAAGTTATATTCTAATACATACGAGCATATTTTAGTGGCTAAAAGTCATGTTCTGATGCCTGCATGCATTTTCAGGTGCTATAAACATATTCTGTTTTGGTGATGAGTACTGAAATTTTTGAGGAGAAATTTTGTTACTTATTGCTCTTAAATATAAAGTGTATGTTTATTTACTTCCCTATAATAAAATTCAAATTTTTTTATTGCATGTACAATTATGTTCAGTGCATTTGCTATCATAAAATACTTTTATAATCCAGCTACCTATTTTAATAAATAAATTAATTAAAAATACATATCAGTTAGAATATGGTCTACTGAGATGTGTTTGCTCACAGATGTTTCGCTTTCTATTTTTAGTGTCTGAAAAAGAGAATGAGCAAGTTGAGTAGTAGTTTCATGATATGAATTGAGTTTGTATAAGTATTTTGTCTTTTGATTTTTGTATAATCATGACTTGTCTGTTATATTTTGTTTAGTACTTTGGTAGTATTCATGTACTGTAATGCAATTATTGTATATACATTTTGATGAGAAAATAAAAATTATGTGCTTGATATTATTTATAGTGTTGGATGCTATTAGTAACTCTGCCAACTATTAGTTATTTTAAAGTTTATATTGAAAGAAAATATTAAAAAAATTTAAAACACAGATCTTGGGGTGCTCCAAGCTAACATGATAGAATTTGTTCAGTCTGTGTATTTTATCGGATTGAGTTGTGACATTAATGATCTCACCTAACAAGTGCCTTTTGATGAGTACATTTGATGAGTTCCTTTTGTGAGTGCCTTTGATGAGCGCTGCACCGACTGAGGAGGGCATAACCGGTATAGTTAAATATGGGTAAGTGAGTGCCTCATAATGATGGGGCATGTGGTCCTTTGAGATTGTTTAAGGTGTTTGTTTCCTTAGGGTGTTCCTTAGTCGCGCGTGCCTTTGGGATAGGGGTGTAAACGAGTCAAGTCGAGCTCGATTCACTGCAAGTTCAAGCTCGACCGTCACTGAAATTAAGCTTGAGCTCGGGTGGAGTCTAGAAAACAAGCTTGAGCTTGGCTCGATTATATGTACTCCGGCTCAAGAGCTCGACTTGATACACAGCGGCCGACTTTATGCTCGTTGAATGAACTCACAGACCGCGGTTGAGCCAAACAACGGGAGTGTTCTCTGCCGAACCTTCGAATATCAAATTTCTAGAAGAAGAAGGAAGCTGATAATCTGGTACAATTTTTTCTTTTTCTTTTCCTTAAAAAAGCTAACAAATATTTTATTTTGGGTAAATAAGTACAATAAAATTAATGTGATAGGACATTTGCTTTTAAAATGTTATTGGTTTATACATTACTATTAAATATTATTATTAAATATTTATAATTTCGATAATAGTTTTTAATATTTATTGCACCAAAAAAATATTTTTCAAATATTTAATTTATTAAAACCGTTTACGAGCTTACGAGTTTAGTTTAATCAAACTCGAACTCGAGCTCGATTAATAAATACATAATACTTATGGAATGTATATGTAAATCTCTCAATTTTTACTTGTGAATGCCAAAATACCAAATTAATTTGTCCTTCGATATATGGCAACCTATGTGAATGATATAAAATGAATATTTTATTAAAATATCTTGATATAAATTATATCAAGTTCAATTTGAAAAAACATATCTTGATACATATTATCTTATTAAAATATTTAATTTATTTTATTAAAATATCTTGATACAATTTATTTTCATGATAAAATGACTTTTTGGGCATTTTAATTGTGATTTAATAACAACATAAAAGAAATAGGATTAAAAAGAAATATTTTTTTAAATATTAGATGTTTTATGTCTTGATGTCTTTGTTTATTTAAATTCTAAAAAAATAGTTATTATTATTTGATTTTTGTATGCTCCTCATTCAGAAATTAAAGCTTTGAATATTTATTGTGAAAATTTTCTTTTCATTGCTAAATCACATAACTATTATGTACTTCTTATTAGAAAAATAGAAGTGCATTAACTAATGAAGCAATCTAACAACTTTTGCTTCTAGAAGCAATTTAGGCTTCATTTGAGAGGGCTTTCTTCCTGCTTCTTAAAGTAGTTTTTTTTACTTTAAGAAGCAGTAAAATAGTCATCGCAAATGAAACTTAGTTATATCAGAATATTCTCATAAAAAAATTAGAATAGGCTTTAAAATTATTACATCTGCTTCGAGATAAGTACTACAAATAAATAATTGTTATTGTACTCATCTCAAAGCAGACCCAACATCAAAAAATTTAATCAAAACATTCTCGTTATTTTTTTTCCACCTTTAAAGAGTAGAGGAGCCCAGTGTAATTGCAAAATCACAACTAACAAATCCATAAATTCTTAAATGTTTGAGGGTTGAATTGATTAATTATTTTATAGTCATGCTTATGTAGGCAAGAGTGCCACAATTATCTTCCTTAAATCAACCTCCACTAATCATTTTTTATAAATGACTAAGCAACATTTGACCATTTCTTTAGGCTTATAAAAATGCACTTACAATAAGTAAGTCTATGATATTATTTTAAAAATATATAGAAGATTTTCAACATATAGAATAATATCATTCATATTTATTGAATTAATGCATTTATTTTAAGAGCTATTGTTAGTTAACATAATGTTTTTTTATGTTGTTAATTGGCAAATGAAGAATATTTGAATTATAAATGAATAATTTGAAGCCTTATAAGATTTTAAGTATAATAAGAAAATCATAAACTTGGCAAGATTATAAGATATTTTACAAGTTTTTAAATATTATATATATATATATATATATATATATATATATATATATATATATATATATATATATATGTTAGTATTATTATTATTATTATTATTATTATTATTATCATTATTATTAATAAGTATGAATCTCGAGATAATATTTAAATGGAAAGTTTTTTAGATTAATTTAGAATTACTCAAGTTTAGATTTCAACAAAGTTGCAGTCGAATTGAACAACTCAACAAGATGAACCTAATGACAACAAAGGTGTTTTAATATGAATCTAAATGAGCTCAAATCAAGCAATGAAGTATGATTGAGAACTTTAGGGCTTTGATTGAAAGATTTAATGGTATCCAAATTTTATATGTCTATAGTCAATTTGAGCATATGGGATGAATATTACAATCATTTAATTTCAAGGTCTTAAAGCGGCTCAAATATTGAATAAATGATATAGAGTCAAATGATTCAATATATGTCCTATAAAAGAGTGTTATGAAAATTTGCTTGAATTTATTAAAATGTCATTCTCAAAATATTATAAATCAGGCATACTCTACATATGAAAAAAGCTTACTGAGAATTTGCAGATCTGAAGAACTCTACAACTCTAATTAACTACAAACATTCAACGGTGGTGATCACAGTTAGACACCGCTGTCATTCTATGATCGTCTCCGAACCACTGTCGCATGCATCTTTATTTGAACATCACCGCATGACTGTTATAATCCATTCACCACCATCTAATTGTTATTTTTTTTACTGTTGTCGTCCAACCACTATTGTCTGACTATTATTGCTTGAATTGCATCATCCAACTATTATCGTTATCTCTCCAATATGCCTTCCACAATCTCTCCTAGAATGATAGGAAACTAAGCAAGTTGGCGCAGCATATGGAAGATCCCGCGACCTGGAAGTAAAACCAGGGAGAAGAAAAGCAATGGAACAGTGATCAAAGTGTTTTCTGTATTCAATAATGTCCTCCTTTTCCTTCTTACACTTTCTAATAGTTCTCTTTCTATGACTATATCAGGTGTAACATAATATATATAAAAGAAAAGACTTAATACTAGAAATAGAAATGGCTGTAACAGAAATGAAGTGGAAAAACGACTAGCAACGTAATTAGTAAGGTAAAGGTAATAGTGGACTTCCCTCTATCATGTGCGCTGCATCACAAGTACTCCTAATTTTGTAATTTCATCTTCTCAAGTTGTTGTAAAGAGCAAATTTTTGTAACTTCAAGTATATTGTGAATTATTTCAACTTGAAATTTTTATATAAAAAGTATAGTACATTATACATTTCTTCTTCTTTTTGTTTTTTACTCTACAAGGTTTTAAGCATATAAATAAGGAATGTGATTCTCTTAGGGTTGAAAGTCTGCGTGATTAATCATCAAACCTTTTTAATAATAGTATAAATAAAAGATCCTATGATCAATTCTATGCTATTCTATTCATTTAACAATAAGGCCTTAGTAGCCTCAAAGCTTGGGAAGCAAGTCTTCTTTTGCTTCAAATACAAACTAGAGCTTAATCCGGTTTACCAAACCTTAATTAAATATTTATTTGCATTATTTGTGTGCAAAACTCACTTGATCAGGCATGATCTAAGTGATGTGTTACCAAAATCACTTGATCAGGGACGAATCTTGAGGCAAATTATAATTGACAACTTCCAAAATTTAAAGTGGGACAATCTGAACTCCAATTTTGGCAAACTTATATATAGTCAAATTGAACGTCTCAGTGAGACAAACCCAACGGCACAAAAATCAATCCAATCTATCAAAATTTATAAGTAGACCCTCTCTTCCACAAGATAGGGGGCAAGGTCTTTTGGGAATAGTTTTCGACCCTGAGATAAAGACTCAAGAGTGTCATGAGGCATAAAGAATCCTAGAGCTCTACCCCGACACCACCATCGGCAAATCTGTGCCACTAGGCTGCCACTATTGGACCTATGTCTGACCTTCACCGTTGAACCTCCGTCAAGTAGCCACAATCAGACCTTTATCTGACAATCGTAGCTCGTCGACTATGGTCCTTCTGACCTCCGTCGCCCACCGACTATGATCCCTCAAACCTTTATCACCTGACAATAGTTACCTCTACCTCAATAATCCTGACTACGACCCCTCAACCCTCCATCGCCTGACTATGGCTCTACCGACCAAACGAACAGACCAATATTCTTTGAGAATAACTCTTATATCACTGGATTCTTCCAACTCCTACCATGTAATGTGCTCTATATAATATATATTTGCTACATGGAACCAAGGCCTTCCTTGATCATTTGCAATCCACTACAAAAACCAGCAGAATCATTTTAATTGGGTCAGGCCTCGTGGTTTTTTCTCTTTTCAAAAATTTTCACATAAAAAATATTAATATCTCTTATGACTCTTGTACCCCTCTCTCATATTTGTGTGTGTGTTGGATCTTCGTACAAAGCTAAGACACTAAAATATATATATATCTCTACTGCCACGAATATTCCGGTACGCACGAAGAATATTGTGATGCCTTTTTCTTAATTTATGTAAATTAAATTGAATTGAAAATATTCAAATTATTTCTAACAATTTAAAATTGATTTTTTTTTTCTAGCTTAAAAATACTGAACAGAATCAAATCATGATTTACTATTAATATATGATTAGGTGTGACAGGCAAAAAGTTTTATTTATGATCATTTCATAATTATTTGATAAATTTTATGTTGATTATCGATTACCTAAAGCAACTCTTCATTTCTTCTCATCGAGGGTTAAGACTTTGCAACGATAATGTTCTAAACTAAAAGATAAAAGTTACGTTTCATGCACAATGTTTTTTTCATGGGAAAAAATTTTGGATCACAATATCATCACTAAGGTTTTGTTTGGGGCGGCTTTCTTACTGCTCCTTACAGCATCTTTTTAGTTTAAAAATTTTATTTGTTATACTAGAAAGCTGCTTTAAGAAGTAATAAAAAAAGTCCCAAACGGATTCTAAATTATCATCAGAACATGCTTAAAAATTTTTATGAATTAATTTTATTATATATTTCATGCAATATTCATTCTAATGATTATATATAAATATATTAATATTTTTTTTATATTATATTGTATATGTCATAGCATTTATTTTTATTATATTTAAATTTATTAAAAATTTTAATGTTAAAAATATTTTTTTTCATATATATCGAATAAGTGACTAAGTGTTACATATTAAATTTTTATTTCATCAAAATGTGATTAGAATATAAGATATAAAATTTTTATTCTTTTTTTTTATTGTACGGTAGAGCTAATAACTTCTCCTATCAAACGAAATGCGTAAAAAACAAATCCCAGATTAGCCCTTTTCAACGGTCACCAGATCTGGCCCGTCCATTTTGAATTTGACGGACTACAGTGATTCCTGTAAGTCACCCCACAATAATAATACGCTTGCCGTTTTCGAAATCCACGGACCAGAACGACAGGAATTTTGATGATACAAAGTCTTTATTTCAAGATTTCAAACTCTGCTTGCTCATTCCAGCTCTCTCTCTCTCTCTCTCTCTCTCTCTCTCTCTGACTCTCCCTGACGAAAGATCTCGGAGGTGATCTCTGGACTGCTCCTCTTGGGCTAATAAGGTGAGAATACCAATCTCTCTGATCTCTCTCTATCTGCGCATCGTTCTTTTTCACTTGGTGAATTAGCAGTTCGCTAGGGTTTCCTTTCGTCTGAGAGCAATGAACTCATCTTATGTTTCCTTTTCTTAATCGAGATGGTCCATTGTTCTGATTAAGCTCTAATAAATAATTCCAACTAGATTTTCTGCATTTTAAGGGAACCCTCAATTGGATAAATGGAAATCAGCATCTTTCGATCCTGGAGCCAATAGAGTCCAGAACTTGTTGAGCCGCTGATCTTCAATTTGATGTATTAATGTTAATGAACCTTATAGATTTCTATTGTGAACACTAGGATCATCCGCCTGGAAAGCGATTGCGTGATTCAAGCGGTGGCAAAAGCCTGTCCGCAAATTATCATTGTGATTTTGAGGCGTTTGCTCCCGAGTCCGTTTGCTGTGCGTCAGTGATGTGGTTTGAACATGCTTTGCTAATTGCGAAAGCCCTAATAAACCTTAAGAAAATTTTATGTTAATAGTGTACCCCTTCTTACGTTTATTCTATTTTAAAAGTTATGCTTTATGTAAGCCATTTTTATAGTTTACGGGTATGTTTGGAATGGCTAAAACTTTTTGTAAAAGTGGTTGTAGAGCTGTTGTAAGAAAAATAACATTTTTAAAAATTTATTTTGGGTATTATAAATGATACAAAAAATTATGTTGACCAGACACAAATATCGATGTATATTTGAATTGGACATTCCAAAATTAAATTCATGACCATCCAAATTCTGATTCCAGCAAGCTTATAGTAAAATTGAATGTTTCTACAAGTCAAACCCATTGACATCAAAAGTGATCTAATCTGACTCCAAGTGAGCCCAGATTAAGCACTTGAAGTACAATAAGAAACTTCAGCATTCTTATTAGAAAACCAAATGATCTCTAAATTATGCATGCTTATTGTCAAATCGAGTGTTTCGATGAGATGAATCCAACAATCCAAGTGGTCTAATTTAGACATCATTGAGGCACTTAAAAGCTGAAAGAATGATCTATAATCAAGAGAGTTAACACAGGCTGTCCGATGGAGTGATATGGATTTTGACTATATTTATAAGACATGATACTAAAAAAAAAAACTGATAAATAGGCCTCCAATTTCTACATGAAGAGAATTTGGACTTTTTGCTTGAAATTCAAGAAAGCTAAGAGGCTTGAAAAATCTTAAAGCTCCATTGGAACACCATCATTGGGAAATTGTCTAACCAAAGCCATTGGACCTCCATTGCCTAAATATACTCTTCTGAATATCATCATCTAACTACGATCCTCCAACTCGATTATGGTTCTATGAACATCATCGCCTTACTACATTTTACTAGCCTCTGATCATTGTAGCTCGACTACAAACCTCTAGCAATTGTCACCCTTCTAATCACAACCATTGGACCACCATTGCCTAATTATAATCCTCTGATCACAGTCACCTAATTATGATCCTCCGACCATTGTCGCCTGATTCCATTAATTTGTCAAGCTTGGATCTCCGTGGTTGTGAAAACACACTTCCACCAACTCTCCAGACTTGATTCTCTATGGTTTTGATGCCACCTCCAACAACAATCCAAGCTCCTTTTGTTGGTCGAGAGCACATCAAGAGAGGCAGAGTGGGGTGTGGTGAATTGGCTAAGCAATTGGGGGGCTTCTTTCAAATTCTAGTAGTGCAAACCCTCACAATTAGAACACTTTATGAAGGTCGGGCTTCTTTCAAATTCTAGTAGTGCAAACCCTCACAATTAGAACACTTTATGAAGGTTGTGTAAGTTAACAATTAAACCAATTTGAAAAACACCACATAAGTTTTTCTAAGATCTTCACTAAATGCATTAATCTTATTATAATCTATTCTATAAATCTATAGATCGTGTCGGAGATTAAAAATTCTTTCTATTCTTTTTTTATTTCTAAAAACTAAATGTTAAAAAAAGTTCACTATCTGGGTGTGCAATTGGGTAATATAGAAATTAAAACACTTCATAGAAATTATATAATTTAACAATTAAAACAATTCTAAAAACACCACACTTGTTTAACTAATATGTACTTATATTATTAAACTAGATGAGTACGTTATGATTGTTAAGAGAAATTTAATTATGTCACTCAACTGCACAATCTTCAACATCTACTCCACAATCACCAAAGCTATGTTAGTGTGCAAACAATATAATCGAGATTACAAGATAAATGTTGAGAGCAAAAACAAATTAGGAACTAGTAAACGAGTTTTACTTCACAAACTAGTACAAGAACTATTATAGCAATAATCACCAACTATTTCTCATAAGCAATTAATTAAAAATAATAAATAAATAATAAATGTAATAATGAAATATAGCAAAAAAAATGAGCAACTAATTTTTTTATGTTGCTCAACTACCCAACCAGCCTACATTCATATCTAAGCCCTTCATTGACATAAAATTCCCATTATACCAAACTTGTCAGTACAAATCCACTCTACTCCTTGAGTAATCAAAGAAACCTTTTCAACCTGTACACTCTCTTTCTTGGTAAGTGGGACGCAAGCACCTAATTTTTATGGGCTAGGCTACCCAATCTAAATACAAGAGATATCAAGCAAAAGTTCTCACGAAATTGGAAGATGACCTAATGGATATCACCATACAATTACAAATTACAAGATCTCTATAAAAATTGAAATATAGACAACACAAAACACAAGATAAAAAATCTTAAAGATTGAGAGAGATGGGATATTACCAATAGTGTGGAACTCAAGATTGCTTCGTATGATGAAAACTTGAGATTTCTTGATTTTTCTTTCCAAAATGATTATGATTTTTACCTCTTAAAAATGGATATTTCTTTTGCTCAAAACCTTTCCAAACGTTCCCTATATTTTAATTAAAAAATTTCTCTTATTTTACTAGTTAAAAAGCTATAGAAATAATCAATAAAAATCCCCTCTCCAATGGCTACAAGACACTACAGCTAAAAAACTAACTATTATATATGATATACCCATTATTGGGTAGATCTGCGACATGTTGGGATGTGTTTATAGGGTAGTTTTGTTAATGGACTTTTTGTTAACCTAATCTAATAAATATAAACAAAACGTATATGATATTAAATATCAAAATGAATGCAGAAAACTCAATGAATCAAATGAAATCAATATCAAGACCAAATTAATTAAGTATAATATAATTATGTAATTAATGCTTAATTAACATAATCACTCATGCAGTCATGCTTTAGGCAAATTTGATGAAATTAATGGAAGATGTAGAGAAAATTTACAACATATAGAATATTAAATTAAAACATATTAATGTGATCATAATTAAATTAATGATATAATTAATATAATTAAACGAATAAAGAAAAATATATGTAATGTGTACAAACTTTGGATTAATTGAATTTGCAAATTTACTTATGTGAGCAACAGTATAATGATGTGCCAATTAACTATATGATTAACTTTATATATTTATACTCCCATTGCTTCAATAAAAATAACTTCTAATCTATTGCAAAACTTGTGTGCTATAAGGGGTTGTTTGTTAAATTGATTTACATATTGACCATATTTGAGGAATCCCAACATATCTCTCTCCTTGTCTAAACCTGTTCTCTTATATCTTGACCACCTTCACAAAGCCTTAAACTACTTCAACCCTAACAAAAACTGAGTCATATCACTTCCACAAAACCCTATTTTTGTTAAAAGCTGCGACTATCTACATAAAAAATTCACCTAACATCTTAAAGAGGTCTTCACCCCTTTCTATCAAAAAAAAAAAAAACCTAGCCATCCACTATAAAGAACATTTTAGCTAGAAATTTTTCCAAAAACCTTAAATGAGTCAACATTTTTCCTTAGCCTTTCAACAACCTTATCCCTTCCACCACCTCTTCACCAACCTTGAAACCTATAAACCACCTCTCCATCACTTGTAGCTTATGTAATGACCAGAAAATATGGGTTACTTGTATGCAAAATTGTTTGAGAAACATGTGAGTTGTAGAATGCTTCTACTTAATTCTTTGCTTCACTATTTCTTGGTGCTGATACATAGTTTTGCTTGCAGTTTGGTTAGAGAAGATTAAATGTATTGTATGCAAAAAAAGATTGAGAAATATGTAAGTTGTAGGATGATTGTACTTAATTCTATGCTTCACAATTTACCGGTACTGATCCATAGTTTTCCTTGCTGTTTGGTTAGAGAAGAGTAAGGCTTCGTTTGGAACGGCTTTCTTATTGCTTCTTAAAGCGGCATTTTAGTACAAAATTTTTAATTTTTTATCAAAAAAGTTGTTTTAAGAAGCAGGAAGAAAGTCGTCCCAAACGAAGCCTAAATGTCTTGCACCGCATAATACAAATAAAATGATGAGCACTGCATAAAAATGTGATTGTTGATGATGTTCTGTTTATATATCATGCCTTAGGGTTTTGCTTTGACTAATCTATGGAGTCTACATTCACTCGTCGTTGTGTAGCCAAATCAATCTTAGCAGCTGCATCCTCAACCATGCAACTTATTTTTGCAGAAATGTTAAATTTTGAATGCTAGTTCTCTTGACATCAATAAATTTTGCAGGGAAACCCTGTGCAGTGTGACTGTCGTCGCTCCAGATGGCCATATCTCATAATGACCAACTTTCTCAGATTGAAACAACCTGTGGATCTCTTCTATATGAGCTTCAAGTAAATTTAAACCTTTGATCTTTATAAACATATTTCTTACTTCTAATTCATCTTGTTCTTTATAAACATAATGACCAACTTTCTCAGATGATATGGGATGAAGTTGGAGAATCAAATGATGAGAGAGACAAAATGATTCTTGAAATAGAACAAGAGTGCTTAGAGGTATATAGAAGAAAGGTTGATCAAGCAAACCATTCTAGGGCCTATCTGCGTCAAGCAATAGCAGATGCGGAAGCAGAGCTGGCTGCAATCTGTTCTGCATTGGGTGAGAGACCAGTTCATCTCGGCAAGGTTTGTCTCTGCTCTCAGCATTTCATAAGAGGGTCATATTACAACTTAATACTTGATTTGCATGTAACTTGCCTGTTTTAACATCCAACAAGTTTGAAGAAGTACTTAAAAATTTCTGAAATACTCCAAAGCCTGCAGCTTATTTTCTTCCTAAATGTTTAGTTAAGGTTGTACAGAAAGTTGGATTAGAAATCCATATTTGAAGGTCCACTACATGCATTTTGATCAGAATAATTTTTTTGCATTTCCTGTGTTGAACCACTCTGTGCAGTCCAATCAAAATGCATTAAGTTTGAAGGAGGAGTTAAAGGCTACAACTCCACAACTAGAAGAGATGCGAAAGAGAAAAAATGATAGATTAAGTCAGTTTCTTCAAGTCTTGGAGCAAATAAGGAAGATTTCAAGTGAGGTGTTGCCTGATGTGCAAACTAAATACAAAATGAATGTAGATGAATCTGATCTATCCACTCGGAAGCTTGAAGAACTTCAGAGGGAGTTAGAGGCACTACAAAAGGAGAAGGTCTGCTCTTACTTCCTGTTAAAATGGCTTCGAGTTGCCTTGGGCCATCATAAATTCATCCTTTTTCAGTTTGACGAGCTTCTCTAAATGTTTAATTCTGCAGACTGATCGCCTGAAGCAGGTGTTGGAGCATTTAAGAACTTTGAATACGTTATGCTTGGTTCTTGGTATAGATTTCAAACAAACCGTTATGGAAGTGCATCCTAGTTTGGAAGACACTGAAGGGTCAAAGATTGTTAGCAATGAAGTGATTGATAGGTTGGCTTCTGTCATACAAAGCTTGAGGGAGGTTAAATTACAAAGAATGCAAAAGGCAAGTAACATGAGCACTGAAGGATTCTACTTGAGATCGTTATTGACATTCTTTGAGCTGTAACAGCTTCAAGATCTTGCAACGGCTATGTTGGAACTTTGGAATCTAATGGACACGCCAATGGAGGAGCAGCAATTATTTCAGAACGTAACATGCAATGTTGCTGCTTCAGAACATGAAATTACAGAGCCAAACACTCTATCAGTTGACTTCCTCAACTATGTAAGTTAAAACTTAGGGAGAAGAACTGCCATTGTCCATGTAAGACAGTTTTAAAGTTGTTCGTATGATACAGGTAGAGGCAGAAGTGGTGAGACTAGAAGAACTGAAAGCTAGCAAGATGAAAGAGCTGGTTCTGAGGAAGAAGGCTGAACTAGAGGAGCTGCGTCGTAGGACTCATTTGGTTGAAAGTGGGGGTGACAATGAGGTCGAAATCTCAATTGAAGTCATTGAATCTGGTAATTCTTTTAACTAAGGCTTAGTTTGGGACGGCTTTTTTGCTGCTTCTTAAAGCAGCTTTTTAATTTTATTTTTATACTAAAAAACTATTTTAAGAAGCATTAAAAAAGCCGTCCCAAACGAAACCTAAATATTCTGATAACGGTATTATTTCTATGTCCATCCAATACAACCTAACGGTGTGATTTTCTGTTAAAGGTGCAATTGACCCATCTTTAATCATGGAGAGGATTGAAGCCCAGATTTCATGCGTCAAAGAAGAAGCTTTTAGCAGGAAAGAAATACTAGAGAGGGTTGAGAAATGGATGGCAGCTTGTGAAGAAGAGGCCTGGCTTGAAGAGTACAACAGGGTTAGAGACTTGATTTGTTGATCCACCTATCTATTTTGCAATTGATTTTTCATATTGCTGCTGAACTTACCAATTCTGATTGATTTAGGATGAAAACCGCTACAGTGCTGGTAGAGGAGCCCATCTCGCATTGAAACATGCAGAAAAAGCTCGAGCAACAACTCAAAGGATTCCAGGTCAGTATTCCGATTGATCTAGTCTACCTGAAAGACAAAAGCATTTCTTAGAAATATTTAGGTTTTATTTGGGACGGTTTTCTTACTACTTAAAATAGCTTTTTAGTTTAAAAATTAAATTTTTTTACAAAAAAGCTGCTTTAAGAAGCAGTAAGAAAGCCGTCTCAAACGAAATCTTAGGCAGGCCATCTGCTTCAGTTGATCCTATTTTTTATCATTCTCAGGAATTGTGGAGGCTTTATGCAACAAAGTCATAGCATGGGAAGAAGAAAGAGGCATTGAATTTACTTATGATGGTGTAAGAATTCTACTTTTTCTACCATTTTTATGTTTTTAAAGAAATGATTCAAGCTCCCCATTGCCAGCCCAAAATAGTTGGGAAAAGACTAATTGATAATGGTCTCCTATGACTCCTCATTGCAGGTTCGCCTTCTGTCCATGCTAGAAGAGTATTCTTTTGTCCGCCAGGAGAAAGAGCAAGAAAGAAAAAGACAGAGGGTAATAATACTTCTTTCCTTGAGAGTAATTCTAAGATGCAAGCTTTGCTTCATTATCATGCTCCATTACTCATTTTTAGGATCAGAAAAAGCTGCAGAGTCAGTTTCAAGCTGAGCAGGAAGCACTTTTTGGATCCAAACCAAGTCCTTCGAAGCCACAGTGCCTGAAAAAAGTTCCTAGAACTTCTTCAGGGTTTGCAAACCGAAGATTATCCTTAGGAGCAGCAGCATTGCAGCCATTGAAACCGGATTTTCCTTGCGTTAAGACAACATCCTCAACAAAGAGAGGAAATGAGTTCACTTTTGCTTCCCCTGGTTTGTTCCTTTTAACCTCATCCAAAAAAAATCAATTTTGACATCAAAAGTTTGATAATGCTTTTCAGCTGCACTGTTAAACAAAAATTTCATTATATGATTATTTAGGTAATTTGTTCCCCTCAATGTATTTTTTAGTCTTTATTACAAGGGTTTTCAAGCAATTGCCTCCCTTAAAAGTTTTAAAATACTATGATATTTAGGCAATTGCCCCAACATAATTAAACACGTTGTGTAGAGATGTTATTATTAGAGAACGATAAACCAAATGCAAAGAGAAATAGTAAAGAGAATCTTAAAATATCCATACACCCAGAACGCTATATAGATCGAACCCTGCCACGGGGTGCTGCCCCTTTAGACCCCCGACATATCTACGAAGCGTACAATGATGAAAAAATAGGGGTCGAGAGGCAGCGACCTCAAAACAAATTTTAATTGTAAGGATATTTATAAAAAAAAAACCTCTACACTTTTACTTATAAGTTTGCACCCCCGCGTTAAAATTAAGATTAGTTTCGTCCCTGAAATTTGTCTGCACCTCTCGCAAGGTTTTATCATTGGAATATGATGTAGCTTGTTCAAATAACAAAATGAATGCCTTACTATTTCATCCAGCTCCTCCTCTTTGTGATCAGTGATCAAAACTGTTCAAGATTTATATTTCAAAATTAAATCTTCAGAAAACAAGATTATCTGTGGTGACTCTTACAGAACCTCCAATCCATTTATGTGATATTACCTGTCTCTTTTGCTGATTACTCAAACTTTCACTCTTCAGCCAAGAAAGGAGTAATGGAAGCTAGAAATCCAGTAAAGTTGCCATCTTTCAATGCAGATAACATGAATTCTCTTCAATCTGAACCACCTCGAAAGTCTTTCGGTGCGACGAACACAATCAATCAACAATCAGAAACGCCAAGAAAGCCATTTTCCCTTCTTGATCCAGCCAATATTCTGCCATCAACGCCTTCCCTGTCCATCCACAGCATGGTTAGAGAAGAAGAAAACCAGCAGATGCCCATATCAACGCCCAGAACTCCAGGAACAGTGTTGAAGCCAATGCAGATGGCCATTACTCCAGCAACCATTCGAAGAGTGCCAGATGAGAAGGAATACTCCTTTGAAGAAAGAAGACTTGCAGTTTATTATAGAAGATAGGAAGGAAATAGTAGAAAGAAGGAGCTACCAATTAGCTCCTATCAATACAATCTCTTCAGATTTGTTGAACTGAGGCAGTGCCATTTGAAGATGCAAAAAAAGTTTTTATGTCATTTTGATGAGCTATCACTCATTGTGCTATTTGAAAAATAATTGGGTTTGGATATCCTCTCCAAAATTTGATTATTATGGCTTAAGAAAGTAACTTTGTGATATTTTCATGTATTTACATATCTAACAACTAAGATTTTGTTTGGGCAGTTTTTTTATTACTTTCTAAAACAATTTTTTAATAAAACAACAACAACATCAAGCCTTTATCTCCCACTACGTGGGGTCGGCTACATGAATTCTTTTTTTTTCATTGTGTCCTATTAAAAGTCAAATTCTCATTTAAATCTAATAAAGAAATAGCATTCATAATATTTTCTAACCAAGTCTTTTTAGTTCTGCCTCTATTTTTTTTAACATAAGTCAAATCTAATACTTCTACTCTCCTAACCGGGTCATCGGAAGGCCGCCGTTTTATGTGACCAAACCATCTAAGGCGACTCTCTCTAATCTTATCTTCTACTGGAGGTATTCCAACCTTTTCACATATATGCTCATTTCGTATATTATCTTTAAGGGTAAAGCCACTCATCCATCTGAGCATCCTTATCTCTTAAAACACTTTTTTTAGTAATAAATAAATAAATAAATAAACTACAAAATTTTTGTACTAAAAAACTATTTTGAAAAGCAGTAAGAACACCATCCCAAACAAAGTCTAAGTCTTTATAGTTACTATATAAATCACATTAATATATACATGAAAATAGTTATTTTTTTAAGTTAATATTAATGATATTTTTATGCAATTTAGATATTTAATTGTTATATAAATAAATATAAAAAAATATATGTATGTAAATACCACTTTAAGAATGTTTTATTGTCATAAAACTAATAAAATAAAATAAAATAGGATTTAATTTGCACCACAAAATTCTTTTATATTTACATATCTAATACTTCAATATTTCCATTTACTTATATAGCCTTCAACTCTAACTCATATAAAAATTTAACTAATATTAACTTATTTAAAATAAAATTTATCTTTTCATGCATACGTATATAAATAAATTTAAAATTTTAGATTTTATAAATATAAATACAAAATGATTTTATAGTATGTATAAAAATACTCCTATTCTAAAAAAAATTCCCAGTTGTGACATTTTAAAAAAAAATTATGATTTGCTAACATTCTCCTAATATATCAACTAAAACTTTGTTTGGAAGTTTATTATTATTTTTGTTTTCATTTGAAAATTTTTTTAATTATAATTTAAAATAAGATTTTTCAAAAATAATTTTAAAAAATCATCCAAATTAGGAATGTAAATGAGTCGAGTGAAGCTCGAATCACCCCTAATTTGAGCTTGATTAATTAATCAAATTCGAGCTTTGGTCTACAAATTCGAGCCGGCTCATGAGCGAGGGCTTTTATGATGAAAGAGAAAATAATTCTTATTCAATTAATATAAGATAATTAGATATAATGTTAAACAATTTTAACTACTCTATATATCTTTAAAATCATAAATATTAATATACTTTAAATGTATTTTATATTAATAAATTTTAAATTATTCAGCTCTTGTACTAATGAGTCGAGTTAGGATTGCTTAAATTTGACTCAGTGCTCATCGAGTTTGGCTGATTAGGGCTGCAAACGAATCGAGCCGAGCCGAGTATGTACGAGTGTTCATGTTTGTGTTCTTTTAATATCAGCTTGTTCATGTTTGGTTCATGATTGTTCGAGCTTTAGCATTTGTGTTCATGTTTGGTTCATTTAAATTAAAGAGTGTTCATGTTTGGTTCATGTTCAGTTCATGTTCGTTCGTTTAATGTTTATCGAGTTTGTTCGCGAACATATTTAATGAATTTTTTTTAACTATCAAACAAACACATTCATGAACGTATCTATGAAACAAACACATTTATAATAAAAGCAATTGTCTATGTAACAAAGGTAATGAATATTTATATTTATTAATTCTATAGTCAAATATTAATTATTTTTATCGAGCTTATTCACGAGTTCAAAATCGAACACGAATCGAGCTTTTATCGAGCTTCTTATCGAGCTTAATGTCGAGCTTGTTCACGAACTTCAAATGATGTTGTTCGCGAACATAAATGAGCCGAACACATTAGTGTTCAAGTTTGTTTGTTTAGTTAATTAAACGATCACAAACAAGCTTTAATCGAACCGAATAACGAATAGCTCGTCGAACGTTTTGTTCACTTGCAGCCCTATGGCTGATGAACTATTTACTGAGTCGAGTCCAAGCTGACTTGACTCACACTAATCCAAATACATATAATTATCTGCTTTTTATGACCGCAATAACAAACAGCGGCAGTCCCGCAACTGAGCTCAGCAGCATCTTCCCAAATCTAGAGATCAGTCCCGCAACTGAACCCGCGTCGCCGTCGCAACTGAGCTCTCCGATGTTCTTATCGTCTTCCAACCTCCTTAAATCCCAATTCTCCTGGTTCTTTGAAGGTAATCTACAGAAGGCCCGTAGTCGAAGTTGTTGAAGAAGAGATGGCGATCGATGCTCCAGGGAGTGAGAAGCGGGTGTGCGTCACCGGCGGCAACGGCTTCATCGGATCCTGGCTTGTGCGAGCCCTCCTCGAGAAGGATTACGCGGTTACCGTCACCTTCCAGCCCGGCACCGACCCCTCTCACCTCCTCGCATTCCCCGGCGCCGACGAAGGCCGCCTTCATCTCAAGGAAGCCGATCTCCTCGATGCGGCTGCCATCGCCAACGCGGTGGATGGGTGCCGTGCGGGAGTGTTCCATGTGGCGTCTCCCTGCTCCCTGGAGGACCCGCGCGATCCGGAACGGGAGCTGCTGATGCCGGCTGTGGCTGGGACGCTTAACGTGCTGGAGGCAGCGCGGGCCGCCGGATCTCGTCGGGTGGTGCTTACGTCTTCCATTTCGGCCATGGTGCCAAACCCTAGATGGGCCACCGACCGACCTGGACGTCCCGTAGACGAGGAGTGCTGGACCGATCTGGATTACTGCAAAACTCGCCAGGTGATGAGATGATCCTCCTCTCGTTCTCCACCATCAGGGTTTTAGGGTTAAGTTTTTTTTTTTTTAGTTGAACTGGAATGGATGCCGAATTTGTTTGTGTTTTTATCTGTAATGGGTGTTATTTTTGTGCAAGTTTCTGGGTGATGCCAGAGTGGAAATTGGGAAGAAAAGCCATCGTTTGTATAGCTATACGATTGTAGAAACTTGAACTGTGTTCCTCATTACAGTTTCACCATTAATTTATTTTTTTACTGCTTTAACCCAGAAATGGTATCCAGTGTCAAAGACAATGGCAGAGAAGAGAGCTTGGGAATATGCCGAAAATCATGGACTAGACATTGTAGCAATCAATCCCTCCACATGCCTTGGCCCCCTGTTGCAGCCTGGTCTGAATGCTAGCTCAGCAGTTCTTCAACAACTCTTACAAGGTTTGTGTAACCATAGTTTACAAGATTGTGAGAATTACTCATTAAGGCTATCTAATAATCCTTGGCCTGCTTATGAAGGTTCAAAGGATACTCAAGAGTATCACTGGCTGGGCTGTGTGCATGTGGGCGATGTTGCTGCCGCTCAAGTCTTGCTACTGGAGACACCAAATGCCTATGGAAGGTACCTTTGCACCAATGGGATATATCAGTTTAAGGATTTCGCTGAAGCTGTAGCTCGGCTCTGCCCCGAATATGGCGTCCATAGGTAAATACTAAATAGTACCAATCAACCAACTTCCAACTTTTTAACATTATCAAGCTTATCTTTGCATTGTTTTCTTGAGTGGAATAGCTTAGTAATCTTTTGGTAGTTTGTTGAACTCAAAAAAGAGTTTATTATGCAAAATACTTTTTAGTTGGTAGCAACTTTATTAAAGTGAAGATGCTCATGTAAGTACTCTAAGGCTAAATATTAAAACATATTTCTAGTATAAAAATATTAATTTTTAGACTAAAAAGTTGTTTTAAGAAGCAATAAAAAAGTCGTCACAAACGAAGCCTAAATATGTTTAATATAGTAACATATTCCTTTTAGCTTAGATTTCATTTATTTGGACCTGGCAAGCAATTTGCTTTGTCGTTAGTATAGACCTAGTATTATTAAGTTTTTTGAACAATGAGCTCATGATTTGGAGAGGAATGTAAGACCAAGGTTTGTGTTAGTAGCATAATAGATAAACAAATTTTGGTCGTCAGAACTAAGACGAGTTTTTAGAATGGGACTAGTTTTGAAACAACAATGTCACAACTCATTTTGGCATGTTGGTTGAGAGCTTAGGCTATCATCTAAGAGGTCTTAGGCTCGAGTCTTTGTGGATATGATGTGTGTTTGAGTTTGCCTTAATTAGCCCCCCCCCCCCCCCCCCCCCCCCCCCCCCAAAAAAAAAAAAAACATTGTACTGAAAGATTATGAGGAAGAAAATGGTGGTTCAACAAGAGGAAGCAAACTCTGACATGGAAAGGCAGTGCATTTGGAGCTTCTATATTATTCTTTGAAAGTTCTGATAGGAGACCTATATAGGTTTTGCTTTCTTCAATGTTGATGAATTTTTGGTGGTTTCCAGAATGAAAAAACTCTCACCGTTTGCCCTTATCGTGAAAAATCTACATATATTTTTCACGGTTCACAAGTATTAACATATCACCGTATGTCGTCTACCATTCGCTGCATTCGAACTCCAAATCTCACCCCAAAATTCGGCAGGTGAACAGTGCGACGCCAATCTATGCAAAAAAATTGGGTTGCAGAATTTGCCGAAGAAGAGAGGCGAAAGAGGAGAAAAGCACACGAAAGAGGAGAGAGATGGTTACCTTAGTAGGAAGCACGCGAAAGAAGAAAGAAACGAAGTTCAATTGTAGATGAATTACGGCATTTTGAAGTTTTGCTACATTTTAGATCGGAAAATAGAGTTTTCAGTTGGAGATGCCCTAAACTAAATTTGAATTATAATCGGTGTAAACCGGCTTTTTTCATGAAACATATTTCAAAAAGGAGTAGTGGGAACATTGATTTATCAAGTTTGAAGAAGTTTTTTTCTAACTCAACTGTTATGCATTCAAGTTATTTGTAGTCTCTTAGCTTATTCTGCATCACCATCATCTTATCTAAGAGCATTGATCATCTTCATAAAAAAAAAAATGCTAACCTGTTCACATCACAATAGTTTCATACATATTTTTATTTTATCAAATGGAAAGAAAAAAAAACTATCACAATTTCTTTAACAGGTTTGAGGAAGAAACACAACCTGGTCTTGTTGCATGTGAGGCTGCAGCTAAGAGATTGATTGAACTTGGGATGGTCTTCACTCCAATCGAAGAGGCAATCAAAGAATCAGTGGCAAGCATGAAAGCAAAGGGATTTCTAGGTCAGTCTAACCTGCAATCTTAGGTTTCATTTGAGACAATTTTTTTATTATTTTCTAAAGCAATTTTTTAGTACAAAAAATTTGTACTAAAAAATTGCTTCAGAAAGTAACACGAAAGCCATCCCAAACAAAACCTTAATTCAACTTGCTTCTGTTCCATGAACAAAATCTTTAGCTGTAATATGCTACCATGTAATTAGGAGGAATGCCTTCCAACTACAATAGAATTTTGCTTATTTTGAATATAAATTTAAAATCATGATTTGTATATAAATGTTTTAATTGAAATGCAGCGTTTATTAGGTCATTTTACGATCAATTCAAATTAAATTATTGCAAAGCAGCGAAAATTCACCCTTCTCTCTCCCTTCTCTCTCCCTTCTAATCTTTCCATGGAGCGTTCTGCTCTGAATTTGGAGTTACGTTTGGGACAGCTTTCTTATTACTTTCTAAAATAATTTTTTTAGTACAAATTTTTTTTTTTTATAAAAAACTGCTTTAAAAAGCAATAAGAATGTTGTCACAAACGAAGGCTTAAATCCTACCGTTTTAATTTGCCTTTTATAAAATATAATGTCAACACAATCTAGTGGGAGAAATGAATTGTGATGGTCAATGGAAATATGCCTAATTTAGGAGAGTAGGATTGATTCCTGGAAATGTCCAAGTGCAGCTACGTCAGCGGGGTAAATCTCTCTTTGCAATGGAGAGATTATTCTGTGCAGTGTTCGAACGCGTTCAGAAGGCAATTCAGGTGCGCCGCATCATCCAATGTATTGTGCATTGGGTGATGTGACGTGTCTAGATTGACCTGTGGACGCGTCCGAACACTGCACATAATAATTTTTCCAATGAAAGAGAGGAGATTGTTTTAATTCAAATAATTATTATGATACCATTGATAAAAATAAATATATAAAAAATTGCTTCAAATAAGGGAGGGTATTTTAAACAATTTATCAATTTTATATTAAATTATTGAATTGTAATATATTTTAAATGTATTTTATATTGATATTTTTTGAATGAGTCGTGTCGAAACTTGATGAGTCAAGGCAAGGCTGGCCCAAGCATGACCGGTTAATTAGCTAATTGAGCTCGATTCAAGAATCACTTATCAAGTTGAGCTCAAGATGCTTTAGAATTAGCCAACTACTTGTTATTGAAAAAGAAAAAAAAACTTTGAGGTTAGTAAATGAATTATTATAAAAAAATCTATATGAAAATTTAAAAATAAATAAAACTGAGAAATGACATTTTGCTATATTTTTAATTTTTTTTAATTTTTTGTACCAAATTAAAATAGATTTTCTGTTTTCAAGATATTTTCTACTCTTAAAAAACAAAAAATCAGCCCATAAGTCTACATCCCATCAAAATCTTCATATATATATATATATCATAGAAAAGATATTAATAAAATGTAATTTCTCGTGTAAGGTATTATTCTATTAATATATTTATATATGATACGAGGGATTTACATATATACCACTTTATTTTATGCTATTTACATATCTTAATACTCAAAAGTTTAAGATTACATTTCTGCCACTTATATAAAATTTTAATATCAAATATATCACTCATATATTTCATTCTTACCACTCATGTTACCCTATAAACTTTAATATTTTATTTCATGCATCCAAATTTATTCTAAGTGATATACTTGTAATATTAAAATTTTAAATGTTAAAATATCTAAATAACGTAAAATAAAATGTTATGTATGTAAATCCCCCATGATATTTTATCATGTAATTAAAATTCAAAAAATAAAAAATAAAAAATAGATATTTACTCACAATCCTATTAATTAATTCTCTAAATAAGAAAAAAATATATCCATTAGGAGAAGTGAAAGCAAGTCATGTAGTTTTTTTAGAGATTGTTTCATTTATGTATTTGGTATTCTATGATGAATTATTTTTCATAATAAATTCATATTTAAAAGCTATAAAATTAGAATATTTATTCATCTTCATAAGTTCATACATTGATTGATGATACTCTATATTTACCATCCAAGAGAAAATAATTTAAATAAAGATTTAAAGATTTTAATAAAATTTTAGTTTAATTGCTTAAGAAGCTTTAGAGTAAACATAAAAAAAAGAACGACATAATTAGTTTAGCGAAGCTTTGTAAGATTTGTCATATCACATATAGAACTCCAACCCAATCTACTTGTTGCATCCTGGAGTATTCGCAGCGAAAGAGAAATATAAAGTTTATCATCTTAGCGTTGTACGAAAATCCGGCACGCAATCAGATTAGAGAGAGGGTGCATCATTAAATGAGACACTAAGATTTTTACGTGGAAAACCCCTAAAAAGGGAAAAAACCACAGGGCCCAGCCCAGTTTGAATGAATCCACTAATATTGTAGTCGATTACAAATGAGGCCCTTCCTTGGGGGAAAGCCTGGGCTTGATGTACATTATATGAAATATATTACATGTTTGGAATATAAAGAGTCATTGTTGACATATTCGCTTTGTTGGAAGGACTGTAGTCGGTGGGCGACGTAAGTCAGAAGGACTATAATCTGCTTGCGATGGAGGTCGGAAGTACTATAGTCGGTGGGCGACGTAAGTCAGAAGGACCGTAGTCGACTGGTGACGGAGGTCGAAAGGACTGTAGTCGGCGGGCGACGTAAGTTAGGAGAACCGTAGTCGGCTGGCGACGGAGGTCGAAAGGACTATGTTTGACGATGAAGGTCAGAAGGACGACATCATATAGAAGTCCAACAATGGAAAGAAATCCATCTTCGGATAAGCGTCCAGTGAAAGTCCGATAACCTGTAGAAGTCTGGCGTTGGGTAGAAACTTGGCGAAGAGTGAAGGTCCGGCGTCGGGTAGAAGTCCGACGTCTGTTGGTGGCCGGGGAGAACTCCGGCATCACTTGGGCGGAGTTTCGGCATCAGGAGGGAACTCTGTCATTAATTAGGGAGAGTTTTAGCCTCCCGTGGAAGTTGGGCAGAATTCTAACATCTCGTGGAAGTCAGGCAGAATTCCGGCGTCATTTGGAATTCGAGCGGAACTCCGGCGGTGGTCGAGGAGTCTCTTCCCTCCTATTCTTCTCTTCTTCTTCTTGCTTTGGTCCCCCCTCATGAGAAATGAGGGTCTATTTATAGATTTTATGGAGTGGCATGGCCTGTAAATAGATGAAAGATCAGGGGCAAATGTGGAGTGGTTCGATGGATGGCCGATATTGAATCCCTTGATCATGGATCGTTTATCAGGCATTTGAAGGTCTTAATGACTTCGAAATTCGGCGATCTTGGGCTCGTTGGATTCGTCTCGTCAATCCGCTCGATTCGATTATAAGCTCGTTAAGTTCGAAGACCATTTGGCAACTCAAATTGTGGACTGAACCTTCCAACAGCGCTTCGGGTCTTCGATTCATACCCATTTGGGCTCGAATTGAGTTGAATTTGGTGTCATTGGGTTCGTATTTCTAAGATCAGTTCAACTGTAAGTTTGTTGAAATCGGAGTTCAAATGCTCTCAGATTTAATTTTTGAAGTTTCCGGCTTGATTTTTGCCTTGAAATTCGTGCCCGATCAAGATAATTTTTTGATGACGTATCACTACTTATTACACATTGGTTTTTCATTTTGAAGCAATTATATCATTAAAATTTGAGCTTCCATTATTAAGTGGTTTTTTTCGTAATAAGATTATTAAGTCTTCATTTGAGATAGTTTTTTGTTACTTTCTTAAAAAAATTTCTAGTACAAAAATTTTTAGAAATTTGTATAAAAATTGCCCCAAACTGAGTGAAAACCTAACTTTAATTGAAACAAATTGATTACTTGGGTTAAGAAATTTGTAAATATATTAAAATTTTATGATATATATGTTTTATTTTATTTTATTTTTTTGAACGGGGTATCCAACTATCCACCCGCTACCACCAATGAAAGGATGCTTGGCGGCATGACTAATTCTCGGCTGACTTAGAAGTAGCACCCACCCCAAAAACCTCCTGGCCCGCACTTGATTGGGCCCCACTTGAGAGACAGTGCTGCTCGTGGGGATTCGATCACGGGTTTGATGTTTCCAACTGTACTCGCCCACCAACGAAGCTAAACAACGGTGGATATGATATATATGTAAATCCACCAATTTATTATATCATATGAACTTAAAAAAAATGATCTTTTTTACATTAATTTGACTAACAATTTTTATAATTCCAAGCACCCCAAATAGAGATATGAAAGTTATATGAAAAGCACAATAATTCAAAATCTGCCTCAAACAAACCCTAATATCTTAAATTTATATTTATGAATAAAATGTTTATTTCATATTTAATATTTTAATTACAATTTAAAAAAAAAAAATCTTTGCATAATTTACCCACCCTATAGAACTGTCATATGCGTAGCCTTCTCGATCGACCCCACCGCCGCGTTCCACTGCGCGAGGAGGCATCTTCAGCCCTTCTCCAACTTTAGAAACAAAAAAATATTTGCATTTTAACCCTATGACTTTCCGCTTTTCCACGCCTTAGTGCTCTTCTAGTTCTCGAAGAAAGCGTAGAAGATAGAAGAAAAAATTAAATACATTAAAAAAAATATTTTTATTTATATATTTAAATTTAAATCTTTTATTTATTAAAATAACACACTTTTTACTCCGCTCAAAATCTCAAAAATGAAGCGAGCATTTGATTAGCTTCTCATGACTCGGCTTAATAAGAGCTCTCTCATGCTCATTTGATAAGATAAACAAACAAATTTGAATACTTTAAGGGAAAAAAAGCATGTTCGTGTAGTCTCACATTGTGCATGACAACTTAATCTATAAAATGAAAAATATTGAGAGTACGCTTGAAAGTTAGCGGACGGGTTGGGTCTATTAAGGAATCCCGGCAAACATGTCAACACGCCTGACGTGTGAGCAAATTTCTCAATTCAAAAGAAACTAAATTTTATTTTGTTAAACGAGCAGCCCGTTAATAGGCTCGTCTTGTTAAACGAGACGCTCGTTAATATGTGCGATAAGTCTAAAATAAAATGAGCTCGAAAGGGGCTCGTTAATAGGCTCAACAAGCCAAAATGAAAGGAGCTCGAACATGAATACACGCTAAACTCGAACAAGGGATTTTTAAACCTACTCGAGCTCAAATAGGTACCAAAAAAAAGCTCGAATCTTATCGAGCCAAGCTCAAACACGACCTTGGCAAATGAGCTCGAGCTCGAATGCATCGAAGCTCGGCTCGGCTCTTTTACAATACTAGGAAAGGGCATCAACGAAATCGATAGCACTAAGAGGACTCAAAGAGATTGCAATGGGATTTCATTAAAAAAGGCATCAATGGCCTAGTCATGTGCGAGACTAAGAGGACTTCACATGATGGATAGAGAGTTAACGCCAACATGATCGTTAGAACGAACAAGGAGTGAAGAGATCGCAAAAACATTTCAATGACTAATCGTATGTGAAGAAGAAGATAAGTTGGCATGACAGACGTGAAGTTAACATCGACATGATCGATACACCAAGAAGACATGAAAAGATCGTAATATATTTTCAATAAAAAAGATATCAACAGACTGATCTTTTGTAAAGGAGAAGACCATTTCACATGACACATGGAGAGTTAAGTGAAAAATTATATATATTATTTTTTATATTATTAAGTCTGCAGAGATGAGAATGCTCAGGTGGATGAGTGGCTTTACCCTTAGAGATAGGATACGAAATGAGCATATACGTGAAAAGGTTGGAGTTGCTCCAGTAGAAGATAAGATGAGAGAGAGTCGCCTTAGATGGTTTGGTCATATAAAACGGCGGCCTTCCGATGACCCGGTTAGGAGAGTAGAGGTATTAGATTTGACTTATGTTAAGAAAGGTAGAGGTAGACCTAAAAAGACTTGGTTAGAAAATATTAGGAATGACCTTTTTTATTAGATTTAAATGAAAATTTGACTTTTAATAGGACACAATGGAGAAAAAGGATTCATGTAACCGACCCCACGTAGTGGAATAAAGACTTGTTGTTGTTGTATGAAAAAATTGAAAAATTATATATTAAAAACTTTAGATAATTTTAAGTGTTAATTCCCCTAAAAGGGAACACCAAATAAATAAGCTGGCGAAGTTTTTACTCATACTTCCACCTTCACTCGTCAGTGGTCACTGCCTAACGTTAGGCAGCTTTTCATCGCCATTTCTCCTATAAAAAACACGTAAATCAGTGAAGCTAAGTCGCCTTCGTCATCCCCTTCTCCTTCCTCTCCTTCTCCATTTCCCTTCTTCCATTCCTAGAAAACCAGTAAAGCTCAAGCTAGAGATCATGGGGAGCATGGATGAGTACCCTTCCTCGCGAAAGCAGAGCCATCAGCAGCAACAGAGCACAATCCGATCAAAACTAAAGCTTGTTCTCCTCCTCGTCTCCTCCAATCTCCTCACCATCTACCTCTTCTCCTCAAGTAGTCCCCTCAGCTTCCGTTGGTCGGATCACGTCCCGGTGATCCAGCTCTGGGACTCTCAATCCCTCCTACGGGAGCTCAACTCCACGCAACTCCACCTCTCTCAAGCTCAGTCCCAGCTATCCGATCTTCGCCGCCGGCTCCTCACTTCCAACTCACTCCTCGAAACGCTCCTCACTGAGCTCGGCCGCATCCGCGGCGGAGCTTCCAACTCCGACGAGGAGCTATCCGGCTGGCGCGAGGAGCTATCCGGCGAGCTCAAACTCGCCGTGGGACCACACAAACTACCCCTCGGATTCACCTCCCAGCTCGACACCGACGAGCTCTACCCCTCCCTCGGCGCCGCTTGCCGTCGCTTCCAAGACGAGCTTGCCCAATACATGAATTACCCCATCGGCGGCGAGTGCCCCGTCGACGACATCTTCGCCCAACACCTAATGCTCAAAGGCTGCGAACCTCTCCCTCGCCGCCGATGCCATCCCAAATCCCCTTCCGGCTATATCCCCCCCGCGCCCTTCCCTTCCAGCCTCTGGTCCATCCCCCCCGACACCAGCATCGTCTGGGAACCCTACACCTGCAAGAACTACAGTTGTCTCGTAAACAGAGGGAAAGCAAAAGGATCTTACGATTGCAAGGACTGTTTCGACCTCGCCGGCCGGGAAAAAACCCGCTGGCTCTTCGACAATGGCGGGCTCGATTACAGCATCGACAACGTCCTCTCGCTTCGCCCGCCCGGCACCATCCGCATCGGCCTCGACATCGGCGGCGGAAGCGGCACCTTCGCCGCTCGAATGAGGGAACGGAACATCACCATTGTCACCAGCTCGATGAACTTCGACGGTCCCTTCAATAGCTTCATTGCATCGAGAGGGCTTGTACCCCTTCACATCAGCGTTGCGAATCGATTGCCGTTCTTCGATCACACGCTCGATATTGTTCATTCGATGCATGTGTTGAGCAATTGGATTCCCGATCTGGTTTTGGAGTTTGCTTTGTTCGACATCTTTAGGGTTTTGAGGCCCGGGGGGTTGTTCTGGCTGGATCATTTCTTCTGCGTCGGGAAGGAGATGAACTCGACCTACGTGCCGATGTTCGACAGAATAGGGTTCAGGAAGCTGAGATGGGATGCGGGGAGGAAGCTCGATAGGGGGATTGAGAAGAACGAGTGGTACTTGTCTGCTCTGCTTGAGAAGCCCATGACATGAGGAAGAGGAAGAGGAAAAGGAGAGGAAGAAGAAGAAGATGACAATACTCTAGTTGAATTTATTTCCTTTAAAAAAAAAATTGTGTTAAGCAAATTATATGAGATGAATTTGGAGATTATTGATTTACTTTGAGATTAGTGTAATACAAATTATTTATATGAAAAATTGATCTCAAAATAAATTCGACGATTTTCAAGCTTATTTCGATGCAAATTATGTCAGAATATTTTAACAAATTTTACATTAGCGATTGCACCACAAAGGTGTTGTGCATTTTCTTAGCATTCTTAAGCGGTTGTATTAGTAATAGATCTGATGGTGGGACTGTGATATTAGGTGATCAAGTCATTAAAAAGAGTGTATGTTTTAGATATCTCAGACTGATTATTCAGAGCGATGGTGAAATAGATTTGGATACTCTTAGTGGAGTTTTAAGTTAGATGGTTGCATTGGAGGAATGCATCGGGCTTGTTGTGTCGTAGAAAAGTAACCCTCAAATTTAAGAGAAAATTTCATGAGATAATGGTGAGACATACAATTCTTCATGGCGTAAAACATTGGCCATTAAAAAAGAAAGGTAAAATCACATCATTAAGTGTTTTGGAGATGAGGATGCTCAAATGGATTAGAGGCTTTACACTTAGAGAGAATAAGAAATGAGTATTTACACGAAAAGGTGGCTTTAGTGGCATATTAGATTATAGAGCGCCTTAGATGGTTTGGTCATATAAAATTGTCATCCATTAAATGAAAAAATTATTTTGTGCTGAGTCCAGATATAGAGTTGCGTTCAGACTGTAAGTGTGCATAGTCATGGTTACTTTAAAATCCAATGGTGTTTTTTGTAGCAGTCCAATGGTTTGGTTTACTATACACTGTGTACAGTGTACTTTTACTTTTATATACAATGTGTACATGATATATATATACATTGTATATACTCACATGTCCGGACGCAACTCTGAATCCGAATTTCGCAAAAAATAATCTCCTTCAATGGAACTTTTATTTGGTTCGGTCACCTAGCATAGCTCTACGTTCGGACGCCAGTAAATTAGTGCCACGTGTTCTCACTATTTACAGTGCGGCCCGACTACACGACCAGGAACGGAGCCGGGATTGCTATGTTTGCGTATTGCTAGGTATTACTCGGTATTGCTAGGTATTGGTTGATTTTGCTAGGCAATAACAAGAAATATCATTATGTGAAGACCAATACCGAGAAATGCCGAGCAATACCGAGTAATATCGAGCAATACCGAACAATCCCTAGAGCAATACCGAGCAATACGCGAACATAGCAATCCCGGTTCAGATCGTCGGGCTGCGCTGTAAAGAGTAAGAGCACGTGGCGACATATTATTGGTGTCCGAATGTAGAGCTATGTCAGGTCACCTGACTTAATAATTGTTCCCTTCAATGACCCTATTAGGACAATAGGTGTTTAGACTCTGCCTATTTTAAGAAAGGCAGAGACAAATCAAAAAAGATTTTATTAGAAAGTATTAAAGATGGCATTTTATATTAAATTTTAATGCAAGTTTTAATATGACACAATTGACAAAAATGATTCATATAGGCGTTTCCACGTAGTAGGATAAAGGCTTATTGTTGTTGATTTTATTGTTGGAGTTAGTAAATCCTATAAATTTGGATTTGATAAATTTTGTGATGATTAAATTTTAAAAGTTATTTGCTATGATGTGTTAAGTTCAATTAAAAGGTTTGTTTAGGGTGGTTCCATGTTAATTATAAGAATAGCCAAAATTTTGTTGGGAAGAAAATAATTTTTTTAATTATAAATGAATTAGTTTAATAATAATTAGTATACGGAAAATTTCAATTAATCATTAAGTAAAAATTTGCGAACCTAATTGAATACAATAATTTATGTTTAGTTCATTTAAATCACAAATAATATTAATTTTGTTAAGTTAGGATATTTTAATTAGTTATGAGATTAATTATTTTAAATTAATGTATTTGTAACTTAAAAATACAATGATTAAATCTATTAATTAACAGTTATTATAAAACAATATCTCAAATTATCATTAATTAATAATTGATTGATCTAATTAAATTAAGTTTTTTTACTCTATCAAGGAGTTAATATTATAAATTTATTTTAGCAAATATTTTAAAAATGCTTAATATATATTATTATGGTTGATTATTTCTAATACATATTTTTTATTTGATTTATTATTAATAAATTTTATAACTTAAATTAAAATTAATTAAATCATAATTAATATATTAGTCTATATATCCATGTCACTTCTACCCTAATTCTTGAAACTTTCCTCACAAAATATGAAGAAGTCACAACATAGGCCTTGATAGCGAGGAATTACGTGCGAAGTCAGAACCAAAGCTGCATCCAATTTTTATGAGTGTGTGCAGCAAAAGCATAGTAAAAGCGCATTTGTGAACTGTAACTGTGTTTTTATTGTGCATACTCTCACATAAACTAGATGGTTCTCCCGCCTGGAGACTGCACGTAATAATCTCTCCTTGATAGCAACTTGTTAAGATGAAGTGAAGTACACAACTTATCTTAATTTGTTAGTTTAGAACTTTAGCATCCAACGAAGAGGTCTTCGGTTCATAGCTTACATATGTGCTATGTGTGAGAGTTTGCCTTAATATGCCTGAATGCCCCAAATAAAAAAATGATGAAGCGAAGTTCACGACAAATGTGAGAAAGTCACAAGAAAGCATTGATGGATAGCACCCTAATTAGGTCAAGAGAAGTTCATGATGGGAGCTCGTTAGGGATAGACATATGGGTTAGTTGCAAGCGGACAGGGGTATTACTGTGACCTACGAACAAGACGATAGAAGCTCATTGGGTGAGACGACACCGCAAATTTAAGTTAAATTCATCTAATCCCCTAATTTAAGCTAAAATAACATAGAAACAAGATTTAAAATTTTATATTATTTTATTTTATTACAAGTTCTCATAATCTTGCTTGAATCTTACTCAAACACTGCCAACATAGTGCCCTTAAATGAGGAATGCGTGCATTACAACCAAAGGAAGAAAATCAAAGGTAAAATCTCATGGAATAAGTACACCAACTCTTCTTTTGATATTGAGCTGTTTCTGATTTGGCCTTGGTTTTCTAACTCTATTCCTTGGGATAATATCTTTGAAAATAAAAAGTTTAAGGTTTAATTTAGGACAACTTTTTATCATTTTTTTAAAATAAACTTTTAGTATAAAGATTTATTGTTCAAAAGTTTGTATATCAAAAATTTTTTTTAAAAAAACAATAAAAAAGTTATCCAAAACGCTCTAAATTCAATTGTTTCTTGATGAATATATATAAATGTAATGGAACCATTTGACTTTTTGAGTTATAATGTTATAATATAATATTATAGATCACATTAACTTTTGTCATCCAATGAGTAATCATTGAACTACTAAAAATAATGTTTTTAGATGTGAAATATTTGCTTCAATAACAAGAAATTGAATATTGAACAAATAGTTTGTAAAGATATTTGATATATTTTATATTAAAATGAGATTATTTTTATCATACATAAATGATATATTATCCTTCAAAACAATCAAATCAATAAATGATACAAATAAAACATTAGATTAAAACCTACAATGCTTTATGGTGAAGTAGATGAGAATATTATTAGTAGAATTCAAGTTGGATGATTGAAGTGGAGAAATGCATCATGTTTGTTGTGTGATAGAAAAATTTTTTCTCAAACATAAGGGTAAATTCTATAAGATGATAGTGAAACCTACACTGCTTTATGGTGCAGAATGTTGGCTATTAAAAGAGAAACATAATATTAAGTAAAGTGTTGAAGAGATAAGGATGTGGATGAGTGGCTTTACTCTTAAAGACATGATACGATATGAGCATGTACATGAAAAGGTTGGAGTAGCTCCAATGGAAGATAAGATTAGAGAGAGTCGCCTTAGACAGTTTGGTCACATAAAACAGCGGCCTTTCAATGACCCGGTTAGGAAAGTATATGTATTATATTTGACTTATATTAAGAAAGATAGAGATAGACCTAAAAAGACTTGGTTTGAAAACATTAGAAATGGCCTTTCTTTATTAGATTTATATGAGAATTTGACCCTTCGCAAGGCACAATGGAGAAAAAGGATTCATGTAGCCAATCCTGCATAGTGGGATAAAAGCTTGTTATTGTTGTTGTTGTGAAGTGCAAAATTGGTTGATTTGCAATAAATTTTTGATCTTTTGAAAATGGATGAAATTACATAATATTATTTTATAATGTGATGTATATATTTTTTGGATATTTAGATCAATTAAGTCAAACACACACACACATCATATACGTAAGACCCGAACCCAAGACCTCTTGATTGATAGCTAAAGCTCCCAACTAACAAATTAAAATGAGCTGTGTACATGTTGTACATATGTCATGAGAATAATGCCCATCTTTGGCTTAAGATACAAGCACATATGCATATAGTATTTCCCTCGCTTGTATTCATCAAACTTCCTTTGGAGTTGTTTGAGTCTTTCAATTTTCATCTTTCATAACTTGTAGTTAATTTTGAATGATTACGCAATTAAAGGAAAAAAAACTAAAACATTGCTACATTTATTGACAATATTCATCTATTAAACCTTTTCGCAATTTTAATTTGATAGTCGTACTTTTATGAACTTTTCATATCATTTCATTATGAATTTATCTTCAAAAGACTTCTAACATCATAACAAAATACCCCAACAATCACTTTCAATTTACTTTTTTCACCCTTCATATTTTTCCTTGAACTAAAGAAGCCATATGTTCATACAATTACATCAAAATTTCATTGATTTTCACATAATTTTGGCGAAGTGGTGAGTTCTTTTAACAAGTCTTTTATGAGTTGATTGCTACCAATTTTCATGTGATGAAAGTTTCATTAGGGAGAGCTTTCTTATATCTTTCTAAAACAGATTTTTAATACAAAAATTTCAAGTTAGAAAAATTTTGTACTAAAAAACGGTAAGAAAACAGTCCTAAATAAAGCCAGAGTCACTTCCCATATGTGAATGTCTACCCTTATGGTCAGTCTCCTTAATGGAAATAGCTTCCATATGTCGTGAATTGCATATACTCCTAGACAATAATATCATCTACATCTATTTGCATGGCACTAAAATCTTCAATCATATCTTTTTTCATTGGTTACTTCAAAGAGGAAAGGCTTAGCTTTCCAATACCACATAATGTGCAATCCTACACATTTTAGTTAGGTATTATCTTGTAAAAATGGTTCCTGAAGCCAAATGAATACGAAGAATCGCTCGCACTATGTGATGCACTGCAAGACAATGTCCGTTAGCATCCAACCAAAGATCGAGTACCTTCTAAGTTACTCGCTCCGCATACCTAAACGCTCTCTAAGTTGAAATAGTCAATCATAGGCGTTCTTTTCTTCACTTTCATTGAAGATAGGTAAACAGCGGAGCTCACTTGGACCCGGAGCTCTAAAAGACGGAATCAATTAAAGGTATCCACTAAAAATTTGATACAATATTATTAAATATTCCATTGATCGCACATTGTAGTATTGCCACAGACAGAAGAATGATTAAATAAGCATAAAATTTATGAATGTGTAAGTGAAAATTTTTACAGCATTTTACTTACTAATAGTCATTCTACCGGCGCTCCAGCGTAATGTGTTTGGTGGCTCCGACGGTGTATTTAGTTGGCATAGAAAAGCTCAAGACCTACACCACCTCATGTACGACTCCCATACATTAAAAGGGCTTGATACCCATCACATATGTCGCTCTATATTTCTATATATCTGAGGTGATATTTTCACTAATCGCCATTCGCAATCAATCACACTCGACAATTTCCTCAAGCTAACCCGCTCATCTGTGCTAAGTTTTCTCCAAAGAATCACACTGAGCTCACCCACATTACATTAGGTCGTATCCAAAGGGTCATACGGCAATATCAGCTCCGCAAAGAAAGTAATTTTTTAAAGTTATTATAAAAAGCAGCTTCCTAATACAAAAAAGCAGCTTCCTAATGACATGAATCCAAAAAGCAGCTTTCTAATACAAAAAATAATAATGGCCGAACAAAAATTATAATTATAGTCTGAAAAACAAAATAGAACTACCATACTGTACAAAAAGGTCAGAAAGTTGCTAGAACAAAAAATTAAAACAAAGCAATCATCTGTACAATACGATTTGAAAGAGAAATCAAAATAAGAAAAAAGGGCAAAAGTAAAGTGATGAATCGTTGAATAATATCAGTGAGAAATTGACCTTGGCAAAAGGAGGAATGTTAGTCAGCGTCAGCTCATCCTGTAGGCCCAACCGTGCTTCTTCAGGTATGCTCGAACTGCCTCTTTGATGGCAAGGTTGGGTATCAATTGGTGGTTGCTAAGTGGCTCCCTTGTGATTGGATCGAATTTTCCCACCTGCAATAATCACATCATCATATTCCAGTATAGTTGGAACAGATTCATGGATTTTTTACATGTTCATTCATACAAAAAGATTGCTTGCATGCATATATTAGCTGTACAATCTAAGGAGGAAAATCAGAAAAAGTGTAGTGAGATCTAAATTGTTGTAAAAATTGGATTTTTGGTGAACACTGATTGCTCTTCTAATTCATTCATGGGGAATACTTTGATGTTGTTAAGAGATCACTTCTGTTTTTTCTTAATATTTTGAGATAAATGTACTTAAAAATATGCTATTTTTATTTTTGTTGAATATCCGATAAGTTGATTTAAATGGTGATTGCGGCGGTCACCAACAGAGCAATGGCGGCGGTCGGTTAGACGATGACAGCAATATCTGGCTATAGTTGTTTTTAAAAATACCTCATTGACTGTTGTTAAAAAAAACTTAATCTGTTTTTTTAAAACCAACCAAAACTAAAAACACCTAAAAAATGCATTAAATAAATATATTTTAAAAGTAAAAAAAAAAAAGACTGGTGATCAGGCCCTAGTTGTGGTAGAAAATGCAGATATACTGCCATTGTGTTAGACCGGCTCTTGTGCATATGAGATGAAACAAGAGTTTCGGCCAGGAACTTCCACCGCTCTCCGGGAGGGGTCCAACAGTCAATTAGAGAAAGAATTAAGGGGTGGTTATGACGGAAAATTCAGAACAGTGGCTGTTTTGATATTGAATCATTATTGTATGCTTTAAGTAGGTTATTTTTCTAGGGTTTAGGGATATGTTTTGTTTGCTGAAATTAGATTGTTCTTAGGTTGTTTGGGCTCTAGCCGGCGGCTAGGGATTAGGGAGAGTCATATCTTCCTCTCCAGTTGAAAATCCATTGTATCTTGTTTGTGTTCTTCCGTATATCATCAATTAAAAGAATTTTCTCTTGTTATTCCTCTTAATTCTTCATGAGGGTTGAGTTAGGATTATTTAAATTAAACTGCAGCCAAGGGAATTGGATTTCTACAAGCGCTTCCTATCAAATTGTTTAGAGGGGCATGTCCATAGAGTTATGCTAAAAAAAATCATAGCATTGATATTCAAGTCAAATATCATGATACCTTTTGAAGGTGATCAAGCAGAGCTTTTCTTTCGTAGGTAACGCCACATGGGGTGATTACAGGATCCCGGAAAATATCAAGTGTTATCTTGCAACAGAGATAATCAGGTACCTGAAATAAAACATACCATTTTCATTAAATTAAATTTATACTTCTAATGTCCAAAATAGGAATAAGACTGTAATCTCACTTCTTTCGGAGTGTCATCCTCAGCAGCTTTGCTAAAAACTTCCTTCAGAGTTTCAATTTGGTCTATGATATCTTTTGAAACTTCGTTAATTTCATCTTCAGATTGAGGGGCTTCAAGAAAATGATGCTCCAAAAGAGCATTTTCACAGATTTCCCTGAAGAATGGAAGCAAGTTGCGTTTTATAAAGAAACACTCTCTCACTTGTATGTCAAACAAAGAAATTGAATTGAGGCAAATTAAATTCTCAGAACTCGCTGATAAGAACAATGTCACCTACTTCAGTTTCTGCAGACGCCAAGCTCGCTTGCTGGATTGAAGTTCCCATTCTTTGTACTTTCCTTTGGCAAGTGCCTGCCATATATCCTCAACTATGCAGCCATCAGACTTTGTAACCCTTCCAAGATCAAGAGCCTGTGTTCAATAGCGAGTACAACTATGTTATATACTGATTTGACATTTTAATACACTTATCATGTTATAATGCTATCCTGACTACTAAAATGCCTGCTGAGAATTTATGACTGGCAGCAAACACTGTTTGGAAGCCACAAAATAGGTGTTTGAAGCACCTAGTTTATGCATAGTTTATGAAGAAATTATTCTGTGCGGAGGCCGGATGCAACTCTACGTCCGGAGACGAATCAAATGCAGTCACATCAGTGGTACCGAGCCACGGTATCGAACAGTACCGATCCGCAGTACACAGCAAAGGAGTGATGTGACGCATTCTAGTTGATCTACGAAAGGCATTCGGCGTCCGCAGAATAATTATTCTAGTTTATGACAGATAGCTTCATATTTTATGATATAAACTCTCTGCAATACAAAACTAGGCTGTGTAGAATAATCCCTCAAACCTAACATTTTAGCCTCTCCAATTGGGTACTCCCATGGACTCAAATGCCGGTTTGTAAATTCTTGCATTCTAGAAAGTTGCCCTTTAGAAGTTTGAATCAGAAGTTTTCACCAAAGTTCAATCCAGAACGTCCAGCTTCTGCTTAAAGCATGAAAACTTACAATTGGACCAAAATAAAATCACTTCTCTCCATATATATATAACGAAAGCTTCCTCAATAATCCACAACAAGTATGATAGTTCTGCATTGGTTATGGAAATGTATAAAAAAAAACCATAAATGAATGGCAACCTTATTATATGTTATATTCGGATGCCATACTTCTAATTTATGAAACCTCTACTAATAAGGGAAAAATTAAAAAATTAAAGAGCATGTGAATCCAAGCCCTCGTAATAAAAAATTCCATTTATAGTGAAACTGGGCATAATAGAATCGATAATATAAAGATTATTACAGTAAATTAAAAAGATTAAGAAATAATTAATTTAGAAGAAATAAGAGTTTTACCCATAAAGAATACATAGTGGAAAATAAATTTGGGTTATTCATTTATATACAATAGAAAGTAAATGATATGCTTATGAGACAAGCAAATAAAATTAATGTAAAAGGATTCAAAGATCCAAAAGAAAAACAGAAAGATAAAATGATGAAGGTAGAAATCCTAAAAAGAAATATTAGGCCAAATATAAGAATGGACGGAGTTAAGGACTCAGAAAGCTGACCACAAATATTAGGATAAGGATAATGATGATTATGTAAGATGATTATAACTTTGATTGTTCAAGCGCAACATATTCATGTGTTGTTCCTTGTTCTAATTCAGATTTCATTACGCCAGAAGATTTATTTCCTTACATATCTACACCAGATTATTTTTACAAAGCAACTGCAACGCCTTTTTACTCACCCGAAAATGTGTGCACCAATGCAAGGTTAACTGTAGAATCAAGCCCAAAATCTAAGCCCTAGTTAGACCCAAACCTAACATTTTAGCCTCACGAATTGGAGTGCCCAATATCAAGCCCTAGCTTTTTTTTTAAAAAAAATAAAAGGAAATACATTAAAATAGGAAAGGTACAATCAAAGACCCCACACCGGGCCACAGCAATAGCTTACAATTAAAACCTCAAAAAACCCAAAATAAGGGAAAAAAGGGATATGAAACGGAAGACGCGGACTCAGACCAACGTCGGGTTGCCAGAGAGGGGCCATCCATGGGAGAAAAGAAATTCACAAATGAGAAGCTGCCAAGAGAACGAAAAGGGCCACCCAGGTTGCCACCAACCCTGGCCATCCACGACGCTTGTAGCAGCGCTGCTTCCTCATCGTCCATATAATAAAACTTGAATGGGCAACCAAACCAACAAACAAGCCCACGACACAACAAAAACGCAAGCAAGCCACAAGCCTACTCCAAGGGGACAGAACATAGCCCCCAAAAAGCAACCAAAAGCCAAAAAACCTGGTAAGCAACCAACAAGAAAACATCACCGGCCACGTCTGCCCCTCCCACGAGCCCTACCACGAGAGGCAACAGAAACAAGAGTTTTATCACGTAAAATGTTAAAAGGGTTCCCTGGGTAGTCATCCCCACTCGAATCCAAAGAACCAGAATCAGACCCATTAACAGATGAATCATGAAGCCAGTCCAAATGCACACGAACACGTCAATGCCTGAATTGTCCCCCACATAATACACTAAGCTCTTAGAATCAATTAAATTAACATAGACATCCACAAAATTGTTATTGACTATACAGTCATTCAAAACTGGAGGCGAGCTAGAGGTTGCAGACGTAGAAACCACACAAACACCCGCATCCAAATTAACAGGAGCAGGATTCGTCGCATTCGGGCAATCCAAATCCAACGGCTCTAACGTAGTACTAGCCAAAACAGGCAGTGCTGACCTCCCAGACAAAACATAACCAACACAACCAGGGACCTCAGCACTAAGACACGCACGAGGGGCGGCAAGTTGAGGAAGAAAAGGTTGAGCATCATGGGATAAAAGAGCGACAGCATCAACACCAATAACACCACCACCCGAATGAGACAATACGTCGACCACAGCATTATCCAAATCATCCAAATTGACCACAACAGCAGGGGCAGAAGCGCAAGCAGGCAAATCTAAAGAGTGTGCCACAGGCACTGGAGACAATACAACATCCCGAATAGGCAAAGGAGAACTAGAAACACAAACTTCCTCATCCACATTATCAATAGCAGAATTAACAGCCAAACCACCATTTCCATGAATCAAAATAGCAGGAGCCGCAGGAGGTAAGGAATCATGAAAACCACAATCCAAATTAATAGAAGGCACCTCAGCAATAATAGGGGCAGCCACATGATTGGGCAGAGGGTGAAGAACAGGGCATTCAGGTTTAGAATGACCTAGGGATTTACAATGCGAGCAATAAGCAGAAAAGGGCTCCATATTAACCGATTGAATATAGCCTAAAGTCTCGGATCTAACCCAAATTTTATCAGGATAAATCTTGGTAACATCTAATTCCACCAGAACCCGAGCAACTGAAGGCCGCCTACCAGTGGAAGTCGCCTGATCAATTTTTAGAAGCTTACCAAACATGGAGCCAAGCCCTTGCAAAACTCTCGGGGCAAAGAGGTGAGGCCTAAGATTAGGAAAGGAAATCCAAATTGGTATAGTAGGGGATTCGACATCAATGTCAAATGTAGGGGACCATTTGAAAACCTTCATGAAACAATTGTTCACAAAATAAGAACGATGAGAGAAAACTCGACAATAATCCAAATCATTTTCCAGCTTGATTAGAATATGCTTAGGGTTGAGAACAGTGAAAGAGAAAACTCCATTAAGTTTGAGATTGAAAAAAAAATTACGAATCGCTTCCAACGACGGACGATGGGTAGGAAATTTTCCAACAAGTGCAAACTCAAAAGAAGCAACTAGGGCTAGCAACTCCTCATCAGAAATCCAAAGTGAAGGAAGCCCTCTAAAAGACGAGATCTTAAGATCAGGATAAGAAGAGATCGAAGCTTTAGAAGAACCCGCTAAAACCTCACGAAAAGACCGAGAAGAAGGGGAACCAGACAAAAAACCAGGATCCAAAAGCCTTTTGCCCTCCATGATAGAAAAAAGCAGCAGAAAAATTAGTGAGAGAGGAGAGAAATCTTCCTTGAGGCGGCAACGAAACCACGCAACGAAGGAGACGGTGCAAAACTCCAAACCTTAGCAGAGCGCGTCATGAGAAAAAAAAAAAAGATTTTCAGTGGGATGAGCGCATCAAGACCTTGTTAGACCCAAAGTCAAACCTAATTTCAAACTCGTGGAATACAAGAGATTACATGAAAACTACATTAGGTGTTACATGATATTCAAAGGGCATAATTTAAAATGCAAAATCAACTTCCACATGTATAGAGATGAACCACTAAATAATCAAGAAGAAAGAAAAGCCTTTTTTCAAATTCAGTAGGATGACTTCAAGATAATTAAGATTTTCAGGTTCACAAATTACTCCAGCCACCGTATTATTAGCTACTAAAGGGGAAAAGATACTAGACAAAATTCTCATGGCCCTCCCTTGTTCCCCAAATACAATATAATCCTAACCAAGCCAAGCTTCATCACAAAGGGAGAAAATAACGAGGCATGTCATAACAACGAGAGGACCAAGAATCAAGGAAAGCAAGGAAAAAAAGGAGAATAACCAACTAAGAACAAGAAAAATGTCATCTTTAAGAAAAATCTCTCTAATCTAAGCAAACCGAAATTATAACAATTCAACTGCCATCAAGAAGCATGAAGATATAATGGTCAATCCAATTATGCAAATTTAATCTTCCTTCAAAGAGAGCCAACGTTCATGAGGATCAAGAAAGCTCAAAAGGTGCTAAAAAATGTCTAATATCACTACCACTCAAGCAGTGTGGTACCACGCCACATTGGGCCACCCACGTTTGAGGGACACAATGCATTACAAAAAGGATAAGTATTATTCCTGCTTTAGATTAGTCCAACAAAACCTCATTAGTCAGTTTCTTGGGGGTCGATCCCACAATTTGGAGAAATTATTACTTGCGGACACCGGACATAGAATTATGTTCAAACTCCAATGAAAATATGATGCGAGTACTAGTGTATTATTAGGTATTGCTATTTATTATTGTGAATTTAATGTGTAATTGTGTATTAGTGTGTATTATTGTGTACTAGCTAATGCACATCAATACACAATAATACGTCCACACGCGTCATATTTTCATTGGAGTCTGAATGTAGCTCTACGTTCAATGTACGCAAGTAATAATTTCTCCACAAATAGGAGGTTATTACAAAATAGAAAGAGTTTAGTCTTAACAACATTTATGACTGCCATCTTCCTTGGGACAAATCCAACACCATGAGTGGTAAGCTACACAAATGGTAAATACTGCTAAATTTGGACATGTCACATCAATTAGTTATATTTCATGGGAACTTTAATGTTATATGGTTTAACTACACAATTGAGGGGTCAAATACAAATTATATTTGCATTCAAACTAACGTTGATTTGCAAGAGCAAATGAACTCCAAAGGGAGGGTCATGATCCTTGTGGTTCTTTTATATAACTTAATATTGGTTAATTAGCAATCCAAATCAAATACAGGGACCAAAAGGGTGCACCAACACTTGGTTAACCATAAATCAAGAAAAAGTCATAATAATATTACACAGAAATCAAGCCTAACTGTTAGACCCAACTTAAGCCTATATGTCACATTGGGTTCATAAAGCATAATAGGCTCCATGCAAGCAAGGAAAGGCAGCATTAAATTCAAGGGACATGATTTAAAATGTAAAACAAACTCCTAAACATGTAAGGTTGGCCACCATATCCAAAAAAAAAGGTAGTGCACCTTCAAATTCAAGAGGAATCTAACAAAATCCAAGATTCCATCTCCAAAAATCAACCCAAATACCATATGACCAACCACTAAAGGGGGAGTCAAAAGATTGAATTTATATAGAAAATGTATAACTCATTAACCTGGATGTAAAGGTTATCAAAATAAAAGGCCTTTCCAATCTGATAATTTATTTATCATGAATGAGATTGAGAATAATTCTTAACAATTATCTTCTCTATCCTAGAGTTTTGTTTCCTATAATTAGGAGCTTGCACCTAAAAAATTAAATTCAGATGAATTCCAATTCTACTCATGAATTAATAAGTCTCTCCTCCTCTCCTTCTCATTAGCTATCCAACCTTACACCATCTTGCAAATTTAGGCCATCATTGACCTCTCTGAACAAGATAAAGCCAACCGCCCTCTCTCTCACTAGAATAACATCTCTTTCTTGCTCAAGCCAAGGGAAAAGGGGAGAGAGAGAGAGAGTAAGGTGCAATTACTCAAAAAGAAAGAACGCATCAACGAGGCATATCAAGGCAAGAAGAAGAACAAGGAGCAACGAAAGCAAAGAACTTCAAAGAGATAAGTCCAAGCAGAAACAAGGTGATGTGACAGAAAATAGTGCAAAGACACAAAATCTTCCTTTCTTTCAAAATAGATAAATATAAACACTAAGATTGCAAATTAAGAGACAACTTCTTCCTTAAAATATAAACAAACATAAACAATATAACAAATATTATTAAAAACAAAGACACGCTACAACTTATAAAAAAACTTGTGAAGAAGGATACATGTAGAGTTTGAAAAACCGTGGAGAGGAGTTATAATTCCAAGATGAAATACAAGAGTGGAAGGGGAAAGGAGGCTAGCTCGCAAGCAAAAAACCTGCAGGTTTTACATTCCACAATTTTTCATCTCTAAAAACCCTCCTTAAATAGCAACAAACAGTCACTATAAATAGGGAAAAAGAATACAAACAGCCTCCCACAAGTGCCACCCAAGCAACCAATCCAAACAGGGGAAAAAAAAACAAAGAACAAGGCACGACCAGCCAAGGAACCGAGCAGCCAGGCATTCCAACAGCCAGTCTAGGAACCAAACAGCCAGGAAACCCAACAGACACCAAGGGCAAGGCACGGCCAGCCCAGGAACCGAGCAGCAAGGCAACCCAACAGCCAGCCCAAAAACCAAACAACCAAAGAAACCCATCAGTCGTGACCTCCAAACACCAAGCAGCCAAGGACAAATGGGCCCAGCCCAATAAAAGAAAAAACAGCCCACCAATAAATGCATATTAAAAAAAAATTGAAACTTTTGCCTATATCAATTCTCCCTTTGTGGAAAAATCTCTATCTCCTGATGAGATAGATTCTGAACTTCTATCATGCGCAGACTAAGCCATATCCAACTCCTATATTAGAGCCACATACTTTCTTTTGAATCATTTATTTTTCTTGAATAAATTGGGCTTGAAGTTGACTCTTTCTCTTCTCAGTTCTTTCGGCACAAAAAAACATTTTTTCTTGAATTTTGCATAACTCATTCTAGATTGGATCTGTAGAACTTCCTTAGGACGGGATCCATTTGCTTGTTGGAATTTAGTCTTCACGATTTTTGTAAACAACAGGTTCTATTATATCAGGATTGTCCTTTTTTTTAATTTTTCTAAAGAAAAAAAAGGAAGACACATTAAAATCTAAGGCTCTGATACCAAATTGATGCGACAGGAAATAATGCAAAGACACAAATCTTCCTTTCTTATAACATAGATAAATATAAACGCTAAGATTGCAAATTAAGAGTCTTCTTCTTCCTTAAAACATAGACAAACATAAACAAAATAACAATATTATTAAAAACAAAGACACGCTACAACTTATAAAAACTTGAGAAGACCTAGAGTGTCAACATCATAGAGCAAGCTTGGAGTCCAAATCAAAGAAGAAAACTTAGAAAAGTCTTTTACACTCGAGGTGTTTTTAATTGATTGATGATTAGGGAACCTATATATATATATATATATATAATCATTTTAATCCATTTTAGCCTCTTATTTTGGACTTGCATAATAATGCCATGAGGTTATAATCGAATCAAGTAGACTTAAGAGCAGTTGTTCATGGTTTATAGTTTAAACAAAAAGTAGGCATCAATAAACGAGAGAATATTTTCTTGTCCAAGATTCACATTGAAAGTCCAGAGACAAATGAAATAGAGAGGCACATGAGTCAACTCTTATTTGGTCAAACAAATGGTTGAATTAATTGGAGTGGATGAAAATATAATCCACTAAAACCACATTGAATCCTACCTACACTCTTCCTTATCCTACCTACACTTTTCCTTCTACTTTCATTCCCTCACCAACAAATACTTGTCAAGTAAATGTTGGAAATGTGAAAGGCGTTGATCAGAATGAAGAAGAAAATGTCATTATGATAAATAAACGAATGAATGGATCTTTTAAAGTAAAATCCAAAGTGAAAATTCTAACTTATGAATGGATCTTTTAAAGCCAAACTCTCCCTACCTTAGGCAAGGAAGAGAAGTTGGACGTGCATAACTCTTCAAGGAGGGATAAAGGCTACCATTAAAGAGATTCATCAAGAAAAACATAAATGAAGTTGTTTGCTCAAGAAAAATGGCGCTTCAGCATAAATCCCACTTTACAGAGTTAATATTTCATTCTCCTTAAGGTAGATTGATTTTTAATTAACTAGATTTCTCCTGAGAATTATATCATGGTTTATTTAGATCTAGATCATTACTTCCAATGAGCGCAAGCCCTCACAGTTAATTATCCCTCATACTGCGTAAGAGAGAAGTCTCAATTAAGAATGAATAAATAAAAAAGAGCTTTGGAAGCTTAAGTTTTAGTCTCGTTTGTTGGGGAATGGAGGTAGACCCGATCAAGATCCTATAGTTCTGTCATCCAGGGAATACCGTAAATCTCGATTTACCAACGCTAACAAACCATTGGTTGTAACATCCAAGGAATTTGATTAACAGCCATAGGTTGCCTCCTCTCAGGGATCCTAAGTAGACTGAGGTAATTGGAGGTTGGTTTTGATTTTTTAATTTAAGTTTGAGGCTTATGACTCCTATTAGGAGTTGCCTAGAAGTTTAGTTTATGATGAGGCTTATGACTTCATTTAGAAGTTGACTGATTGTTTGGTTTAGTTTCGGGCTTACGACTATATTTAGGAGTCGCCCAAAAGTTGGATTTAGTTTGGAGCTTACGAATCCACTTAGGAGTTGCTCGTAGATTGAATTTGGTTCGGAGTTTACGACTCCACTTAGGAGTTGCCCAGTGATTTGATTTAAGATGGGGCTTATGACTCTATTTAGGAGTTGCCCAATAGATTAATTTAGGATAGGGCTTAAGGCTCCACTTAGGAGTTACACGTTCGTTGGTCGAAGCTTACAGCTCCACTTAGGAGTTGCTTGTTTGCTTAATTTAGATTGAGGCTTACGACTCCATTTAGAAGTTGCCCGATAATGTAGTTTAAAAAAGGGCTTACTGCTTCCCTTTGAAGTAGCTTGTAATTAAAGTTAGGAATATGTCTTACTTGGTCTCAGGGATCCCGAATAGACTGAGATGGTTGGAGGTTGGTTTTGATTTTTTAATTTAAGTTTTGGGGTCTATAACTCCTAGGAGTTGCACAAAAGTTTAGTTTAAGATGGGGCTTATGACTTCGTTTAGAAGTTGCCCGATAGTTTGGTTTAGTTTAGGGCGTGCGACTCTATTTAGGAGTTGCCCAAAAAGTTGGATTTAGTTTGGGGCTTACGGCTCCACTTAGGAGTTGCCCGTAGATTGAATTTGGTTCGGGACTTACAACTCCACTTAGGAGTTGTCTAGTGATTTGATTTAAGATGGGGCTTATGGCTCTATTTAGGAGTTGTCTGATAGTTTAATTTAGGTCAGGACTTACGGCTCCACTTAAGAATTGTCAGTTCGTTGATTGAGTCTTACGGCTCCACTTAGGAGTTGCTTGTTTGTTTAATTTAGGTCGGGGCTTATGGCTCCATTTAGAAGTTGCCTGATAATTTGGTTTTAAAAAAGGGCTTATTGTTTCCCTTGAAAGTAGCATGTTAATTTTATTTAGGTGTTTTTAACACTTCTCTTAAAAGTTCCCCGAATAGCAAGTCCTACTACTTCCATTCAAAGTTGTTTGTAGATTTGTTTTGGATGAGTCTTACGACTTTCATTGAAACTTGTATATAATTTTGTAGGACTTACTACTTCCCTTTGAAAGTAGTCTGATTGTTTGTTTGGTAGGTCTTACTGCTTATATTAGAAGTCTGATTGTTTGCTTGGGTAGGTCATATGGCTTTTTTAGAAGTTGCCTGTAAGTTTGTTGTTGATCTGCACGCTGAATCCAAAGGAAACAAAAAAAAAAGAAGCCATAAATCCTGCATACAAACCTCTTACCCGACAGATCCATGGATTCTGCCGCAAATCCAGTTGAAATCGGCGCCGAATAAGGTCATCTCCCACGATTCAAGCGTGAATCCCGCCTCGGTTCGTCTCCTTTCGCGTCTTTAAAAGCCAACCGAGCGGACACCAATGGCTGCTCTTCTCCCGTTCGCTACCTCTCTTCCACACTCGCCTCCTCCGAGCTCGCCTCCTCCCGTCGAGCCCGATCCCGAACTCTTCACACGGAGAGAGAGAGAGAGAGAGAGAGAGAGAGAGAGAGAGAGAGAGAGAGAGAGAAGCCGAGAGAGGAAGACTTACCTAGCCGAAGCCTCCTCTTGAAGTTCCGATCTCCATCTCCGATCCCGTCGACTTCTCCCCTCTCTGACGCCTTGCTCACAGCCGCACCCCTCTTGTTTTCTTCGGCCGAGAGAGAGAGAGAGAGAGAGAGAGAGAGAGAGAGAGAGAGAGAGAGAGAGAGAGAGAGAGAGAGAGAGAAAACCTTACCTTCCCTAACCTCCACCCGACTTTGCTCCTTCGACGACGTCTCTTTCCTGTCGGAAGAGTACGACATTTTGAACAGAAGTAAGCTCGATATAGCTAGGAAGGTAACTATCTCCTGTTCGCATGCTTCTCCGGCCGAATACTTTAAAATAGAGAATTAAACTCACTGTTAACAGAGAGTTTAATTCTATGTTAATCCTACTTAAACTATAACAGAGTTTTATTTAACTAAATTATAATTAATTAAGTTTAATTATAGTTAATTATTTTTAATTTTGATTAATTATTGTTAATTATAAATTAGTTATAATTTAATTTAATTTAATTTAATTATTTATTTTTAATTAGAATTAATTAATTATCATTAATTAATTAAGAATAATTAATTAAGTTTAATTATGATTAATTTTGTTAACTATAATTAATTGCTAATTAATTATATTAATTATGATTAATTAAATTCAATTATACTTAATTATTATTAATTTTTTTAATCATTATTAACCATGATTAATTTCTTTTATAATTATAATTAAAAAATAATAAATTCCCCTCTCCTCTCTTTCCTCGGCGTTCGCGTCGGGCCAGCAAACCACCCATGCACGCTTTTTTCTAGCGTGGTGGGAGGGAACCTGGTGCGACGCCAATGACAAGATAGGCGAGTGACTCCTCGATCCACGTGCCAACATCTACAACACCGACGATCGCTAAGGTATAACACTCCTAAACTCTAAACCTTTGAAAACCCATTCCCGGCGCTTGCAACGCGGCGAACAACCAACTCATGCACGCTTTTCTCTAGCGTGGTGAGAAGGGAATTCGTTGCGATGCTTGCGACGGGGCGGGTAACCAAAACCCCATTTTCGGCGTTAGCGACAGACCGGAAAACCAACTCATGCACGCTTTTCTCTAGCGTGGTGGGAAGGGAACCCGGTGCGACGCCTACGGCGAGGTGGGGTAAATTATAAAATTGCTTATTTTAAACTGGTGCTCGCAACCCATGCACGCCTTTCTCTGGCGTGGTGGGGAATAAAAATATTACGGCCGCGGTGTCCTCGTCCGAGGGCACCTACCGTGCACGCTTTTCTCTAGCGTGGCGGGAGGCCCAGTTTTCCCCTAAACGGGGGAGACGCCGAAAGGCTACCAAAATTTCGGGAAAATGCAATTCGTATTTGGGACAATATGGAGCTTTACTTGGACATTGATTAGAGCATCAAATGGACTTAATTCAAACTTAAACAATCAATAATAAGTTCGAATGCAAACGAAACAAGAGAACTTGATTGAACTCGGACTTGAACTCTACAAAACAACAGGGGACTCGAACGAAGGGAAGAGGCTCATCTTAAGCCTGAACCGCATTTGAACTTGAACTTGTGGACCTTTGAAACAAGATTGAACTTGAACAGTGAAATGGACTTGTACTTGGACACAAAGGCAAATGATTAATAAATAATTGAATCTAAATAAGTTCATACTTGAACTTGATTAAAATGCCAAGTGAGCTTTGACATTGAACTCAAGCTTGTGGATAAAGAACTTGATTCAAATTTGACTTGAGTAGTTGAATTCAAGTAAGGACTTAAAGCATATACATAGAACAGAACTTGAATCATTTGCAAGAGAACATGGTTTGAACCAAGTGAAGGGGACATAAAACTTAGACTTAAATCAATCATGGATAATGTGGGATTCAAGCTTGAATTGAGTTACATGAAATTTGAATGACATCAAAATTGAGTATGTGACACATGACAATGTAATAAAGCATGTACAAGACTTGCAACTAATACAAGACTTGGACAATCTAGCCTACAAGCATCATTTATTCACAAATTATGGTGAAGAATCTTGCAACCAAATGCCATCAAAAAGGTTTGATTCATGTAAATCTCATACAAGCAAGCAAAGATCCATGATGAACATTTGCAAGATGATGGTAATAAGAACATTGTGACATCCCCATAGTCAATGCAAACAAGCACATTGTCCTCCTACGCACTACTGCAAAATTCCATCATGAGTACAACACAATGTTCACAAATGAATATATAATATGTGCAACAAAGATGGTAATACCCTGTGATTGACAAACAAGCATATTCGAATAATAAGAAGATTAAAGGTGATTATAGTCTTCACGAAAACCATGTGGAGGGATACAATAATCCCTACTATGCTCACAAGCAAGTGAATATAGTCACAATGAATGGCGGAGCACCCAATATGTCATATGCAGGGTAAATACAGATGGGAACTATGGCAGATATAAGCTCTTACAAGATGTCATAGAAGACCCACTATATACCACATATTATCTACAAGCGTCTGCAAACATACAAGCAGGAGATTCGTTAGTGCACTACGATCCACCTACAGAAAGCAACGAGAAGTGCAAGACAGTCTACCTGTACGAAGCAGCGAATAACTCTATTCTGGAGCTGCTACGCCACGCCACCGGATCCGTAACTTTTATGCAAGCGGACAGAAGGCGTCTACAAATACTTTCAAAGTACCCCTGCACGTGCACAGTAGTTTGTATGCACATAGGTACACTAAAAGGGGTAAAAATAATCATGAAACCCGCATGGGCCCCGGCGAGTCGAGCGCGTGTTATTAGTACACACGTGACGTCTAGGGATGCTGCGCGGTTAACAAGTGAATTCAGGTTCGAAACCGATCCTTCTATACGGGTCAATAGAAGTCGACAGGGTTCAAACCATTAAGCAAATATAAAGTTGTGGCGACCGGTATATTTGCTTTAAAACATTCATATTAAGCCTTCAAGGCCTACAACAATATGGATTCACTGATAAATGCATAAAGCCTACGAAACCCGATCCTCTGTCGACAGCCCGATAGAGTTGACAAGGTTCAATCAATAAAGAGAAATGACCCCAAACACCCCGATGATGGCCGTGTTGAATACAGATCTCAACCGGAGGGGTTCCCAAATATTTTCAAATGTCTCTCAAATATCCAAAGTCCATTTCAAAATATTCCAAAGCTCCACCCAAAAACTCCATAAAAATCCCAAAATTCCAAAAATATTTAAAATTGAAATAAATCCATCAAAAAACTTAAAGCAAAGCCCATTCACCCCCGCAATAGTCTGCCGGGGTGAACAAATTCAAATAAACTCTAGCTCACAAAGAGCCAAATGCCTAGTCGAAAATATTACTATGATCCATTCTCAAACAATCTCTTGCCAGTAAGGATGTGGTATGTGTCCTCTAACCGGCAATTTCGCCGCCAAATGGCACTGCAGGTAAACGGTTATGACCCGGGGCTCTCTGTACCGAGTGATTTTGCCGCCAAATGGCACCACAGATACCAGTTATGGCCAGAGCCAATACGCTCCTTAATGGCGTTAAATCCTTGAGATATGAATCAATAGGATATGATCAATAGGGAACAAAGCCCTCTGTTAGCTAAGGTGGATTCAAATTTGTCCCCTTAGACAAACATCCAACCCAGGTCTACAAGGTACCCTTGGACGAAGCAACCCATGGCTGCCGACAAGGATCCTTCTGTCAGGTTGGGTCGACTACCTCTTCTGACTAAGTAGATCAGGGACCACGATGGCCCGGGATGACAGAACCATGGGATCTTGATCGGGTCCATCATCCATTCCCCCACCATCCGCTTTAAGTGTAAGATGGTGAAATTTCAAGTTTTAAGTATCAAACCCTCCAAATTTCTCAATATCCAAACCTTTCAAATTCCAAACTTCTAATCCTCAATACCAATACTCATTGCTGCTACTATATGCCAGATAACACGTATTCTCTACGTATCTGATTGACGACTAGCCTTAATCGAAAGTTCTCTCTCGTGATCGAGAGGGGTAATTAACTATAGGGGCTTGCGCCTATAGGAAACCAGAACTCAGATCATAAAGCCTCACAAAATGAGGGCGAAATATCTGGTAGTGTCTTATCTACAAACCCATCTGCCTTCCAAAATTTACCCCGGAACTTATCAGTTAAAACTCCCTCGCCAAATAAAAAAGAAAAGCGAGCGGGGAGGCCGGGGGGCCAAATTTTCGGAGCCCACATTTGTGTTTAGGGTAGATCGGACAACAATTACTCTAGTTTATATTTCTTTATTGCTTCTACAATAATATTTTTTGTTTCAGTATTTTCTCTTCTTGATTCAACACAGTTTCTAGTTATAGTACTTATCTTTTAGCACAATAGTTTTTATTACAATACTTATTGTCTTCCTTGCATTGTAGTTTTGTTTACAACACTGATTTTTCTTTGTTCATTTGTTTGCAGGAGCTCCAGTAGAAGATAAGATTAGAGAGAGTCGCCTTAGATAGTTTGGTCACATAAAACGATGACCTTCCGATGACCCGGTTAAGAAAGAAGAGGTATTAGATTTAACTTATGTTAAAAGAAAGGTAGAGGTAGACCTAAAAAGACTTTAAAAAAAATTAGAAATGATCTTTCTTTATTAGATTTATATGACAAAATGACTTTTAATAAGACATAATGGAGAAAAAGGATTAATGTAGTCGACCCCACATAGTGGGATTAAAGGCTTGATGTTGTTGTTGTTTTTATTGTATTTGTTTGCAGGAGCTCGCACTGCTTTGGAGCTTGCATTGCTTTGGAGCTTGTGTAGGGATTTTGTTTAGAGAGCTTCGCTTAGGTGTTAGTTTATTTTATTTAAGAGTTTTGAGAGTTTTGTGAATTGGTTTTGTGAGTTTGAAGTTTAAGTTTTGTTAGTTTGAGTTTTAGTTTTGTGAGTTCGAGTTTTAATTTTGTGAGTTTGTATCATGGTTTAAAATTGCGCAATATGAGGCTTGCCTTGAGGCCCGCCTTTGCGCAATTCCAGTAAAAAATGCCTCGATGCTTACGCCTCGAGTTTTTTTATGAGGCTTGCGCCTCAACTTGGTTGAGGCCCGCCTTGAGGACCGTCTCGCCTCACTGGCATGAGGCTTACGCCTCACGCTATATATATTTAAAACTTACATAAATCTTAAAGTAAATGCCTGACATTGGACTCTATAGGAGAGGAGGAAAGGGAGAGAGCAGTTCACCATAATGATGATTCAAATGAAGAACCTTAGTGATGACAGTGCTGATGACTTATGAGTTCTTATGTGATATGTCATTGCTATTTATTTTTGGAAATTGGAATTATATGTTAATGAAAAGAATACTGGGATTTGGGAAAGATAGAATTTTGAGTTGAACTATATTTTATGTTGTCTTATTATTGAGATATTTTGATTTCATTTGATATCTTATATTTTTTTATGTTTTATATTATTCACTCATTAATATATAAAAAATTTATCATTTTATATTTACGCAATCTTTTGATTTTGAGGCTTACGCCTCGCCTCACGAATGAAAAACGCCTCAATACCCGAATACGCAATTTTAAACATTGGTTTGTATTAAGATGTTTAGTGTAAACACGCATTTTTTATTATTTATTACATTTTATCTCATTTTATTATTACTTAATTAATTAAAGGGATTTTGAATTGGTCGATTAATTAGTTAATTAATTAAATGAAATTTCAATTTTATTTTTGAATTGAATGCTAATTAATTAGATTTTTAATTCATTTTAAATTGATTGATTAATTGTTAGATTTTTATTTTAAATTTGATTAATTAATTATATATCAATTAAATGAAATTTTATATTAATTTTTAAATGAATTAATTATTTATTATTAAAATTCTAAAATTACTTTTCACTAGCTCCAAAAGAAAATTCGACAACCTCACGACGTCCCCTCCCTGCAAGTAGGAGATACGACGGCATAGGATCTTTGAATTAGTAATCAACTCACTCGGATAAAAGATCAACAACGCGAGGCCTTCAATTTTAAAATTTATCCCGTCTGAATCAAAAATCACCGAGCAGGTCTTCAAGCTTAAAATTCATCTCGTTCAGATCAAAGATCAATGACACGGGGCCTTTGAATTAGAAATTATCTCGCTCGGATCAAAAATAGATGATGTGAGGCCTTCGATTTTAAAATTTATGGGTCTTTGAATTATAAATTATCTCGCTCCGATCAAAAATAGACTATGTGAGGCTTTCGATTGTAAAATTTATCCAGGCCAGAACAAAGATCACGGTTCGAGTCTTCAACTTTAAAATTCATCACGCCCAGATCAAAGATCAATGGCATGGGGGGTCTTGAAATCAACAGATACATGTTGCCTTTATTGCCAAAATAATAATGATAATAATAACTATTTAATTATATGGCAATTTCATTTAATTGCTTAAACCAATGCATTCACTCGGGCTCAGTCTGTGAATTAGAGAAAGATAGTTTTGAATACTGTCTCACTAACTATCTTGAAATAATTTAGCCGAAAATAAAATGACACACAAGCAAACAAAATAAGCAGGCTTGCTTGTGAAGTGGAGATCGTGCAGACACATGTGCAAGTAGGGCTAATCGCATAGAGTGGGTAGCAGGCTGATCGCGCGAAGCATATAGGCAGGTCCGATCGAACGAGTGAAAAGGTGTTGGTGGGTCGTGCAAAGCAGGAGTTCACGTGTAGAGGGATGGGGGCATCGAGCACTGAATCACGCTAGTGAGGGAGGACATGCGGCCGTTGGTTTGCCGCTGTGGGTGCATGTGGAGTGCTATGCAGGTCGGACGAGCGAACTTGTGCAAGAGTTTGGACTGTGCGAGGGATGAACGAAACAAGATGATAACAAAGCATAAGTTTTTTTTCCTCAATTTCCCTGCCTTTTAATTAATCAAATCATCAAACAAATGTGTTGCTTCGTGAAGCAGTGCATTTGTTTGCTCTGAAACCGTGCTGTATTTTTTTTTTTCTTTTTCTTTGTTTCTTTTCTTTTTTTTATTAGTCAACAGAAGCCCATCTTCAATACCCACTATTAAATTTGTGGATACTAAACTCTTCATCAAGAATTCAAGATTGACTCCACCAAAGTGAAAGCCATCAAAGAGTGGTCAAGGCTGCGTAAAACCACTTACTCACATAGTAGCTTTCAGCCAATCAAAGATACCCAAAAAGAATGAAAAAACTGCCTTCCAAAGAATAACAGAGCAAAATTGCCAAAACTGGAGAATCCTCCATTACTACTGGAGCTTAATGAGCAATCCTCTTGCCAATTCAAGCATGAAAACAAGTATAAGTCAATGTCTCATCAATTTTGGCAAGCATAAAAGCTAAACACTGCTATAGAACAAAGTCAAATCAAGCAGTACATCGAGGTTTGACATTGAGCATTAGCATAAACGAATAAAAACAGCAAAGAGATGCATAATTAAGAGGCTCATAAAATGATGAAAACTACCCAAGCTTCATGAAATATTAAGCTCTTAAAATTCAAAGTTTCAGGTAAGTTCACAAAAACTTCCTAAATGAGTTGTTGCAAAACACATCAACTTGGTAGCTATGAGCCTCGAAAGTCAGACTTCCCCATCTTGAGCTTTAATTTCATAGAATTGAAATCTTCTAAAGTGGGGAAACCATGATCTGAAGATCAAATTGTTTCAAAGAAGTCCATAGAAGAAGTTTTTTCCTCATAATCAAGGAAAAATGAGAGAATACAAAAACTAATGCCCTTGAAGCATCAAAGCCAGGTCTTAAACATTTTGTTATATGTCAAATATAATTGAAGTGATGAGTTTGGAAATGTGAAACAAATAAATTTTCCATAAAAATTGTCTTATTCATTCTTTTTAAAAATGCCACGAGCAATCCTCCTCCCCCACCATAACACCTGACGACAGCATGGAAGCATTTTTTTCGTGAAATTAGTTATTCCCTACTTAGAACCAAATAGAATAAGCCAGTATAAAACTATAACTGAAAACAAGAGCATCCAATGCTAATAAATACAGAATTAATTGTAACTTCAAAGTAAATTCAAGATAGAAAAAAATGAATATCATAAGAGCATGTAAATTATACTAACCTTCTCTAATTCCTTGATCCCTCCACTATAATCTTCCCTTTCTAAAATTGCTAGCCCCAACATATAGTGGGCCTATTAAATAAAAACAGTAAATTTTGCTCAGATATGACAACGGAACATGCTACTAGTTCAAACTGAAAAGAAAAGGATGTGGAAATTTAACTGCAGTTCAAAGAGTACTAATGTTTATATTAAAAATTCAGATATGTTCAATGATGAACATGAGCTCAAAAATATTTGAGTAAAATAATAAAATGGTATAAGCATTACGCTGTTTCGGATCATAAAGGTTAAAAGCTGATTGAATGTGAAAATTGAACAACATAACAGCAAGTTAGAGCAAAGTTTTCATGCTATTACAACAACCGGGTCCAAAACTACATAAGAAATTCTCATCTAAATCGTTTAAGTAATCTCATCAATTTTAATGAACTATGCTGTTATAACCAATCCAATCATTCAAGCATCAAAAGTTTAATATAATATGCTTTAATGCAAACATGAAGGAAAATGAGATGAGCGGATTACAAAAGAAAACCTTCAACTATCATCTTCTAAGCTTCATAATGAAAGCCTATTACTAAAAAGTCTGTTGACAACTTAATACTACTCGACAACATTAGAAAAAGTATGCATATGAGATTAAGGATCAGGTTATACATGATTGTATATGAAAAGAAAAGAAGAAGCTTAAGTGAGAAAATTAAATTAATTGGAATGGTTTCGAAAAGGGATGGAGATGTAGTGTTGGAGAGAATGAGAGGGGCTAGAAGAGATGGAGGGTGAAACAGGGGCAAATTAAATAGAAAATAAAAAGCTTCTGCCCAGCTTTTTTGCATTAAGGAGGCTCAAGGTCTGTTTGGCGCAACTTTCTCTCTGCTTTGCTTTTTAGATCATTGCCACACATTTATTTGGGTTATTGCATTTTTGCTGTTTTTTTAAAAAATTTATGCTGGAAAACTACTTCTGCCAACTAGATCTATTAGAGTATGATAGCTACAAAAAAGTTGTTGTTTGACTTTTTTAAAAAAATTGTACTTGCCCTAAATGAACCTAACCCTATTGGTAAGGCTTTATCCTTCATGTGATAATGATATTCCTTGGAGTCAAATTCAGCAAGCAATAGCAGGAAAACCACAGAAAAATAGCAAAAACAGCATATTTAGGAGGTACAATTGGTTGATTTCGATTAATAACTAAACAAGAAACAAAAGATACAAGCGGTCTATAATTAGAGAGGTACATAGGCTCTCCTAAAAAACCCAGACGCCACTAGGAAGCCCTAAAAAACCCTATAGAAAACTGCAACAAAATCAAAACATGCATGAAGAAAAATAACTATAAACCCCTCCTTAAATAAGCTCTCAAATTTCCTCCAAAACAGATTTCTTTCCTTATTAATTTCCCCCTTTAACTTGAATTAAATTAGGAAATATTTCCCCCTTTGATTTAAGTTAAATTAGAAAATATTTCCCTCTTTCATTTGGATTCAATTAAGAAATCTTTTCCTCTTTAATTTGAATTCAATTAGGAAATTTTTCCCTAATTAATCCTCCCTTTAATTCATTTCCTAGCATAATAAATTAATTCCTTATTGGGCCCCAAGAGAAGGGCCAAAATTCCTCCCTTGAATCCTGTTGCCGTATCAGTACTCCCTTCCTCAAATTGCACCATGTTCTCAAGGTGGAATTATAGAAATCGTCTCCTGATCATCTCATAGGGTTCCCATGTAGCTTTAAAATCTAATAAATCCTTCCATCAAACAAGGACCTCCTTTGCTCTTGTCGTGCTCCCTTAATCTCCATTGATTCCAAAATCACTTCCATGTCCTCAACTAAAATCACTAGTAGTGAGGAAGAGGGTGTGTGATCTTTGATAGTGCGCTTCAGTTGTGATACATGGAATACTGGATGGATGCATGACCTTGTTGGTAACCCCAGCTGAAAGGCTACTGCCTCAATACGCTCCATCACCTCATTGGGCCTGAAGTATCACAGGGATAACTTCTCATTCCTCCTCTTGGACAGTATCTTCTACCTGGATGGTCTTTGTTTTAGATAAATTTTATCCCCGGGCTCGAACTACACTTCCCGTTTGTGTTCATTTGCCTTTTGTTCATAAGTTATTGAGCCCTCAAAAGATGCCCTTTGAGTTCTACTAGTATAATGTCTCCTCCAAGTATTGATCTACATTGAATATTGGTGAAGTGCTTTGCCCGTAGTGTATCAGACGAGGTGAGTCCCTCCCATAAAGGATCATGAAAGGGGTTGTCCGTGCGGCTATGTGGAAGGATGTATTGTACCAATAGTCTATCCATGCCAACCATTTGACCCATAATTTTGGTGTGTCAGATATGAAACAACGCAAGTATGTCTCCACGCTCCTGTTGACTACTTCCTTATGGTCGTCCGTCTGTGGGTGATATATTGTGCTCTTTTTTAAAACCATTCTATGCATCTTGAATAACTCCCTCCAAAAAAGACCCGGGAATATCTTGTCTCTGTCTGATACTATAGATTTTAAAATGCCATGTAAGTGTACTATCTGTCAGATAAAGATTGATACAGCGGTGTAGGGATGTTTGGTGGAGTAAAATGGGCATACTTGCTTAGTCGATCTACTACCACAATTATTATTGAATACCCCTCCGAATGTGGCAATCCCTTAATAAAGTCTATGGTCACTTCCTCCCAAACTCTTTAGGTAAAGCTAAAGGCTACAATAACCCTCCTAGTGCCATAGTAAGGTATTTATGCCTTTGACACACGTCACAATTTGCCACCATGTCTTCCACATCCTGGTGCATTCCCACCAAATATAGCTCAGTCAATAGTCGGTTGTATGTCTTTTGAACTCCTGAATGTCCCCCTATCGCACTGTCATGAAATTCTTACAACAACTTAAGAATGTAACTTGAAGACAGTGGGAGTACAAACATCCCTTGGTAGAGTAGCTGGTATCCCCTTTCAGAGCATAATTGTTGTGATTATTCGGGTCCTTCAATAATTCTTCATTGATCTTCCTCAAGCCTTCATCCTACTCGCACTCCCTCCTCAATGCTTCCCAGTCTAAGATCATTGGTACTGGACAAGGCTACCACTGTGACTCCTCGACCCTCCTAGACAAGGCATCTGCTGCTTTATTTTCTAAACCTGGTCAGTACTGTATCTCAAAGTTGTATCCAAGCAATTTGAAAATCCATCTCTGATGCTCCTCCATGACCATCCGTTTGCTCCAACAAACACTTTCAGACTTCTCTGATATGTCCTGACTATAAAATGTCTCCTCAATATATAGAATGGCCACTTTTGAATTGCCAAGATAATCGCAATCAGCTCCCATTCATATACTGATTTGATCCTTGCCCCTGGTTGTGAGTACTTGACTGAAATATGCAATAGATCTCTGGTCTTGCATGAGTATTAATACTAACCCATAATCTGAGGCATTTGTCTCCCCCACAAATGGTTTCCTTAAATTTGAGAGTGTCAGTACATATACATTTGTCATAACTGTCTTCAACTCCCAGAATGCTCGAGTTGCTTCCTCTCCCCACTTGAAGTTATCTCTATTCAACTGCTCTGTCAGAGGTCTTGCTATGGTATCGTATCCCTTCACAAACTTCATGTAGTAATCGATGAGCCCCAAGAACCTCCGTAGCTCCCTTAACTTTTTAGGAAGAGGCCAATCCACCATGGCCTAAATCTTGCACTGGTCGGCATACACTTCCTCTTTAGATACCATATGTCCTAGATACTCCACCTATGGTTGCCCAAACATGCACTTTTTCAAATTGGCAAACAACTGATGCTCCCTCAAAATCCCCATAACTATCTTCAATTGCTCCCCATGTTCTGCCTCTATCTTATTGTACATTAAAATGTCATCAAAGAATACCAAGACAAACCTTCGGAGATATGGCTAGAAACACTTGGTTCATAAGTGATTGGAAAGTAACATGGGCATTGGTGAGGCCAAAAGGCATCACCAGGAATGCCCTTCATGTGTCCTGAAGGTCGTCTTGTGCACATTTGTTGTATTCATCCTGATTTGATAATATCCCGACTTCAAATCAATTTTGGAGAAAATCACAACTCCAAATAACTCATCAAAAAGGGTTCATCTATCACGGGAATTGAAACCTTATCTAGCAAAGTTTATTTATTTAGAGTCATGTAATCTATACAGAATCTCCAGGAGCCATCCTTCTCTTTTACCAATAATCCCATGCTAGAAAAGGGATCGCATTGGGTCTAATGATCCCTATTTCCATCATTTCCCTAATCAACCTCTCTATCTCATCATTTTGGATATGTGGGTAATGGTATGGTCTGACACTAATGAGAGAAGTCCCTTCTTTCAAGTTGATGGCATGCTCGTGCTCTCGAAGGGGTGGTAACCCCACCGGTGGCTGAAATGTTACACTGTTATTGTCTTTGTAGAGTCTATAATAATCTTATAGAGGTAGATGCAGTTGATGCTAATATGAAACTAGATGTTCACTTTTAACCCACTATTACCAGCTAAATCTATCTCATCCATTAGTGAAAACAATCTATAAAAAAGAAGCAGGCAGCAAGTATAAAACTAAACTGAAGCCAAACACTTCAAGAAGTAGTTGATCTACTACTACCATACCTAAAACCAAAAGCTGACTTGAAATGCAAGCTGTTTACTATTGAATATTAGGAAAAGAGCAGAGAAATAGAGAAGGAGAAACAGTTTAGTATAGATAATTTGTATATTGAACATCACATATTACAGAGCTTGTAATGGTTATATATAAAATGCTAAAGGACAATTGGTTGTAATGCCATGTGCTGTCGTTAACAACAGAGCAGAGCAGAGCACGTGAATGAATAACTGAATGGTGTGGTAGTGGAGATGATGAGCCCGTGCGGATTTGAGATATCAGCTGATTGTACATGAGTGCTAACATCCCCCCTCAAATTGATGATTCGGTGATTGAATCATTAATTTGTGCCGGAAAGTATGAAACCTTGTGGCTGATAAGGCTTGGTTAGGATATCTGCCATTTGATTTAGTGAGTTGATATGATGAACTGCAATTACATTAGACTTGATATGGTCACTGATGAAGTGATAATCAATCTCTATTTATTTGGTCCTGGTGTGCAAGACGGTATTGTTTGCAACGGTCATTGCTGAGGTATTGTCATAGTAGAGGGTTGTTGCGGATGTTTGCAGTTCTTGAAAGCATGCCAGGAGTCGTTTGAGCTAGATGACATCTGATGTTGCTGAAGCCAGAGCTCTATATTTTGTCTCCGTTGATGATTTAGCCACCCTAACTTGTTTTTTAATGCTCCAAGAGATCTTATTGTCTCCTAGAAATGTGCATAAACCTGTGATGGATTTTTGGTCTAAAGTGTTTGTGGCCCAGCAGCATCCACCTAGGTGCGAAGGTGAAGTTGGTTGCGAACAAGAGGAAGTCCATATTGAATGGTGCCTTGAATGTACCTCAATAATCGTTTGAGAGATTGATAATGAGAGTTAGTGGGATTGTGCATGTGTTAACAAATTTGATTGGTGGCATAGGCAATGTCCGGTCTTGTAATGGTGAGATACTGGAGCGAGCTGGCTAGCTGACTGTAAATAGTAGGAATGTCGAAAGGATGATATGCTAGTAGACATTTGGATGGTTTAGTAGACATAGGCGTGAGAGCTGGCTTACAATTGCCAAAGCCAAAGGCTTTGAGAATATCCTTAACATAGTGTTTTTGGTTTAGGAAGTAACCATTAGGAGTATGATGTATGTGAATGCCCAAAAAGAGTGAGACCGTGCCCAGCTCTTTGAGTGAGAAAGCAGTTTGAAGCTTGGAAAGGAGCTGCCAGATGGCTGGTCGATGATTAAATATGATGAGCATGTCGTCTACATACATTAGTAAATATATTTGTATATTGGGGTGAGAGTAAATAAGTAACGAGGAATCAGAATTATTGAATTTGAAGCCAATGTTAATAAATATGATGGGGAAATTGAACATCTGTGAAACCAGGAGGTTGCTGCATATAAATGCCATCTTTGAGATCTACATATAGAAAAGCATTGGAGACCTCTAATTGGATGATGTTCTAATTTCGGTGAAGAGCTATGATGAGTAAGATCCCGATTGTGGGAATCTTGGTTACTGGACTAAAGGTATCTAGGTAATTAATACTAGGGGTGTAAAAAATTGACATGACCCGTTTCGGGTTAGGGTCAACCTGTTTTAAAGAACGGGTCGGATTTGGGTCTTGATTTTTTGACCCGTTTCGAATATCGGGTCGGGTTTCGGTCAACCCGAAAACCCAATTTTATCTGATTTTGCCCGCAGACCCGCCAGCTGCAGCCCGCTTGCCTGCCCTCATGTTTCAACCTAACATTGTTTGCTCGTCAGCGACCGAAGTCTTCACTATGCACTGTCTTACACACTACTCTCTCAAGCGTCGACGTTGTTCTCTCATTCACACAACTGTCATAGATCCTGCCATCGACTCTTCCTCCTCTCAGATCTACAAGTAACGCTTCCAAGTGCTGTTGAGACGACAAATGCTTGTAATCGGCAAAATGCAAGCACCTTTTCTTGCCTAGAGGACAAGTTAATTATGGAACTCTACCTATCACATTTAGGTAGAACATATGTTCTAAGTTGTTGATTCTGTCTCGACACCTTCCCCGTTGTCGGAGTCGTTCCTCATCTCCCTCTTATTAAGGTTTTTAAAGACCATGTTTCAGAGGATGAGGTTTATGAGGCATCCGCTAGTTCCAACTTCGTCGAACGTAGCCCTAATCCCTCTCCCAATTCATCACTCTTCCGCTCGATGCAAACCCAACAACCACAAGACAAACTCACAGACTGCATGCCTACGACTTCTACCCGCGCATGTCAAGACTCCCGCAAAGGTTTCGTGTCAGGTCAGGTCACCCGAAAACCCGACGAGTCGGGTCCGAGTTGAAATTTTTTGACACGTTTGCAAAAAAGATTCGGGTTAGGGTCGTGTAAAACATTAGCAGGTTAGTGTTGGGTTCGACCTGAACCCGGTATGTAACCCAATTTTGACACCCCTAATCGATGTTGAGATCCTGATCGAAACCTTGGGCGACTAATATGGCTTTGTAGCAATCGATTTGGCCATCAGGTCGTAGTTAGTTTTGTATGTCCAATGACATCCAAGTATGGACTGATTTGTGGGAGGTGGAAGTAAGGATCATATGCCCTATTTTTCCAAAGCGAAGAATTCATCAGACATGGCAGAACGCCAATGTGGAGATTTGGTTGCTTGAGTATAACAGGTAGGAGTGGAGGATGGAGAAGTGGCTAAGAGATCAAAGATTGGCTTTGGTTTTAGATGACTTGTTTTTAGACGTGTTTGCATGGGATGAGCTGAAATTGGTGGTGGAAGTGGAGATGTGGAGTTTTGAGCGGAGTGTGACAGTTTCAGTGGATGTTGGAGGGATTAGTGAAGACCAAGTGGTGGTTGAAGTAGTTGGGTTGGGATCAGGAGGCTAAGAGGGAATATGTGAGCTAATGTGAGGTGATGATTTAGGAAAGACAGTGGAGATCGGGATAAGCAAGAGAGGAGATTGGAAATGGGAGCTTGTGAGGTGGTTGTTGATGAGGAGCTAGAGGCATACAAAAATGTCAATTCATGAAATAAAACATGTCTGGAGATATGAATTTTCTTAGTTTGTGGATTGAAGCGGCGATAACCCTTTATGTGATGTAAAGTAGCCAAGAAAGATGCATTCTTGAGATCTGAGTGTAAGTTTATTGGAATTTAAATGTTTGAGATGAGAAAAACATAAACATCCAAATGTTCTCAAATGAGCGTAGGAGGGGAGGCGATCTTGTAACAGTTGGAATGGTGTTTGAAGATTGCGGGCCGTGGCAAGTAGACAATTGATAAGGTAATTGGAGGTGAGTAAGGCTTTAGCCCATAATTGGAGAGGGAGATTAGCTTCATGTAAGAGTGTGCGAGTTGTTTTTTTCTAGCAGGTGGCGGTGCTTTCATTCTACCAGCCCATTTGTTCTAGGGTGTGGGGACAACTGAATTGATGGGTGATGTCATGGTGTAAGAGAAACTGCTTGAAGTGAGAGCTGGTGTACTCACCTCCACCATCTGAGCGAAGAGATTTTTTATTTTGGAATTAAATTGATTTTCAACCAGAGTGGTGAACTATTGGAATTTGGAAAGTGTTTCATCTTTGTTATGCATGAGAAATAACTAGTAAAATCGAGAGTAATCATCGATAAAAACCACATAATAGCGAGAGCCGTTGAGAGATGAAACCGGGGTCTGACCTCAAACATCTTAGTGTATTGAAGATAAAGAAGAGCTAACATGAGTGGAGCTTTTAGAAAATGGTAGTTTGTGACTTTTGGCAGTTACATGACTTGCATAAAAAAGAAATAGATGAAATCGATAGGAGGATTTTGTTGTTGAGGGGAGAGTAGAACACGTTGTGGCCAGGTGGGGATTGGTTCATATTGCAAATTACATCTAAGCCAACAGGGAGGAGCAATATGGCCGAATTTATTGTAAATCTGACAGATTTTCTAAGGAACATTGAGAGCTGACTGTCCATGGCTAGCTGGGATCAGAGATTGTTGAAACATGTCGCGACCACGAGAGGAGGTGAGAATGACTGTTGTGTAGATTATGACCTCTGTTGGCTAAGGTTATGGGATTGTTTGAGTACATAGCCAAATGATCCTTTGAAGCGGATGAATCTTTGAGTAATTTGGTCTGTAGGTTGATCTCCTCACTGCATATTAATGAGGTGAGCACATTGAGACTGATGGGATTAAGAGAGGTTCAAGTAGATATTTTGGAGGAGTTATATGTAGATGGTAGACCATTTAGGATGTATAGGATTATATCCTATGGATCAATGTGAGACCTCGTTGCAGTGATGTTATCCACGAAAGCCTTGATCTAAGCAAGATATTGGTTCATGGTGTTGTCAACCATTTGAATGTGGGGAAGTGCATTTTTAAGCTGTATCACACGAGATATGTTGGTCAATTAGAGCATGTTTTCAATAGTCCAGATTTCATGAGTTGTGGTGAGGTTTAAGAATGTAGGGAAGAATGGAGGGGGATATGGTGGAGGATAAGGTTGAGACTAGATTTTGATCAATGAGATGTCATAAACGGTAATCAGTGGTCGTTGAGTTGGTACTGATGGATGATAGGGTGGGGTTCAAGTGGGCAATTGAGGCGTCCAGTTAGATAGCCTTCAAAACCATTAGCCGAAAAGAGTTTGTAGACTTGGAGTCGCTAGATGGAGTATTTGTCATTGTTGAGCTGGATGTTTACTATGAGTTTAATATTTGACATGAGGAATTTGAGTGGGGAAGGTAATGGTATATTCTACCATTGAAGCAGAAAGGGATGAGGTGGATTGAGTGCTTGAGAGGTCTTGATCTTCCATTGATCTAGGAAGAATGAGTTGTGAAGCTTACTGCTCTGATACCATATTTAATATCAGGAAAAGATCAAAGAAATAAAGAAGAAGAAAAAAAGTTCGGTAGAGATAATTTGTATATTGAACATCACATATTACCGAGCTTGTAATGGTTATATATAAAATGTTAAAGGACAATTGGTTGTAATGCCATGTGCTGCTGTTAGCTGCAGAGCAGAGCACGTTAATGAATAACCGGGAGATGATGAACCTGTGTGAATTTGAGATATAAGTCGATTGTATATGAGTGCTAACATTTACATCATTCTAATCCAAAATTAGAGACTAAAATGCCATCAACCCATAAATAATGATCATAATTCATATTAAGTTACCCCAACGCAGCTAAAAAAACAAGATTTGTGCCATTGTCTTATTTCTTCATCCTAACTGGTTCATAAAACCCTAGTAAACAAATACTCATTACAATCAGTATATCCTAGCCTTTAACTTCGCCCCTATAAATCTACAATGAAATTCAGTTCAAGGCTCAGAAAAATTTGAAAGGCGTATAAGTAACAAAAAGCTTGCTAAGCATAGCGTACAACGGAGGAAGAAACAACACACCACATGACCACAGGGCAAGCAGTCAAACCAAATGAGGTGAACTAACCTTCACAGAGCTGCCGTCAAGCTTTATAGCTGATCTACAATCCTCTTCCACACGATTC
>CM033691.1:49474340-49503715 GCA_019514585.1 Dendrobium officinale
ATATATATGGTGTTATTAGTGTAATTTTATGGGGAAATTGTAGGCTTAAATATAGTTAGATATGCTTTGAGATTAGTATAGAAAAATTATTCATGGCTTTGATTGAATAAATTTTTTGACAACCATAATTATAAGTGTTTTATATGATGCTAATTATGATTTAAATGTCATTATAGTGCAAGGCTATGTCAAAGAATATGAGTGTCATCAATATGTTTTTCCTTTTATCTACTTACCTACCAATGATAGGAATGAGCATAAAGCTCAATAAATATAAGGAAATCAAACATTGTAAGCAATTAATAGAAGAAAGGGACAATATGCATGTTTTCTATTAATCAATCACATTTATTAAAGATATTTATAGGCATAGTTAATCATTTATCAATTAAACTAACGATAAATTCTAAATGAATTATAATAATAACAAGTAACTCATTTTGATCTGTTGGTTGACTTTCAACCAAAAGGTCTTGGGTTCGAAGCTTTGTGTCATAACCTAACCCGATATGACATGATATTACAAAGGTTATAAGATGTCAGATTGTGGCAGAGCTGACCCTAAGATTTAATTGGAGAAGTACTAAAACAAAACTTTCAATTTATGTACTAAACAAAGCCACTATATATTCAATTCAATATAAAGCGGAAGACTAATGAAACTCAACATGATTTTCAATATATAATCCAAAACATATTTATTCTGAAATCTATCTACAACAGCGCTTGACAACAGAGAAAATAACAAGATAAAAGTCAAGCCTGCAAAAATCAAAATAAAAAAAATATACTAACATCACATATCAGGGCCTCTTAACCAAACCATTCAGCTTGCTTCTTATCCTTTCATTGCTTTGAAAACAAAAGCAAAAATAGAGATGAGCTAACACAGCTCAATAGGCCATCATAGTAAAAAATAGAAATCAATAACTAAAATAAAAAAAAATTTGAAAACTAAACTAAAATATATATTTAAATTGAATACAATTAAAAAAAATACTGAAATTAACTAAATTATAAACAAACATTTCATAATGATTATCATAGTATCTCTTAAGCCCAAATTTTTATATATCTTTGTTACCAAAATCCCACCTCAGCACCCATTGGCACTGGCATAACAGAATTCCACCTCGATCACCCACAGGCCTAGGCATCACAACACTTTGTCAACAAAATTCCATGCTCACTTATGCGCTTGCATCACAACACTTCAGTAAAAAAATCTCACATGGATTGTCGGCATTACATCACATCACATCACATTTCTTTCATATTTTTTCAATGCATTTCATTAATTAAATCATAAATGGATTGAATTTTAAAAAATTGCCAAAATGTCCTAATAGTAGACAACAGAAATACTATTGAGCAAAAATTCACAATTTTAAAAAAATAATAATCAAATTATCATGAATTGTGTAAAATATCATTATGAAGTTTTTATTGAACTTAAACTCTATTTTTAGATGTCATAATAAATTTTTAAGTAGTTAAAAATCTCAATTTTTTTAAAATCATCCTGCAAAAAAATTGAGAATATACTGAAAATATTCATAATATCAATTTCTATAACATATAAAAAATTACGTGTCAAAAATTTTACCAATGGAAAGTTATATTCATTTTTTGGTCAAAGAATTATAAATTTGATATGAAAAATATCAAAAATATTAAATTATTGAAAAATGAAATAGGCAAAAAAATAACATATCTCAAGACGAGCAAATTTCTCAACTGAAACGGCAGGCAAAAACACACTATATATGATCACTAAATACTAGCTTTTTTTTATCTCTCCTCTCTTTCTTCTCAATTCTCCCAAACCCTTCTCTTTTAACGAAAACAAAAAGGGAAATGAGATTTAAAGTCATTTTAATAATATATTGTGCTTTTAATTTTTTAATAAAATAATAATATAATAATATTATTATGGTATATTTTTAGTGTAAAATTCATAGAAATTCTTTTAGGGATTCCAAAAATTTTTAAAAAATATCTATAAATAGCTCATTTTATTTAAATTTTTTTGATAAAATCAATTTGAAAAATGGATACTTGATCCCAAAACCCCCACTTGTACTGTTAGTGTTAGCAACCAATGTATTAGCATTAACCTGTATTAGAATATTTACATCTTTACCAACAATATAGTCTATTTATAGGATCACTATAAACATCTCTGGATATTATAATATTCTCTTTTCCTCTTTCTTGCTCTTGTCTTTTCTCCCTGAACCGATCCGTGAGTTCTGGCTCTTACACGCCAGTTCCTACATGGTATCAGAGCCTAGATGGGAGATCAAGACTCTTCTTCTTCCCTCCATCCTCCTCCATTCAGCCCGGCAGCACTCAACCAGAGATAAGCATTCCGGCGACTCTCAAATTCCTCATCTCAAACATCAAGAATCTCATCCCACACCCCCTCACGATCGACAACTATGCTATATGGCGGATTCAAGTTCTCCAACAGGTCACGGCAAACAACTATGCCAGACATCTAACCGGAGCCGAACCTCCTCCGTTTGATGGGAAATCGGCAGAACACGCTGTCTGGACGCTCATTGACAGCAACTTAATGTCGGCTCTCTTCGCTACAATCTCACCAAGCATTCTTCCATATGTCATCACCGCCACCACCGCGCAAGAAATCTGGACGACGCTTGAACGTCGCCTGCAACCTACAAGCCGTTCTCGAGTCATTCAGCTCAAGAACGAATTACATCACATACAACTAAAGAATCTAACGATGCAACAGTATCTTACTCAGATAAAGAACATCGTTGATAACATATCGGCGTCCGGATCCAAGATCGATCCCGAGGATATTGTTCACTACATTCTAAACGGGCTTCAGGCTACCTACAACTCCTTCGAGACGTACATACGAACTTCCCCTCTACCCGCTGATTTAGATTCTTTATATTCTCTTTTATGCAGTGAAGAGATCCATATAAATCAAGAAAATCAAAGGGAGACTACAACCGATCAAAATGCCTTCTATACAAATCAATACAACAATCAAAAAGGCAGGCAGCAAAAACGCTACCAGAAGACAAAATCTGGCAACAATTATTTCTCAGCTTCGAATCCCCCACAGCCGCAGACATCCATGACAACCAATACAAAACCCACTTGCCAAATCTGCGGAAAAGCAGGACACATAGCGATCAACTATTGGCATCGCTGTAACTTCAAATATGCGCCAACCGTCCCATATCAGCCCCGGGCAATGTTCGCACAACCATCAAACTATCCAACTCAAGATTGGATTCTTGATACCGGGGCAACCACGCACTTAACGCCAGATAGCAGCAATCTTCAACTAGCGTCCGTCTACACTGGCTCGGACTCGGTGTCTGTGGCAAACGGATCTTCCTTACCGATACAACACTCGGGACAGGGATTACTTCCGTTGCCAGACACCACGCGTAAGCTTCATTTAAGAAATCTTTTACATGTCCCGTCTTTAAAGCACAATCTTCTCTCTGTTTCTAAGCTAACAAAAGATAACTCTATATCCATTATATTCACTGCTAATGGTTTTCAAATTAAAGATTCGCAGGACAATCGACTGCTAATAAGTGGCCATCTTCGTAATGGACTCTATACTATTCAACAGCAGCCGGATACCAAAACAGTCGCACTACAAGCTGTCAAGAACTCTATGACCCTGTGGCATGACCGACTCGGCCGTCCAAATAACAAATTACTTTACAACCTTGCGAACTCTATGTCTCTTTCTTTTCCACCTGAAAATAATTTTTTGTGTAAATCTTGTAATATCTCTAAGAGCCATAAAATCAAATTCAATACAAGAACCACGATTACACACTCTCCATTTGATCTCATTCATGCGGATGTGTGGGGACCCGCACCAAATAATTCTCTTAACGGTTTTTGTTATTACGCAATTTTTATTGACGATTTTACTAAATTCTCGTGGATTTACTTCATGCACACCAAGCAAGAGACGTTTTTCCATTTTCGCAATCTTTGCAATTTTCTTTATACACAATTTCACAAAACGCCCAAGATATTTCAATCGGACGGCGGTGGAGAATTTATCAGTTCTTACTTCAAAATTTTTCTTCAAAATAAAGTATACATCAACAGATCAACTGCCCGCATACGCCGGAACAAAATGGAGTGGTGGAGCGTAAACACCGTCACGTTCTTGAACTAACACGAACGCTTCTACACGAGGCCAATCTTCCAAATCAGTTTTGGGCAGAAGCAGTTTCTATAGCAATTCACCTAATTAACAGAATTCCGAACAAAACAAACAGACTCCGATCCCCCTATCAACTCCTCTACAACAAGATCCCATTCTATAATCATTTGCGGGTGTTTGGCTGCCTACGTTATCCCTGGCTAAAGCCATACACCGAAAATAAGCTCTCCCCACGCTCTCAGGACTGCATATTCATAGGCTACTCCACCAACCACAAAGGTTACAAATGTTACAACCTTCAAACCCACAAAATCCAAATCTCTCGTCATGTGGTATTCATTGAAAACAATTTTCCTTACAAAACCGAAACCAATTATCCCAATCTCCAGGCAGACAACCAAACACCACCACTTTTACTTGTTCCGGCATCAGCTGTAACTCAAAGTCACCAAAACTTACCTACAAAACAAACCACCACGCCAATCCCTCACCAAAATTCCCTACCTCCCATCATCCCTCCTGAAACAACTATCTCGACCAATCCACTACCGCCGAAACAAACCATTCATCCGATGCAGACGAGGTCCAAGTCTGGAATAACCAAGCCGAATCCACTGTACTCTCTCCACAGCATACCAGAGGACATGGACACTCCCATTACATACAATCAAGCAAGACACATTCCACATTGGCAAAAAGCAATGGATTCAGAGTATCAGGCTCTTAAACAGCAAAAGACTTGGACTCTAGTCCCTGCACCGCCGGACAAACCAGTGCTAGGATGCAAATGGACTTACAGAATCAAAACATTACCAAACAAACAAATCGAACGCTACAAAGCACGTCTAGTAGCATTGGGTTACACTTTAAAACATGGAGAAAATTACAACGAAACATTTAGTCCGGTTGCAAAAATGACAACCATCCGAATTTTGCTCACTCTATGCAGCCAAAATCCTTCAGCACGCTGGCTTCACGGATTGCAAATCGGCTACAACGCCAAGCACACCGAACATTAAAGAAGAGACGGCGAACCTCCAGCCCTTCAGCGATCCATCGCTATACCGCCGAATAGCAGGATCACTTCAGTATTTAATAATCACAAGACCAGATATAGCATTCGCCACAAATAAAATCTGTCAACAAATGCAAAATCAGCAACTGCCAACAACAATTCATGCGATAACCAATTGCTATATCCGGTCTTTCACGCCCGCACAAAACACATAGAAATTGAATATTTTACATCTTTACCAACAATAGTCTATTTATAGGATCACTGTAAACATCTCTGGATATTATAATACATCTTTACCAACTCTATTTTTCTCTGGATATTTCTTTCTCTTTTCTTGCTCTTGTCTTTTCTCCCTGAACCGATCCGTGAGTTCTGGCTCTTACACGCCAGTTCTTACAGTTAGGTATCAATTTTTTAAAGAATTTTACTGGTACCCAAAAATTATAAAAAATTGGTTAAACGAAAACTCAATAACTGATATGCTATAACAAAGACAATTTGTGTATTAGACTTATAATGAATCCTAAATAAATTCTTAACTATTGTAGGTAAAAATATATTTTTAAAATTTTTTAATTATAATACTTTGTGTGTAAGTTTATTTCAAAAGTTTTCAATTCAAAGATTATCTTGAGATTCATGTAGATCATATGAATTTTTTGGAGTTTATCAAAATTACAAAAAAATTTATATATTTTAATTTTGAAAATTTTAAAATAAAATGCAATTATTTAGGAATAATATTAAAATGGCTTATGAATTAAGATTTATCTTTACATAAAAAAAAAAAATTTGATAATTTATTTTTTAATTTTATGAAACTATTTAATTCATGTTAATCACTCGGTTAAATCTTTTCAAGCACCCGTTGAGAGGGCCAACAATGCCGCACTTAAGCCCTCGTGGATGTCTCGACGAGAGTGATAGTCATAATGGGCCAGGATAAAATGTCATATTTTTAAAGTTATTTATAAATATTTATGTAGTAAATATATAAATAAAAATATGTCGAGTGGTTGCGTGTTAAGTCATTTTATTATCTTTACTAGCAAATTCTATTTGAAGTTCTTCCCTTATAATTCTTTTGCTTGTCTATTTATTCTAAATATCTTAGCATCCGGTAAATTTATTCTAAATAATAATGCAATCTACAAGTTTTATGAAAATACTTATAAAAATATGAATTCAATTTAAAATAATGTTTATTTATTTTAATAAATTGAAATTAACATGTAAATGAATTTTTTAAAATCATGAAATTCAATTTTTACAAAAATAATTATTTGTTTGTGAGATTTTTCTCAAAATTTGTAAGAAACATTCTTTGAACTTTTAGTACAAAAATAGTTTGCGCTTGCTTTGACTTTGTTTAGGATAGATTTCACAAAATTATTTTAAAAGCAACTAAAAGGCATAAAGGTTACGACCTGAAAAACAAAGTAGTAAAAAAGCCATTTCAATTGAAGCTTTAATTAACATATTAGACTCTTGAGCCGGCTCGGGTCTGACTAGTTGAGCTTATCGAGCTCGCGAGTCGAGCTTGAACAGGATTTCGAGCTCAACGGGCTTATTGAGCTCGAATAACCCTCTGGTCAACTTGATTTCTCTAATGGCTTTCCGAAAGCGGAATAATAGTGGACGATGGATTGCATGCAGATGATGGATCGCATGCCTGAAGACGAGAACCACACGCTTGGTTGTGGGATAAATGTCGGGATTGGAGTCGGACCTCGAACGCGGGAAAATGGAAGGTCGGACGTCAAATGAATGTTAGGATCACACGTGGTCGGGTTTGTGGGTGGCAAAACAAAACTGTGGGCGGGAAAACGAAAGGTCGAACGCCATACGTGGGATCGAAACTCGGACGTGAAATCGGAGCTCGAAACTTCGAATCGAGCAGCTCGACGAGCTCGTTTCAGTGGGACGAGTCGAGCTACTTTTGTGCTCGACTCTAGCTCGAGTTCAGTATTCGACTCACGAGTCGAGTTCGAACAACCCCTGACTCATCTGCACGGTTGACTTGACTCATCTGCACGTACCGATAGGACGGGTCATCCAACTAATAGAATAGGGTCAAAATAAAATTAAAGATTAATACGCGGATATGCCGAAGAAAGTTTTCTTCATGCAATGACTTCAAAGCTTTGATAACAGTAGAAGAAAGAGGAGCTTATAGAACGTAAGCAATTACGTAGTTTCTACTTGTAGAGAAATTCTAATTCACGAATAAATAATATTCGAAAATAGCTTTCTAAATAATAAGAAGGGCAATAGAGCTTTGGAATTTGCTGATTTTTCTAAATAATAAGAAGGGCAATATGGTACTGGAAGACCCATCAGCACGTTTTTCAGTGTGGCTCATCTTTGAGCTCAACTTGAGTTCAATTTTGACTCGTGAGTCGAGCTCGACTCGACTCATTTACACCCCCTTGTCATCGCGATAGGCCGAGATGATTTCTTTTACGTTTTTATGTTGAGACAGCTTTTTATGTTGTGCACGTATTCCATTATAATCACTAATTCACTATCATTAATTAAATAAATGAATTATAATATATGAAAAGTCCAAAATGCCCTTCATAAAGGCTTTGTTTGAGATAACTTTCTTACTGCTTTTTAAACCAGCTTGCTAGTATAAAAATTTATAGCTAAAAAACTTTTGTAGAAAGCATTAAAAAATTGTCTTAAAACAAACCTAAGGCTTCATTTGTGACAGCTTTCTTACTGTTTTAGGAAGCCATTTCTTAGTACAAATTTTCTTTTAATTTAAAATTTTGTATTAAAAAACAGTTTCATAGAACAATTGAAAAGCTAGACAAACGAAGCCTAAATTTTGTACATAATTTCTTTTTCACCGCATGCTTGCTCCATTATTGCCGTCACTGTTATGCAATGCCATCTTCTGTTACCTGCCACCATCAACCACCCCTATCTTTGCCTGCCAACTACCCCCACCGCCACCCGCCGCCGCCATCATCGACGGTTATCACTCATCGCGCATAGCTCGCTAGCCATCACCATTTTATTTTACTTCATACAACAAAGGAATCATCTGCATTTATGTTACTCTTATCCAAAAAAAACTCTAAATATTTTAAATACTACTTTGTATTCTTTTTTGCAGTGTTTTTTTTTTTTTTTCAACAAATCAAATAGCCCCAAAGATGACTAGGCTAAATTGATCAAAGTCATCAATGTAGCTCGCTTAAAAAAAACTACTCGCCATATGGATTCAGGTCTAATTCATATTTGACCTAACCCAAACTTAGTTGACCCAAATCTAATCCGTTGTATGTCGGGTCAAAATCTGACACGACATAAAATATGTTGAATTGAACCCAACACATATGACCTGTGTACTAAGCCGGTCCGGTATTTTTCACGGGCCAATCAAAAGCCTGATTTTTTGCACCGAATTTATTATACTACATTTTTTTATATCTTTATTCTTTACCAACTAAAAATGAGATGGAATATTCATACATCTTAATAAGATTTTCTACAACTTATCAAATATATATATATATATATATATATATATATATATATATATATATATATATATATATATATATATATATATATATATATATATTTGACACGACCCAAAAATCCGACTCGAACCCGACCCAAAAATTTCGGGTTAGGGTCAACCCGAACCCGAAATGGGTCGGGTTCGGTTTCAACATTTCGACCCGTTTCAAAAATTGGATCGGGTTCAGGTTAACCCTTTGACCCGAAATTGACCCGACAACCCTAGATTGACCCGTTTTTTACCCGAAAAAGAGGAGATATGCCCGTTTTTGACCCGAAAATTAGGAATTTTTGTTGGAAACGGGTCATTCGGGTGGTATCGGGTTGACCCGGACCTGAAGCGGGTCGGGTTCGGGTCAGGAAAATTGACCCGTTTTCAAAAATGGGTCGGGTTCGGGTTGATGAGAATAGTGCCGGGTCAGTTTCGAGTTCGACCCGAACCCGACCAGTGATCCGAAATTGACCCCTATATATATATATATATATATATATATATATATATATAGAAGAGAGAGAGAGAGAGAGAGAGAGAGAGAGAGAGAGAGAGAAGGGGTGGTTGATGTTGGTAGTGGATTCATCCCTTGCATTAAATGGATTTAACCTCCATCAAAATGGTAATATTATCTCATTTTCTTTGATACATTAACTTAATTGGAAGAGTTTTTTTGGATAGTTTTTTTATTGCTTCTTAAAACAGTTTTTTAATACAAAAATTAAATTTTTGCACTAAAAAGTTTCTTTAAGAAAAGTAAAAAAAATCATCCCAAACAAAATCTCAGTCTCCATATGCTTATTTCGTATCTCTTTAATATGGACAAATATAAGAACTAAAAAGATGAACATTTAATGTGTATTTGTGAAGCCAAACATATCACTATCATGGTAGTTGGCAGTAGGAGACTTCAATAAAAAGGGCATTTACATGCATAGTACTCAAATGTTCAAAACTTACCTATTTAACACCTAATTTTTTACTTTAAATAAAGTAAAAAAAAAAAAAAAAAACCTACTATTACAATCTCATCATTGTGCCTTCCATACAGTTGCCTTTCTCTGTTGGTCATGTGAACCTTCTACTGCAACTTCCTCATTTTTTTCGTCTGTCTATTAGTGTCGGTCCGTCCGTCGGTCCCTTTCTCAACGAGATCCTGTCTCCCTCGCCTTCTGCAATTGCTATCACTCCCAACCTCCCACTATTTTCCAACCAATATCTCACTGAATGCTGGTTCCATCTCAATTCGCTTCTATCCTACGTAGGGGTGTCAAAACGGGTCGGGTTCGGGTTCCAGAAATTGACCCGTTTAAAAAACGGGGTCGGGTTTGGGTTTACCCGGCTGGTTGCCGGGTCAACCCGCCAACCCGTTTAATTTAAATAAATTCGAAATTCCGCTCCCTGCCCGAATTCGAATCGGTGAATCCCGATTCGGCGATTCCCGCGTGACCGGCTGGCTACCCTGCTGCCCGCGGTCCGGCTGCCCGCCTGCCCGCGGTCATTTCGCTCGCGACTTCGCATCAACGTCAAGCCGTCAATCCAGCCATCCAGGCATCCATCGCATCGCGCATCGCGTGACCGCTGCCGCCGGTCGTTTCGTTCGCGTGACCACTGCCCGCCGGACACCGCTGCCCGCTGCCGCCGGACACCGCTGCCGCGCTGAAGCAGATCCCGGCCTTGCCGTGTCCGCGGGTCGGGTCGGGTTGACCCGAACCCGAAGCAGGTCGGGTTCGGGTCCGGTAAATCAACCCGTTTGTAAAAACAGGTCGGGTTCGGGTTGACCCGAATAGTGTCGGGTCATTTCCGGGTTCGACCCGAACCAGACCCGTGACCCGAAATTGACACCCTAATCCTACGTCCGTTGCGACCAGAATGCTAAAATCGAGCTCAGCTTCTCCATATCCTAATGATGGAGAGATTATTATGTGCGGAGCCCGAACGTGTCCGGAGGCTAATCTGGACGCACCACATCACCCAATTCACTATATATTGGATAACATGATGCAGCCAGATTGACCTTCAGACACGTCCAGACACGTCCGAACACCGTAGTAATAATTTTTTTTCTAATAATGAACAAAGTTTACCAATTTGGTTGACTTGGGTGAATCGGTGGCTCCGCGTGCAATTAATTAGGAAGCCAAGCCATCAACTTGACCACATGCCCTGACAAGCTTGTCTGCCCATTCCTTCCATTCTAAAGTTCTAAGCCTGTTCCCAACTCCCTATTTAATTTTGGGCCCTTTGCCCCTTTGTTCTTTCTCCACAGCTAAGAGTAGGCTTTCATATCTTCTCAATTATTTATGCCTATTATCACCCTATACATCTATAAGATTTTTTTTTTTTTTTTTTTTTTTCACTTTTGTTATAAAGCCAATTAGTTAAAAATATTTTTTTTATGATTTATCACTCATCAATTTTAAAAATAAAAGATATCTAATATATAATATAATGTTTTTTATATATTTGTTTGTATATTCATCAACCGCAAAATTTGGATATATATATATATATATATATATATATATATATATATATATATATATATATATATATATATATATATATATATATAATGTTTTTATATATTTAGATATCTAATATATAATTTTTTATATATTTGTTTGTATACTATTTAAATATCTGATTAAAATTACAAATTTTAGTTTATTTGAAATAAAATGTATATTTTATGCTATGATATGATTTAGACAAATGGGATGTAAATAAATATAAAGATTAAGATATTGCATATGTAAATCTATAAATTTTTTTTGGAATATATGTAAATGCTCCTAAAATAAATATTAGTATGCATTTAAGTGTGTGATTTATGTTATGTTTTTTTTTTTTAATAATGAGGAATAAATGAGAAATAAATGGTTCGAATTTGAAATCTAGCATATTTTACATATTGATGTTTTAATCTATTATTTTTAAACTATAATTTCATATAAGATATTATTATTATTATTTTAAATTATGTAAATAAAAGAATATAATTTCATATTATTTAAATATAATAGAGATGATATGTTTCCATTTTTAGAGCTCATTTTTATCAAATATTATAAAGATATTCTAACCCAATTTTTTCTCATTTAAAATTATAATCTTTATAGAACACCCTTTTTTTCCTTAAATTTAAAATTAATTTTTTTTCAATTTTCAGATTATTTTGAATTTTATTTTGTGAAAATAGTAAACAAATTAATATATGTTTGTTATTTTTATAAAGGACAATAATCTAACTTTCTTGTAAAATGATAAATTTCGAGTTTTAAATTTGAGTCAAATATTTGTGAAAAAAATTATATTTAAAAAATATTATTGAAATTTTGGTTTTAATTTATCTTAAAATTATTAGATATATTTTAAAATAAATATAATATATCAAATAATCAATCAAAATTTATATTATACTTATCTTTAAAAAATTAATAGTAACTCTTTGTAATAACAAAAATGATCAAAGCATCATATATAAACTATTTTTTCAGTATAAATAAAATTATTTTGAACAATTGATAAATTTAAATTTGGAAAAATTATGAACAAAATAAACTACATATTAAAAACAAAGTTTTTCACAAATTGAAGCATATCTAAAATAATAAGAACTCTGCAAAGACTTGGACTTCACTCTAATATAGATATTTTTCTCGTGAAAAATTGCACTAACTGTTTGAAGTCAATTTTCTCCTAATCAGCTAAGTATGTTTAATTTTTACTAAGTTTAAACTCCGGGTTGAGCTTGACATGAGCCATTTACTGAGCTCAAATTTGACTCGATCAATAATTATGATGCTCGTGCTTGGCTCAATTACAATTCATTTGAAAAGGTCGAATTTGATATGAAAAAAAATTTAAAAATATTTAGTATATATATTATTAAATTATTCTAAAATTAATTTTGAAAGACATTTTAATTTAAAGGAGAGGCTCATCAAGCTTACGAGCCGAGCCAGGCTGAGTTGGAGCTTGAACTCGTTGCTCGATTAGCTCACCTCGTGATTTCGTTCATAAGCCAATTAAGTTCGACCCAGATCATGAACCGGCTCATCTCACTTAAACCCCTAATCCAAATGGACATATCAAAAAAATTCTAAAGATATTTATGATTTCATAAAGGACAAATCATTCTTAATTTCTTTCTCATAATAACCCTTTAATTTATTATTTTTATCACAAAAGGTCTATATTGAATTTAAGGTGACTTTATTCTTGTTTAATCAATTTTCTTGAATAACATGTCTCATGAATGCTTATAAACAAATAATAATGATAAGAAAATTGGCCTTCCATAGTCTCTCATGTTCCCTCCACTGTGAAAGGCAACAGTGCTCCTCACATGTATGCTATAAAGAGTTGTACTAATTCAAAGTGAGGACATTAATTAGGGTTTTCAAATAATTGAAGCAAAGATATTGAACATTTTTGTCAAATCCTTCTCAAATGGAAAAGATTATAATAGAAGAAAATGTTCAAGGCACGATGTTCGACTCATTTAAGACACATCATGTATGCGATTAGGGGTGTCAATTTCGGGTCACGGGTCGGGTTCGGGTCGAACCCGAACTGACCCGGGTGGAAAACGGGTCGACCCTAACCCTACCCGGGTAGAGAAACGGGTCGAAAATCCGAACCCGGACCCGACCCGGCGGGTTGCCGGTTTGACACGACCCGACCCGCGCGGCATGGTACTCGGCAGCGAGCGACGACGAGAAACGGCAGCAGGCGACGGCGGCACCGCGGCAGCCGAGCGGCGCGCGCGGCAGTGCGCGACAACGAGAGCGCGGGGCAGGCGGGCAGAGGGCGGGAATTCGAAATTTTTTAAATTAAACGGGTTGGCGGGTTGACCCAGCAACCCGCCGGGTCAACCCGGACTCGACCCGTTTTTTAAACGGATCAATTTCTGGAACCCGAACCCGACCCGTTTTGCAATCGGGTCGGGTCCAACCCGGATTTTCCGGTCGGGTCCGGGTCGGGTTTTCGTGTCGTGTCAAATATTGACACCACTATATGCGATGTATCTCTGATATGTATCAGACACGTCATCTATGTGTCTAATTAGCAGTATGATATATATATATATATATATATATATATATATATATATATATATATATATATATCGAATGACTAAGGCCTTGTTTGATTCCCCGACTCTATTTTCTTATTTTTAACGGAGCTTTCAGAATGGCAAATAGAGAAAAAAATTTCTTCTGAAATCGGCAGAAATACGGGAGTTCATCGGACTTTATTTTGAAGAAGCGATGTTACCAAACAGAAAAACAATCCTTTTTTCGTCGATTCAAACCGCAGACGAAGAAATTACGGAGAAACAAACTAGGACTAAGTCAAAATGCTTAAAAACCTAATTTTGTTTCGAGGACCGACGTCCCTGTAATGCGAGCACCCATATATAACATTCGTACTGTGATACATATTAGAGATACATCGCATACAGTCTATCTCTAATTTGGATACATAAAATAGTCAACCAACTCCTTCAACTTTGGAGACTTAGGGTTTGTTTGGGATAGCTTTCTTAATGCTTTCTAAAACAATGTTTTAGTTAAAAAATTTCTTGAAATTAGAATTTTTGTACAAAAATTTGTTTTAGAAAGCAATCAAAAAGTTATCCCAAACGAAGTCTTAGGTTTCATTTGTGCGAGCTTTCTCACTGCTTTCTAAAGCAGTTTTCTAGAACAATTTTTTTATTTGTTTGTTTTTTTTTTTAAATTTTTTGCATTAAAAAGCTGCTTTAGAAAGAAATAAGAAAGCTGTCGCAAGCGAAGCCTTAGATTAGTTCTAAAAATAATTAGTGATATAATCAAAACTTGATTTCAATAATAAAGTACCGTTACTTCGCCGAAGAAATTTTTATTAATTAATTAAAGAAATTTCTTATCAAACTGTCTGAATAAATATAAAAAATTTAAATTTTAAATATAACTTTCTTTTAATGAATAAATAAATAAATAATTATTTATATTCACGTGGTAGCTTTCTTGCTGAGTTATTACAAGTGATGAGCCACACGGGGCTCTGCCTCTTGTAGAATGATGGAATGAATGATAACGGTAGAAACTGGGTGGCAATTAATGTAATTTTTTTTAAAATTATTGTCAAATTATATAATTAAATTCAAATTTTAATATTTATATTATTTCCTATATATATATATAACGGTGGAGGAACAGAAAAAGGATGGATTTTTTTTTTTTTTTCTCTGAAGGATTTACTGATGAGATTCACACTGATCATTCTCTGTGCGACTAGAAAGTAAAATAGGCAAAATTAAGTGGACAAAGAATTTCAATAAGAGATTTTATAAGTTGGATAATAAATAGGGCTTATAAATGCTCAAAGGGTTTGGTTGGATTATTTAAAAATATAAATGTTTTAGAAATATATAATAATATATAATTTAAAAATATATATATAATGAATGTATTTAACAAATATAGAAGTTGTTTGGTTTCATATATATATCAAGCATATTGATTTTTTTTTATTATGATATGATTTCGGTGAGGCTACATTTGTGATAGCTTTTTTACTATCTTATGAAGTAGTTTTCTAATTCGAGAAGTTTTTGTATTAAAAAGTTGTTTTCTTGAAAGCAAAAAAAAAAAAAAACAGTCGACAAAAACTATTCGAAACGAAGCCTAAAGTGACGATGATGACGGTGATGAACAGAGGCAAGCAGCAAACACAGATCCCTTGGCTTAGTGATTTTGAAGCTCTTGCACCTCTGTCGTTGCTAGGGATTCAATTCTAGCATTGATGTCTACGTGTATATTATGATTAAATTTACGCAAAATACTTCATAAAAGATTTCAAGGAAAATTAACACAAATGATAAAAATTTACATTAACTATATTTTAGATATTGAAAAAATATTCCATTTTTTTGTTATATATTTGATTTTTTTCAATTATTTGTTTTATTTCATATTAGTTAAATTTGAAAAATTACATCATTATTTTATGATTAGCAATCATATGCTACAAATTCAATTCATATGTGATTAATTTTACAAATAGATCAAAATAATAAAAATAATAATAATGATAATAATAATAATGAGAAGTATTAATTGCCATCCATAGCATTATTATAATGGAGAGCAGTTAACAACGACAAGTTTGGAAGTGAGCTTATTAATGGTTTCCAGTGAGGCTTCTACTAGCTAACATAATTCAAGAAGCCATTAATAGTACATAATTTAAAGAGGAGGTCGTGGTCTTGTTCATGATGCATTTATTATTTTCAGAAGACAATGGAGTTTTGTATTAATTTTTTAGGCTCATGGACTCTGAAAATGCCAATTTTAATATAAATCCATAATAATAATACTATTATTATTATTATTATTTAGAATTACTTCCAAACTAGTTCAATAAAACTATAATGTCTTTAACATCCTATAAAATAATGTCATCTCTGACGACTGGCATCTACGATGGCTCGACCGTACCCTCATCATTTTCGATGATCGAAAAGGTATATTAGTCCTAATGAAGTTAGGGTATCCCCACCCTGTGTTCACTACATTAAAAAAAAAAGACTTCGTAGCACTTAGAATAGGCTTTCGTGCATAGCGGTATTAACCCCCACAAAAATAGCCTGCGGGGATTTCAAAATCGTTGCATATTCGCTGGGAGTCTAAATGCTCCCTGATATATAGTGTACCAAAATTTCTAGTGTTGAGAAGGTATCAAAATGTCATGAATTTTATTTTTTTTAGTACTTAGAAAGTACATAATATGTGCTCCAAAAATAGAATGTTATAAACTGAATGCACAATTGTGTAGCTTTATATATATAGTGTATACATAACTATATACTCATCACTCACACTGCGAATATGATCTATCACTATACATATTTACATAGCTCTCTCTCTCTCTCTCTCTCTCTCTCTCTCTCTCTCTCTCTCTCTCTCTTTAAAAATTATAGAATATGATGAGAAGCTTAAGCACTCAACTAACAGACTAAGGGTTTGTTTGGGGCAGCTTTCTATTTCAGGCTATATCCACAATTTTGCTTGGCTGCTGCTTTCTCACTACTTTTGTGATGGAAAGTTGTTTTTTGCAACCATAATAACAAAGTTATTTTCTTCACATCAAATTCACAATCAACTTAATAAAATGATGCATTTGTCCCAAATTAGAAAAATTATTTTGTTAAGGCATCACTGGATGACGTTTAGAGACCAACCAGAACGCGCCACGTCATTTTTTTCTTGACACCGGTGCTCAGTATCGTTGTGTACCTGGTGATGTAGCGCGTTCTGATTGATCTCCAGACCGTTCCGTGTCCACTCAGAATAATTTCTCCCTAAATAGAGACTTAAATGAATTGCAACATATAGCTTTCATTTTTCATTTTTCTTTTTTCAAATCAAAATGTCTCATAAAATGCTCCTAAATTATGATTGAAATTTTCATTAAATAAATTTCCATTTTCTCGTGCAATAATAAGATCGGTAATTTACTCTTATATTATATTTGGAGCTAAGGATAAGCTCATAAGCCATAAATGCAACACGTGATATTTGATCCCTACATAGATTTAGCCGTTCACGTTTCTTGCATGCAAAGGAATGGGACAACCTTCACTGTCAAAAACGTTGAAGGGGCATTGGAGTAGTTAACCAAGGAAAAAAGATACATCTTATATTATTTTAGTATTTAGGGTTTTATTTTTATTTTTTTCAATTGAATTGAAATACACTTTTTGTGAGTGTGACTCGATCTGAATTTTTCAAATTTAATTATATATATATATATATATATATACAAAAGAATGGCTGACATAGTTGACCAACATATAAATTGTGACATACTAATACACAAATCAAATATCATCCTGTGAAAAAAATTGATGATTTACAGGTTGACTTTGGACTAAGAAAGTTTTTTTTTTCTAATTATATCATCTAAATGATAGAGATATAGTGAAAAGAACATGCTTAATAAGTGGATCTATCAACCTTAAGATCATGAATTCAAGTAGGCAAAAATTGAAAATAAATTACGTAGATTTAATCCTATATTGTTTAATGATTATAAAGTATGGTTAGAGTATATATAGTCCCGTTAAAGATGCAGCTTATTGCTAATTTTGTTATCTTTATAGATCAGAAGTAGGAGAGCAAGTGGTAATAGAATTAACACAGAGAGATTTCTAAATTGAAAAAAAAGGATAGATTTCAAATTCATGTTGGGCAAGTAAATAGTTTTCATAAAAAATGTGAAGATTTGATGGATCAAAAGCAAGACATCAACTTTGCTTTTAGAAGATCGTTTGATCAAAATTGGAGAGATTACATAACTCATTTACCTGCTAGTATTGATTGTCTATTTTTTATTGCATCAAAGCTTAGTTTTCTGTGGTCATGATAAATCATATGAGACAATTTTTTTTTTTAGGAAACATATATTAATAATAAGAAAACACGGTTACAATAAGATAGAGCAAGGAAAAAAAGACTGAAGAAAAATTACAATAAACCACGGGTTCAGTAAGTGGATGAGGCTTCCAGCACCACCGACACCCCACCAGGACCGTCCAAAAGGTGGAGAAAACAGCCGACCCGAACCAACCCGAAAAATCCACAGCAATGATTGCCACCAGCGAAGTACAATGATGCGAGCCCCAACCCATCATTGCCCAATCTTCGACAAAAACAGCAAAACCGCACATAAACAACAATAAATAAAACCAAGACATTGGATTTGCAGAAACCACTATCGCCTACGGTGACCCCTGCCTCTACCACGAGATCTGCCCCGAGTTCCAACATAAGAAATGGGTCTAACATTAAAAAGAGTGAAATCGCATCCCGGGTCAGAACCACCACAGAAATCCGGCGACGCCAAACCAGCACCATCAGAGAATTCGGAATCAGGCTCACCCTCGGACGAATCCAACCAATTCAAATGGTTCCTAATATCCAGTCCAGAACTGTCGCCTAAGGAATTGCCCACAAATCGCGCATCAACCAAATTTACAGGAACCTCAATGAAATTATTAGAAACCGTAGTGCATTTTTGAGACACATCCGTATTTAGAACCTGAGAGATTGCCCCAGGAAAAACCCCAACAGGTTCACCCACAGAATTGTCCGGTAATTCCTCAACACAATTAAACGGTAATTTAGGTGGAAAAAAAGGCACAACATTAGGAGATAAGGCAAAATTAACATCAAAATCATTTTCCAGCCTTTCACCAACACTCCTAGCATTCACTGTACAAATAACAGCTCCTTCTCGCGCAACATTGACGGAAGAAGGGAGAGAAACATTAGCATTATTATGATCCACACGAACACAATTTGAAACAGCAACATTAGGAGAAACTAAAGCCTGATCAATACCCCCCTCAGCCATCCCAGAAAGCACACACGCATCAGGCGAACCAACCCGACAATCAACATCAGGCAAGATCACACCCTCCACACCAGCAGATTGATTATTAACAAGCGTTTCACAATCTAAATCATCTCGCTCTAATACAACATTACATAAATTCGCAGAAATATCACAACCATGAGAAATAATCGGAACTTCATTAGAAACAAGGACAGGAGGAATGTCCACGGGGGCAGAGACAATAACCGGGGAGGATTTGGAAGAAAGTTTACGACATTCCAATTTCTTATGACCTAAAGCTTTGCAAAATGAACAAAAATTAGGCATGCCCTCAAAAAATTACTTTCTGATCATACCCCAACTTCTCCGGACCCAACCAAACAGAATCAGGAGAAGATTTGGTTACATCAATTTCTACAAGAACACGAGCAACAGATGGACGGGATCAAGAAGCCGTAGCATTGTCTGTATGAATCGGCCTACCAAAGACCGAACCCAACCCAAAAAGTATACGGGAGGAGAAAAGATAAGGACGTAATCCCAAAAAAGAAAGCCAAACAGGAACTATCGGAGATTCCTCCGACAAATCAAGAACCGGAGACCACTTTATAACTTTCATAAAACAGCCATAAACAAAGTAAGATATGTGAGCAAAAACCCTAGCATAATCCATATCATTGGAAAGCTTGATTAAAACATTCGTTTGATCCAACAAAGTCACCGAAAAATCCCCAGATAGTTTTAGGATAAAGAAAAACCTATGGATTGAATTTAAAGATGGTCGTTTAAGGGGAAATCTCCCCACCAACGTAAACTCAAAAGTCTTAGCTAGATGCAAAAATTCCTCTTCTGAAAACCACAGAGATGGCATTCCCCGATTCGAAGAAATACGAAAATCCGGAAAATCATTCGATTCAACGGAACCAGATAGAGCATCCTTAAAGGATTTAGGTTGCTTACCCGCAAGGATACCAGGATCAAGCAATTTTTTCGCCATAAAGAACGTACCGCCGGCAAGGAAGACGGCAGACGGAGAGGCGCAAGGGCAAAAGCCCTAAAAGGGCGAAAACCCTAGCAGACGAGACGGATCCATGTTGGGACTAGATAATCATATGAGACTATGAAAAAATATATTTACCCTTTTTTATTCTTACTTATAAAACATGCTATGATATTTCCTTTTGCTGCAACAACAGTCGAACGAGTATTCTCCACGATGAAAATTATAAAGAATTGTTTGCGCAATTGTATATGAGACTCTTGGACAAATGATTGTTTGATCACCTAATTGATAATGAAAGATTTGTACAACGGTTTCAAAATATAAAGACTCGAAGGGAGAAACTGTACGTGTAATGTAAGAAAAATATGAATTTCACATGCTTTTCATTGTAAGTTTTTTAATTATAAAAGTTATCCTATTATATAATAAGTTTATTTTTTTTTTTTTAACCGCTGATGTTGGTCCCAAGCCCGAATGAAAACAGGTTGAGAATTTTTTCAATATTCATAATTTGTGCCCCACATAAAAAATCATAATTCCGCCAATGTATATATAAGATAGACAAAGATAATACTATATGCAAATAAAGAAAATAGAATCAAAACATATTATGTTTATTTTAGTTTATATTCTTAAATATAAGCATTTTGAATGCATGCATGCAATAAAATACATTCCAAGTTTAAATGTACATTTTAAATAAACATTTGAGCTATAATTTTTTTTTTTAATTATCAGCTCATTTTGAATGCCTATATATATTGGGATAATCCAAAAAATTTAGACATATAAAACTTTCTGTTGTTTTCATGATCTTCAAAATATGCACTCTGAATCACCCAATCTCGCTCAACATGTATTGGACAAGCTCAAATCCTTCGTTGACCAAATCCGTTACCATCACAAATAAGTAGTAGATTTCAGCATAAATCTCACGTAATCATTAGCCCATTCTTACAATAACATGAACAAGTTAGTTATGCTTATAGTATGTCTTTAATGGATTATGTTGTTATGATTGTCTGAACTGGAAAAATTTTCGGCAGATTTTTGACGGAAATTATCCACCAGAATTTTTTTTTAAAAAAAAAATCTGCTGGCTTGCGCCCACGCGCTGCAGCCCGCTATTCATTTGCCCGCCCGCAATGGCCTGCATTGCCCCCGCCTGCATTGTCCCCTCATGAACCCCACTGCTTGCGCCCAAGCCCTATATACGTGGATTTATTATTCTATGCAGAAACCGGATGGCGTCCAGAGACCAATAAAAATGTGCCACGCCACCTCAAAAATATACCGCGTGCTCGGTATTGCGCTTGGTACCACTCGGTACCTAAGCGTAACCAGACGGGAGAATTGTCCGGTGTCCACACATAATAATAGCTTGTAAACATGACATCGATGAGATTCGAACTCTAATCACTAGGAAGATCTTCAAATGTCCAACCATGCACCCTGCTGCAATGAAAAAAAATCTTAATTATTACTATCATTCTGGACTACATCCTCAGAAGAACAAGCTACTATCATACATTTTATAATCTCATCTTCTCAAACTGAGCGAATTATTACGGACGTCCGGTAAGTCCGGTCACCCAATCCAAACGTGCCATGTCACCCGAATGCACTGATTCCGATGTATTTTAGTGACGTGACGCATTTGGATTGAATCTGGACAACGGACATAATAATTATCCCTCAAACTGAGATGAAGAGTAGACAGACTTCCGCTCACCAAAAATATTATGGTAAAAGTCAAGCAAACAGGCATCGATCACCCTCATCTTTCACACCAATGTAACTCCTACGATCCAGTTTAACACAAAAGCTAGCAAGCTGAAATCATGGTGAAGATGGTGGAAGGAAGCTAATTTGACTAAGTAAAAACTTGCGGACGCGGTCGCGGCCACATGACTCCACGTTAAGACCGCGCGAGCCATTTAATGCCTCAAACCAACAGCAACCTAATAACCATTAATTCTGCTCCCTTCCTTTCTCCTTCTCCACACTATAAATATAAACAAATACTGCACCACACTCTCCACTTCCCCAGTTCCCCATATAGTACTCCTTCCACCGCCACCGCCACCGCCACCGCCACCTCCAGCTTTCAATTCCGTATCAGTACTGCATCACTTCTCCCTTCGTAAGCTACCTCCTTCGTTCTTCCATGGCTTTCTCACAGAAGCAGCTTCTCCTGCTGCTGAGATCAACGCTCTGTGCTTTGCTTCTTCTACTGCTGGCTTTTCCCGGCCCGGTTCGACCGGCTCCTCAGGTTCCTTGTTATTTTATCTTCGGGGACTCGCTCGTCGATAATGGGAACAATAACGATATCGCTTCGTTGGCGAGGGCGAATTACTTGCCGTATGGGATCGACTTCCCCGGCGGGCCGTCCGGCAGGTTCAGCAATGGGCTCACCACCGTCGATGTCATCTGTAAGCGTTTTGCTTTAAAATTAGTGCTGAAAATAAAAATTTATATATATATATATATGATATTTAGTATGATAATTATATGTGATATTTTAATATTTCATTAAATATTTTTATTATAATGGAATTAAATAATTTCATGTTATTAAAATTTTGCTTGTTTAAAAACATGCCTTAATTTCCTAGCTGTGGAATTTTTTGGTTTTACGTAAAGAAAAATTTATTAATTTATAAATTAAGAAAATAAAAATATTACATTAATTTTTATATAATATTTATTATGATAATTATATTTAATATTTAATATTTTATCAAATATCTTCAATATTATTTGTTGAATTTATAGGTGCAACGAAATTAAATAATTTCTTTCTATGATAATTTTGCATGATAAATAAAATTACGATACAATAATGTTTTTTTTCTTATCATGATTTCTTTTTTATAAAAATATTAAGATATAGTTATTTTTCAAAAAACAATATTTCTTAAAGGATAAATAAGATTTTGATTTAGAAATATGTAAAAATTGATATATTTATGAAAACCATCCTTAATTTTCTAATTATAGAGCCTTCTCATCTATTTATTTATTTTAAAGTAGAATAAAAAAATTAATAATTTATAAATTAAGAAAATAAAAATATTACATTAATTCATACTTAAATTTCTTATAAATATATTGAGTTTTTTTATTTTTCAAAAATCATTAGCCACATAACTGTTCGTCACCTTTTTCTCTGTAATCTGTACTTGGTTTGTTGTTCTCGTGCACCTATTACTGTCCACCACCGACACTGTACTGAACTGCTGGATTTTTTTAATATTAAATAAAAATTTTGATTTTTGAATTTTGATAATTAATTTCTTTATTTAAGATATTTACAAATATATCATTATTATATTTTGATAATTAAATTTTCACTCTCAAAGCAAATAACAATAAAATTATTATATTCCCAAATATATATTTTTTATTGCAAAAAAAAAAACTAATTTTACATTTTAATAATTGCTCCGAAATTGTGCAGCTCAACTTCTAGGTTTCGACGACTACATTCCACCTTATGCAAACACAAGGGGGCAAGCACTTCTCGGTGGAGTGAATTTTGCCTCTGCAGCTGCGGGGATAAGGGATGAGACCGGTCAACAATTAGTACGTTACTAATTCTATATTTTTACATTATCATAAATATATATTAAATTCTCTTTATTCTTATAGGATTAACATAGTTAAAAATATATATTAACGTAAAAATATTATCAAATATTTTAAATTTAAATCAGACTCAAAATTTAATCGGGTCTACCTGAATCTTAATTTTTCGAGTCTGGTCTACTTGGAGTTGTTGTTTTGGTCATTTATTGAAACTTTTATTTGGTCCGGTCACCTGACGTAGCTCTACGTTCAGGCGCCACTAAAAGAGTGCCACGTGTTCTCACTATTTACCGCACGGACAACCCCGACTCGGAAAGAAGATGGGATTGCTATGTTTGCGTGTTGCTAGGTATTGGCTCGGTATTGGTCGATTTTGCTCGGCAATAACAAGAAATACTATTATGCGAAGGTCAATACCGAGCAATACCGAGATTTTCTCGGTATTGCTCGGTATTTCTCGTTATTACTCGATATTGGTCTTCACATAGCGATATTTTTCATTATTGCCAAGCAATACCTAGCAATACCGAGCAATACCTAGCAATATCGAGCAATAACGAGCAATACGCGAACATAGCAATCCCGGGTCATGTCGTCGGGCCGCGCGGTATTGAGTAAGACCACGTGGCGACATGTTATTGGCGTCCGAACGTAGAGCTACATCAGATCACCTGACCTAATAATTGTTCCATTTATTGGCACCTCAAGTGGGCACTCTCATAAGAGAGAAAGATTACTGAGGCTTCATTTGAGACAATTTTCTCAGTGTTTTTTTTTTAAGTTATTTTTTAGTACATAAATTTTTTGGACTATAAAATTTTATGCTAAAAAGTTATTTCAAAAAGTTGACCCAAACGAAGCTTAAGGCACAACGAAGCTTAAGGCACACAAGGCTTTAGGTTTAGTCTCACATTAGATATTTGAAAAAAAAAAAAGTTGGTTTATTAGGTGTCTGACCTTAACTAATTTTTTTAAGCTTTTGGATTGAATAAGGGTTTGACAACTACTTTATTTGGCCCAACTTTTGCCTATTTCACACTATCTCATAGTTTGGATCAAAGAAGATCAAAATTTGATTCGATTTAGACTTCGTTTGGGACGGTTTTCTTACTACTTTATATTAGAACAGAAACACAAAGAGCTACACAAACAAATCTGACATAGCATGGTCTTATTAGCTGTCTACTTATTTGCACTTATTGTTTCTGTATAAATAGTATACCGGTATACTATTGATCGATGAATGAAAACACTTTACATTTCCGTTCTTCTTGGTTCTGTATCTGTCTCCCTGCGTTTCTTCAAGAAGAACGTAAATGCAAAGTGTTTTCATTCATCTCAATAGTACACCGGTACACTATTTATACATAAACAATAAGTGCAAATAAGTAGACAGCTAATAAGACCATGCTACATCAGATTAATTTGTGTAGCTCTTTGTGTTTCTGTTCTAATACTTTCTGAAGCAGTTTTTTAATATCAAAATTTTTTTAGTTTAAAAACTTCTTGTACTAAAAAATCGCTTTAAAAAACAGCAAAAAACGTCCCAAACAAAATCTTATGCTTTGTTTATGACAGCTTTATTACTGCTTTTTAAAACAGCTTTCTAAAAAGTTTTTTTAAGAAACAGTAAGAAAGCCATACCAAACGAAATCTTAATCAAGATCATAGTGTGTATCACATAATCTTCTCTAAATCTAATAACTTATATCAACATAGAACCATGAAGATCATCATATCTATTTTGAGATCAATGTAGCACAATATTCTAAACCCTAAAACACTAATCTCAAAGCATACGCAATGATCTTCAAGCCCATCTTAACAAAACTTACATCCTCACATAAATTTTTTCACCATACAGGGTGGTCGGATAACCTTCAGCGGGCAAATGCAGAACTACGTACAAGCAGCGCAGGAGATCGTCGAAATATTAGGAGATGAAGACACTGCCGCCAACTATTTGAGCAAATGCCTCTTCCAGGTGGGCATGGGGAGCAACGATTATCTCAACAATTACTTCATGCCGGCCGTCTACTCCAGCAGCCGCCAATACACGCCTGATCAGTTCGCCGACGTCTTAATCCAGCAGTATTCCGAGCAGATTAGGGTAAGCGTTTATCATTATAATCTTGATTAGAGCACCTAATTACATTCATTAATCAAGAGCTTTTGAAGATTTGTTAGATTTGTTTTGAGATTATTACTTTATGTTGCACGAATCTCAATGCAAATCTTATGATTTTCAGGCTCGTTGTGGTATAATTTGCATTAGGATACGTGTTTCAAAAATAATTATCATTATTGCACTAATCTTAAAGCTGAAAACATATAATTCTATTGAAAATTTTGTTGAGATATTCTGACCCATTTGAAATTAAAAAAAAAAAATTGTATCATGTACTGCACTAATCTTAAAGCTAATGCATTGATTAACTTAAGGCCCAATTTTTTTTCATTAATTTAGCTTGTCAGAACCTTCACACAAAAAGCTTTGCATTAGATGAGCTGGTTGAATGACACGTGTTTCACAAATAGATATCATTATTGCACTTAAAGTTAATTAAATAAATTTAAAACTTATAATTGTGATAATATTTTGGTCAAGATATCCTGCCCTAATCATTATAACTCTTAATGCAGTTTTTTTGGGAAAACTCTTAATGCAGTTTTCTTTGAGATTAGTGCATTAAAAAAATTAGAGCGACATATCCTCATAAAATTATATCAATATGGGATACAAGATAAATGAGTTTGTTTTAAAATTAGTAATTTATATATTAAAATTTTGAATCGCACTAATCTTATTGCAAATCTAGTAGTTTACAATCTCATACTAAAATAATTTATTTCATACATATTCTAAAAAATAAGTCATCGTTTAATGCATGAGTACTAATCAATCAAAATCTATATTACACTAATCTTAAAGTTGATCGATACATTTTGACCTGATTTTCTTTCCATCAAAATTCTGATAGATACTTTACAACTACGGGGCAAGGAAGGTGGCAATCATCGGAGTTGGACAGGTCGGTTGCAGCCCCAGCGAGCTTGCCCAATTGAGCTCCGATGGCGTCACTTGCATCGACCGGATTGATAGCGCCATCCAATTGTTCAACAAAAGGCTCATACAATTAGTGAATGAATTCAATAGGCTCGATGGTGCTCATTTCACCTTCATCAATGCTTTCAATATCTTTCAGGACATCATCACAAACCCATCAGCTAATGGTAATTAAACTAAACCATCTTCGAATAATTATCCATAATACTCTTCTTATATAAGATTCAAACATTATAAAAACAATATTATATTTTGATTTTTTCAGGCTTGAGAGTAACTAATAGAGGATGTTGTGGAGTAGGGAGAAATAATGGACAAATAACTTGTCTTCCTTATCAAACTCCATGCCCTAATAGAAGAGAGTACTTGTTTTGGGATGCCTTCCATCCTACTGAGGCAGGAAACATACTTATAGGAAGGAGATCATACAGTGCTCAATCTTCTTCAGATGCTTCTCCAATGGATATTCGTCATCTCGCTCAAATTTAATTTGTATTTACTAATAGTATATTACGTAAGAAGCTAGTATCTGAACTCATAATGAGCTGATCGGAAATAAGTTGGGGAATCATAACGGGTCGAATTTGAGCACTGATCCTGTCTGAAAAAAATAACGGTATATGATGTTATAGTTGCTATGATACTTAAAAACTTTATAATTGTATTTTAAGTTGAAATTGTTGTGAGGGTTAGTGTATTTGAACTTGAATTAGGGTTTTGATTTCATGAGAGTGTGAAAGGCTATATAAATAGCCTTTGATTCGAATTTGTGTAAGACGATATTCATATGTCTGAGAAATATAAGATTTTTCTACTGGAAAGTTATTTGTTAAACGTAATTCATCAGAATCAGAGACTGATTACGATTAATTTTTTGTTCGTGTTGATTTGTTTTTGTTATGTGTTGGGCGGCCTCGTTTCTTACTTCCATTTTATTTACAATTAGCTCATTTTGGAACTGATGATAGTCATCTGGTATTTTCTTCTAGATTCTTCTCAATTTGGTTAATAATTTTTTATTATTTTTAGAAAAAAAAATTCAATTAAAAAGCATAGAAATTAAACTTTATTTTCACAAATAATTTCAATTTTTATAAAAAAATAAATAGCTAAATATTGAAATGAGATATATTTTCACCCAAGAATGGGTTAACATTGTAATAAAATAAATTGGAATCAGTTCAATGCTTCCTTGCTTCCTTCTCAGCCTGCAAAACAAAAAAAAAATAAAATTTATTAGGCTTAAAACTAATCATCTCCGCATCTCAAAACCCTAAATTTGCTCTAAGATTAGTGCAATGCAAAAGCTGATTGAATATTTACGTATCGCACTCATCTCAAAGACAATCTTACCGCGTCGATGACTCTGTCAAAGGCCTCGGGGCCATACCGCTCGATGTAGCGCTCGACGGCCTTCCTCGCGTCGAGGCTCATCAGCTGTATCGCCCTTCGCTGCTCCGCGCTGTAGTTTGAGCTCACATAGCTTCCAATTCTGACATATTTCCTCACATAATTCTCGTAGAGGAAAGCAGCGCCATTGAAGATAGGCAAAACCAGCCACATGCAGAAGAGAAGCTTCAGGTATGGCCACAAAGGAAACCTATTCATTGTTGAAAATTATTCATTTGAGAAATTTTTTTCATAAGTTCTTAAATATTAATATTAATTATATATATTATAAATAGGGGTGTCAATATTTGATAAGACCCGAAAACCCGACTCAAATCCGATACGAAAATTTCGGGTTGGGGTCAACTAGGACCCGAAACGGGTCGGGTTCGGGTTCAACTATTCGACCCGTTTCAAAAATCGGGTCGAGTTCGAGTTAACCTTTTGACCCGAAATTTTAACCCGAACTCGACCCGTTTTTGACCCGGAAACCCGAGATTAACCCATTTTCAACCCGTTTTGACCCAAAAAGCGAAGTTTGACCTGTTTTTTGAACAGCAAACTAGCAATATTTTTACTGTTCCAAGTCATTCGGGTTGACCCGGACTCGAACAGTGCCTGGTAATTTAGGGTTTAACCTGGAACCGACATATATGACCGAAATTGAAACCTTATTAAACTTTAGACATTTATAATTGATATGCATTTGTTAGAGGTAATGATAAATATGTTATTTCATATTTATAATGGAATATATTAAAAATAATAATGGATCTATTATAGTATTAGGTTGCTGGGACAGTTTTCTAATGTATGTACAAATTTTTTGTAAAAAAATTCTTTAAGAGACATAAAAAACAATAGTGGTTAAACCATAACAACGGAAGTCTATAGCACTAAAAAGTGGATGAATTTTTAGACTAATAAATCCTCCACAAAAAAATTTCAACTATAGTATATCAACTTTTCACATTTTATAACAACTCACCCAATAACCAATATCCACCACAATAACCCACATCCACCCCACAAACACCAAAACACCCAACCACCCCCCCACTACACACACACTATTCTCCTTTCAACCACTAACACATCATCAAACAATCAAACCCCCAAAACACAAATCACTCCCTACCCACTACCACCCACCCAAACACATAAACACCCAACTACAACCCTTTACTCTCCTCACAACAAAATCAAACCATCCCACTACAAAAA
>CM033691.1:50116340-50174015 GCA_019514585.1 Dendrobium officinale
AATGAATGTTGGTGGGACAGTATTATTTTGGATATTCTAATCTGCAATTGGTTTGGTAAGATTCTTATCTTCTATGCCTGGTTCCATTGAAATGAAGCTTCCAAATGTAAACTTTTTGTTTCAAAATGTATTCTTTTGGATTCAAGATAGAAGTTGAGACAGTTTTGCCTTTTGATTGACTGTAAAAAATGGAGGAGAAAGCTACTCTATTAACACCCATACATTTGAATTTCTATCAGAGTCTTTCAAATAATCTAAGGTCTCATTTGGTTGCTTGAAGTTAGAAAAAAATGATGAATTTGGAGGATTCTGTCATTTGGTTGGCAGTTAGAATTCAATACTGATTTGGATCTATAAAAATACCCACAAAATTCAGCAAAATTGATAACATTATCATTTTCTACAAGAAACTAAGGCTTCGTTTGGAATAGTTTTTGTGCTGTTTCAAGTACAAAAACTTCAACTTTTGTACTAGAAAGCTGTTTCAAGAAGCAGTAAAAAAATCATCCCAAACGAAGCCTAAATTAGTACTGGGGAACCCTCCTGATTTGGGTAGACGAGGGGGAACCTGTTACTTCAAGTCAATCTGATGGAAATCTGTCATATCTTGGAAGGTAACATGAGGAGCTTACTACTCTTTAGGTTCTAAGTCACTGTGTATTATTCATGTTTTCATTGTTTGTATTTTTGGTTCTTGGATAGGCATTTGGGCTGGAATGCGCACTGTTAGGTACTTTGATGCTAAGACTTATGAATGGGTTGGTTTAAGCCGGCAACCAAACATCATTGGTAAGGTAAGTTTGCAACAAGTTGGCTTTCTATCTTATTTCACTTTATTTCAAATCTTCTACTTCAAATTAGACAAGCCTTGGGATTAATTTTGCCAGAGCATTTCATAATTCTAACTTTTCAACTTCAAAAACTTGGTTATTTTCACTTATGATCGCTTATGGAGTATATTATGTTTGTAAAATAGAGGAATAGGACATTTATGTTGCATCACTAACATCTTCTCTTATAACTTGTTAAATTGTATTATAAATTTTGAATTTTTTTGTTCTACATAGCCATGCCTTCACTTTACTTCTGTCATGTTGAAAATGATAGACCGGTCCCCCTTGATCGGTCCAACCGGCTCAAGTTGGGCCGGCTCAGGTGCTACAGTAGGCGGAGGCCTGTTGGTCCGTAGGTTCCAAATCCTGCCCCCTTGGGTTGGGGTCCATTGCTTAGGGAAGAGAGAGAGAGAGAAAGAGGGTTGTTTAGTCCTTTTGAGTTATTTTTATGTTTGCTTTAAATAGAAGTTTTATATTAGTATTGCTGAATTTTTATTTAGGTGCTCGGACGTTCTTGGGTTCTAGCGTTGTCTAGAGAATTTGGAGAGATAGATCTTCCTCTTGAATAGAGGATCAATCATATCTTGTTATTTTCCTTCCGCTTTCATCATTTTCTACATAAAACTACTGTTTTTCCTGGTTTTGTGGGAGATTTGTGGTGAGTTCTCACTATTTTTTTCAATATTGATAAGTTTCACGCGAGTTCTTCAAGTGTTTCCTATAAAATAACAAACATACAAATCTTACATTTGCAATTATTTTTCCTTTCCCTTATAATCCATCTCCATTAAAACTACTAACAAGCCTTTACAACAAAATTCTTAAATTGACAATATCAGGCATAAAACTGATTTGTTACATCCTTTATCCTTCTTTTTTCCTCAACCTACACTGTTGAAGAGAAACTTTCTCTCTACTACCTTCATAGATTTGTGTATCCTTCTGCATTTTGCATGAGATGTGTATTTATATTTGTTTCTGGATTGAGGTTTATATGATTTTGTTAGCTTATCCATAGCTGATCATTAGATTGAATTGTATTTGCCATTTTCTTCTTAGGTGAAAAGAACATTGGGCCAGTTTACACCTGCTCAATGGGATAAGGATGAATGGCACCCTCTTCAAGGACCATGGAGGTTCATCCAAGTTCTTACCCTGTGTGTTGTGTTCCTCACTGTTGAGCTTAACACTTTCTTTCTTAAGTTCTGCCTTTGGATACCACCTGGAAATCCTGTTGTGATTCATAGATTGATCTTATGGTGGCTGATTGCAATACCCACCATTCGCGAGTACAACTCCTACTTGCAGGACAGGTTTTCTCCTTCATTGATCTTGTTTCAAAACCTCGTGTACAACGAAAAAAATTATGTCGGAATATTCTGATCGATACGAAAATAAAATATTCGAAGTTATAAGACAAATGATCAAAATTAGAAGAAATTTAGACAATAATGAAAAGCAATGGTATTGCTTTCTCTTTTTATTGTATGACTCTTAGGCTTCGTTTGGGACGGTTTTCTTACTGCTTCTTAAAGTAGCTTTCTAATACAAAAATTTAATTTTTGTACTAAAAAATTGTTTTAAGTAGTAAGAAAATCGTCCCAAATGAAACCTAAATATTTTATCTTTAATATCCTGATAGAAATTGTATTTCTCTTTTTCTACTTCTCTCTCACAAATTACTAATCATTCCAGGAAGCCAACGAAGAAGATAGGAGCATTCTGTTGGCTTTCATTAGCAATCTGTATAGTGGAACTCCTTACATGCATCAAATTTTGCCATGGTAACCGTTTTCTTCTCTTTTTGTCTTAGGCTTAGTTTGGGATAAGCTTTCGTACTGCTTTTTAAAATAACTTTCTAATACAAAATTTTCAAATTCAAGAAATTTTTGTGCTGAAAAACTATTTTAGAAACTAAGAATCCCAAACGAAGCCGTACTCTTATGCATAAGGTAACTTTGTGACCAATGTTTATTTCATTTCTCATAGGTCTATTTCCCAACCCTATGCCTCCAACATGGCTGATAATCTTTTGGGCATCCATGGCGATAATGCTGGTGATCTTCTTGTTGCTCTGGACATGGCAAAATCATCGCGCTCTGCGCAAAAAGAGGCAATGATTCCCTATTTGAATTCTCATCTTTCAATTGTTTCTTCTAAGCTTTGAATGATTTCTTCTCTGATTTCTTGTTCATAGAAGCCTTGTACATGTTTATATAAATGCCTACACTTGCTTCTTAACTCATTTATCTGAGCTATCCTTCTTTTGCCTTTGGAATAGTTCTTTGTTCTAATCCTAGTTTTACTCACTGAGCTGTTCATTTTGTATAATGGTACCTTGTACATATTCATTAAGAAGAGCTTTATGTGGAAGGGAATTGCTTCAATACTTTCTTGTGCTTGATGGAAGTATGGGAGTTTCTTTCATTTCTAGTAATCATTATGGTGATAAGTTTGGTTATGTGTAATTTGATTAGTTAATTCTTTATTATTTATTTTAGGAGATTTATAGACACGCCATATAATTTATTGTATTTGCATATCTGTCGTCCAAATCTTTCATATTTGCTTATATAACATTCCGCTAGGTAAATCATATCGAAACACAGGCACGAGGTGTATTTCACTTTAGATATTTGAAAATTAGTGATATTTAGAGTCTATGATGTTATATAAGTAAATATAAAGATTTAGATGTTAGATATGTAAATGTATAAGAATTTTATGGTATATATGTAATAACGGTGGTAAGTTTGATATGTGTAATTTGATTAGTTAATTCATTATTATTTTTTATCAACTTAAGGGGATTTACGTATATATCACATAATTCCTATGTATTTACTTATGTATCACCAAAATCTTCATCTTTACTTTTATATCACCCTAGGGGCTAAATCCATATATTTCAGTTTAGATAAATTGATATTACATTTAGGTTCTATGATGTTATATTAGTAAATATAAAGATTTGGATGGTAGAGATGTAAAGACTTAAAAATGTTATGGATATATATAATTCATTGGAATTTTTTAGTTAAATCACATCTAAACATGTGAATGAAAATGTGTATTGTAATTTAGATAAGATATATCATATATTTGTGGAATTTAGAGTTTAGGATGTTGTATTAGTAAATATAAAAATTTATTTGATAGATATGCAAATATATAAATTTTTTTACCTCAATTGAAAGCAATAGCTTTATCATGATATTTTATATGAAGAATCTATATACGTAGTGCATATGCTCCTGATGAAGTCTCCAGGATGGAAGCCCTAGCCGCTCTCTGCCGGCGGTGCTCTTCTTCCTCCGCGTGCCAAGAGAAGTCTTTTTTCCTTTTCTTTTTCGTTGTTTTTTGTCGGAATGGCAGTTTGTCGTTCTTCCGATCCTAGTTTTCTGGATGGTTTGCTTAGGTCCCGCTCGTTTTTGGAAGCTTTAGCGTGATCTTCTCCTGGTTGATTTCCTGAGCTTATTCAATCTTCTTTTTGTGGTGTGCCTGCTCTTTTGGTGTCGGAAGATGAGTTTTTTTGCTCATGCCGAACCTTTTAGGTTTTCGCTTGTTGGCTTCTTCCCTTCGCGGCGGCCTCTGCTCGCGTCGATACAAATTTTTTTTTTTCAATCTTCGTTTAACTGGTGCTTTCTTTGTGACTGTGTTGGATTCTTCTCATGTTCACATTAAGCTGGAAAATGATCTTGACTATAGTAGGGTGTTTTGTCATAGGTCTTATCTGGTTTTCAATTGCTTCATGAATGTGTCTAAATGGTCTCCTACCGGTGACATTGGGGATGAGTCTCCCATTGTCCCGATCGGGATATCTTTCCCAAATTTGCGCCCCCATTTTTTCTCTCCTCGTATTTTGCATGGATTGGGGCTTCTCTTTGGTAACCCGCTGAAGGTGGATAATGCCACTGCTTTGGGGTCTCGCCCATCGGTTGCCCGTGTGCTGGTGGAAATTGATATCACGAAGAAATTTTTGGACAAGATTTTGATTGGTCCTGAAAAACGTGGGCATTTCCAGCAAGTTTTTATGGAGGATTTTCCTCTCATTTGCCCCAAATGTAAGCGTTTTTGCCATTCTCTTGGTGACTGCTGACATACTCTTGATGTTAGTTTGCCTACTGCTCCTTTGTCTAAATCGGATTTACGGGTTTCTAATGATAATGACATTCATGTTGGCGTGGGGAATGTTGGGGATGTTCGAGATCCGACTCTTGTCCTTCCTAGTCCTACTATGGCTGATATGTCTTCTATTCTTTTACCACCTGTGTGTCAGGATAGTCCTGTGGATGTGTCTCCTTTTATTGATAATAACCTGAATACGGGCTCGCTCGATAATTTTGTTAAGCATCGTAAACGGATTTCCAAGAAGAAATGATTTTCTTCTTTTGGAAGCTTTGGGAGGTGATATTTGGTTATTTTTTTATTTATGTTGCTTTCATTGTGATGCTGGATTCGATTCGAAATGGACGATGAGGAAGCAGCTTTGCTGCATGCTCCTTGGATGGCCAAGGTTGTTTGGCAACCTGGATGGTTCGATACGACTTTTTGGATGTCTTGTCTGTCTTCCATGGATGACCCCTCCCTGGCAACTAGATGTCGGTCTGAGTCCGATATTCTTCCAATTTTGTCTTTCTACTCTCATTTTGCTTTGCAGCTGTTGTTATTTATTCTACCATTAATTGTAATTCTATTGATGTGGCCCTTCTTGGGGTCTTGTGCTATATTTTTCTATCTTAATGGTATTTTTTGTCATGTTTAATATATATATATATATATATATATAATTTTTATGTAAATCATCATCATCTCTTTGTGCCAATGAAATTAAAGAAATATTAATTCTTATAGATTATGGCTTCGTTTGGGAAAATTTTCTCTTTTTCTTAAATCAGCTTTCTAATTAAAACTTTTTTTAATTTTGTACTATAAAACCGTTTTAAGAAATAAAAAAAAACCGTCCCAAACAAAGCCTATATATCTTGAGATAATATTGTTTAAGCATAAAATAATCACAATCTAAGGCTTCGTTTGGGAAGATTATCATACTGCTTCTTAAAATAATTTTTTAGTATAAAAAAAAGCTGCTCTAAAAAGCAGTAAGAAAGTCATTTTAAACAACACCTAAATCAAATTTATGTATGTAATATTAAAATTTTAGGTATTATATATATATAAATAAAATGATATAAAATAATATGTATGTAATACATTCATTTTTGTCCCCAAACAATTATATTTTATTGTATTATTATTTAAATTTTTTTTTCTTATAGACCTAATGTGTAAAATGCATGTGTTGCGCTGACATAAGCTTTCTTTATTGCAGTTATTTTTTATAAATTATTATTGGGAAATGAGAGCTTTGGTTCTTCTTCTTGGAAGTATCAAAATCTACTTATTTTAAGTTGGATATAGATAATCTGAACTATCTACAGAAAAAAAATAAAAAAAAAAACATAAAGATTTAATTAGTGGCATCAATTCGGGTTATCGTGTCAATTACGGGTTCAGCATGAAAATGTTTTGACACGAATATAGTCAATATGATTTTGACTTTTTTATTAAATAGGTTAAAAAATCGTAACTAAGGTTCGTCGAGAAAATATTTTGACACGAATAAGTGTTAAGCATAATATATATATTGAGTGGCTGGACCCGTCTAGTTGTCCTTTTACGTTTTTTTTAGACAGCTTTTTTGCTTATTTCTAAGGGAACTATTTAATACAAAAAAATGTTGAACTAAATTTTTTGGTATTAAAAAATTATTTTAAAAAACAGTGAGAAAGCTGTCACAAATAAAACCATAATATCGAATTATATTATAAAAGGAAACAACTAGGGGTGTCAATTTTTGACACGACCCAAACCCGACTTAGAAAAATCCAGGTTAGGGTCAACGCGGACCCGAAACGGGTCGGGTTCGGGTTCAACATATCAACCCGTTTTAAAAAATGGGTCGGGTTCGAGTTGACACAGCAACCCGAAAATGACCCGAAATTGACACGAAAACTCCTATTTGACTCGGAAACATGATATTGACTCGTTTTGACTCATTTTTTACTCGAAAATTGAAGATTTACCCTATTTTTGACCTGAAAACTAGCAATTTTATGTCAAGTTCGAGTCATTCGTGTCAGGTCGGATTGACCCGGACCCAAATCGGGCCGGGTACGGGTACGGAAACCTGACCCGTTTTTAAAAATAGATCGAGTTCGGGTTGACCCGAACAGTGCCGGATCAATTCCGGGTTCTACCCAAGCCCGACCCGTTGACTCGAATTGACACCCCTAGAAACAACTGTTCTGAGAAAGAACTAAAACAAAGCTCCAAGAAAAGTATGAAGAAAGGGGAATTTGCCTTAATATGCCTCATAATAAATATATAATTGCTCATTAGATTTAAGTTAGTTTTGAACTAATTTGAACCAATTTGAATTCAAAGCAAGGTTCAAGCCTTGTTAGAACCCATTGTTCTTCGAAGGCGAAGGTGGGGAAGGCAGGGGAATTGGAGTTCATTGAGCATGCAATGGAGGTTGCAGTGAAGGAATCCTAGGGTCAGTGGCATGTGAAGGAACGAGGAGTTTACACGGATTGTTATGGAGCTTGTGGGGAAAGCATCATGGGATCAATGACATTTGAAGGAGAAGAATTTGCAAGACCAGAGTGTAATAGCCCAAACTTTTAACTATGCCCGCTTTGGCCACAGGGACTCATGATTTTATCATGTTGGTGTAATTTTTCAAGAGGTCATCCATCTCAGGATTTCTCTAGGATAAGCGCACTTAACTATGGAATTTTTTAAATGAAATTTCAACAACTACACCAAAAGACACATCGATGTTTAAGTGTTTAGTTTCTTTTACTTAAAAGGATTTCACAATCTCTCTCACTTAAATAACTGACGTTTTTGCCATCATCTTTATCCCAGAATTATTCACCAGTCATATAGGATTCTAGAGATGGCCCTTAAAAATTAAAGTGGAGACTCCCACAATGTAGCAATTTCTCCCATACAGGGTTTAAGAGGTGGCTATGATGTAGCACTTTGTCTTGTATGTCACTTAGTTTCCATCTTCCGGCTGGTGTATTACTTTGATACTATTTATAACGGCCAAAATTCTTAACTATCGAGATATTGTCCGCTTTGGACTAAGGGCATTATGATTTCGTCATGTTGGTATAATTTCTCAAGAGGTCACTCATCCCAAGATTTCTTCCATATACATTTAACTGCGGAGTTTATTAAATGAAATTCCAACTTTTGCACCAAAAAATGCCTCAGTGTTTAAGAATTCAAATTCTTTTACTTAAGAGGCTTCACAAGCAGCATGTGCAGGAGAAGAAGAGTTTTCATTGCATGCAATGGAGCTTGTCCGGAAGGCATTACGAGATCATGCGAAGAAGAAGAAGAAGAATTTGCAATAGCATTAAAGAACTACAAGAATGAGATTTGAACCAAGTTTCAATCATGTTCAAATTATGGGTTCTAATATCACATTAATACAAGAGGCATAATTTCAATCTAAAATGAACTTTCAATCATATTTTTTTTCAAAAAAATCAGAAGTATATATATATGACTAATTACATGTACTACAGACATATAATAATTACATGTTTTACAGACATATAAAACCAAATTTACAAATAATGTAGTAATTACAAGCACATGAGTGCTTCAAAGCTCATAATAGTAAGGTCAACATGACTATAACACTCATAAATGAGAATCCAATCATTTGATTTAACACGCATCAAATTTCTCCCAACATAATACTTCAGAAAAATCATCATCAGGAAGAAATGAATCACACTTGCAGTCATGGAGCAATTATTCTGTACGGAGACCGGATGCAGAACGCCGTCCGGAGACCAACCAGAATGCGCAACGTCAGCGGTACCGAGCGGATGGGTGACATGGTGCATTTTGATTAGTCTCTGGACTGAGTTCGACATCCGCACAAAACAATTAATATGCAATCACGGGCATTAATGATATTCATCAGTAAACTCTTCGCATTCAGAAACTGAAAAGCCATCCAATTTTTGTGCTAAAATCAGTCAAAGCACAGAATGTAGCAATCATTTAAGTGCCAGTTTGATCCAATTCCGTTCAGATGGGCTTCCAGATAGAAGAAATAAGAACAATATGTAACAATCATACATCACAAGAACCGTGCAAATTACACAAATTCACCCAATGGTTGCGTCTTACAGTTTCCATTACAGATTTATCATCATATAATATAGACATGGAGAGCAAAAAAGTACAAAAAAATAGAGATAATCAACGCAAAAAACAATGGATTCTGTTCAGATTGATCGAATTGATAGCTACGTTTTATTGCTGCTACTGTAAATTTCACTTTGATTTGACTGTGGAGAATTACAACCCATTATTCAAACCATAAAAAACACAAGAAAATTTTATACAAGTTCACCAATTGATAGCTATATATTGTAATTGCTACTATAAATTTCACTATAATTTGATTGTACAACATAGATATGCCTACAGGTGTAACCGAGTCGAGTAATGGTCCTATTAAGCTTGACTCGTTAGTTAAAAAGCCGGCTCGAATTTGAGCTCGACCCACTATAGACGAGCTCGAGCAAGCTCGCGAGCCTTGGCAGTCCGAGTGAGTCGTCCGCCTTCCGCATCGTCCGAGCGAGTCGAGCACAAGTCCGCACTGTCGGAGCTAGTCGAGTGCATTGTCTGCCTCGAGCAGCGTGATTTGAACAAGATACGGGATTTGAGCGGCACAGGATTTGATTAAAATTTTCAAAATTAGGCTTAGGAGGAATTAAAACATTAATTATTAATTTTTAATAATATTTATATTTAATAAATAAAAATAATAATATTTGAGCCAGTTCTCGAGCCGAGCCTCATCAAGCTCGAACTCGAGCTTGTTTAATAAACGAGCTCGACTTGTGAGCTCGATAAGCTCGGCTCGCGAGTCCATAAACGAGTCGACCTCGAGCCAGCTCGGCTCACTTACACCCCTAGATATGCCCTCCTCTTATATAATATAAAAAAAGTAGTAATGAAAAACATGAGGCAGAGAAAAAATTCAATAAAATTTCAAAATTAAGCTCAGAAACTTAACAATGGCAGCAACAACGAAAAAGTTCTTTTGCTCTCAAATCTAACCAGAATGAACATATATCTAAGATGCAGCAGCAAATATATAATATATTTAAAAAAAAGAGTCATTCTACAGCAATGCGGCCTAAGGTACTAAAGCTTCTCAGCACCAGCTGACACTTTTTATGTTAGTAATGCACAGGTTTTTTTTTTTTTTCAAATATACATTACACTAGTGTTTTCACAACGGTCACACTTGTCCACATTTCCTGAGACAAGCTAACCCTTCTTCCAGGTAGTCCTGCCTGTTAATCCAAAATTCTGGTGCATCCTATAGGAAGTTTACAGGAAAATAGTAGAAGATTTAAATTTAACCTTGAATTGTAGGAAAGGGAATGGTGGCTGGATTTGCCAGAGGAAGGGATGAAGATATTTTTCTCAAGAGAAGAATCAAGAGGGAAAAAAATACCTTCATGATTCCTGCAAGAACTGCACCACCTAAGTACACCATGTGTTTTCTTCTCGGCGGATCTTCGATTCTTAAGCGAAGCTTCTGTAATGATATGGGATATGCATTTACATGTATATGTTCAAAGAGAGAGGGATTTTATTGCAATTTTTAACATGTAACCATGTTTTTAACTAATCTGAGTTTCATATTTGAACTTTCTTAACTATCATGTGAGAACTCACAGAACTGAAATAATACTTGAAGAAAAAGTTTAACTTGAATGAAAGAATGGCTGATGATGAAAATTTATTAAAGATTGAGCAATAAAACACAAATCCTCACCTTCAGTCCATCTTTGTTTCCCTTCAATACTGCTTCAAGATATCTGTCAAGTATTTCTTTCTCCAAGCTGTTAGAATCAGAAAACAAACTATCGTTCAATAGAAAATCATGAGAAAAGAACAATGCTTTAAATCGGCAGCAATATAAAGCGGCCTTAGATAAAAAGTTAGATTGCCTCTATAGTGATTTGGAGGTCATAGATGATTCATGGGAATAGCTTATATCAATCCTTTTTTTTTAATTTTGTACTAATAATGTTCAGACATGTAATAAGCGAGAAAATCCTATCAATTTCAAAAAATCAGCAAGAAAACTCTTCCACACTCCAAAAGAAAAATATAAAAACAATAATTTTATTGCAAGAATCAAATAGAACGGAAGAAAACAACAAGATACAAGTGATCCTCTCTATTTGAGAGGAGGATCGATCTCTCTCAAATCTCTAGACGCCACTAGAGCCCAAAAGAAAACCTAAATCTAAGAGATCAAATTTCAGCCAAATTCAAGATGCCCTAATCCTAGGAAAATAACTATTTAATGCATACAATTCAAAAGGAATTCTCTAAATAACCCCTACTTTGAAATTTCCCTCCAAACTCCCTTCAAAAACCTTCCTAAACAGCTCACAGGTGATTAGGCGGTCGGCTCCTGCGTACAGGAGGCAGAAATCTCAGCCAGTGGCCGTTCCCGTCGGACCGGCTGGACCGGTCTAACATAAGCTTAATGGCTGCAAATACATGGTAAGGTTCTGGGTTGTAAGTGTTCAAATTGTGTAAAATATTTAACATAACAAGTAAATAAGTTTTCTTGAACTTTTTTGCTTTGCTTACTAGGGTTCTCAGTAGTGCATTTTTATAAAAATTTGCTTTCCAAAAAAAAAAGTTTATTGCAAAAAAAAAGTTCCAATGGTCTAGCACCGGTAAAAAGGAAGTAAATTTAAGAGAAATTTCCTTAAGAAAATATGTAAACATGACAGACCAAGGTAAAATAATCTTTTGGGCAACATTTTACCGGCTAGGCAATCCAGGATACATGGTACTCCCACCACTAAGAACAATATGCTGGTAAAGCTGCACAAATAAAGCAACTTGTAAATGTGGAATACTCACATTGAGATTCATCAAAATGGGATTTTAATTAAACCATCATTATAATGACACAAAATTATTCATGCAGGGATATTAGTTATAAAAATTTACTAGTTTGTAAGCCATCTGATGGCTCATCACAACATATTGACATATGCAAAAGGTTAAAAAAATAAATTAAAGTGTTTGCCAACTTAGCTACTCAATATGTTGTGATGGCTCATCACAACATATTGTAACTTCTGGTCCGCTTAGTGAACAGCATTTATAAAGTATAAAAATTATAAACTTAGCGGCTGTAATTTAATTGTTATCAATACCATCATTCTATTATCAATGTCCATTTCCTGAATGCATCGAAATGCCATGTCTGCCATGCCATCACCTTCAACATCTATAAGCTCCTGCATCAAAATAACATTTTTTTAGCTTTTTAACATAATGTGCAGGAAGATGATAGAAAAATACAGATAAGGCTTGCATTACACTAAACATCAAAACCATATAGTAGAGTTCATGAAGAAAATTAGGAGAAATCAATTACCGAATATTATGTATATTTCTTCACCAGAAATACAACTCTTTGGAATCAGAAAGCTTACAAAGTAGAAACTATGTTAAGCCAAGAAGTTTATCCGAAGTGATAATACGAGAAAGAATCACAGTTTGTACATTTAATAAATATATATAGAAAGATTTTGAATCATTAAAATAATAAAATTACATCATCATTATTAGCCTTAATCCAACTATTTGAGATGAATTATTCATTCATATTGAGTGCCACATAAAGTTTTAACCCTATTTAACATTTTTTTTTTTACGAAAATAATATCAAGCTCACCTTCGATTTAACTATTTTTCTTCTTAATCCTTAAACATTAGCATATCAGCCGGTATTAATGGAGTTTCTTCTCCCTTCATTGTACTTCTCAAACCAACTTAGTCAATATTCGACTATTAGGACACATTCATTTAGTTATTTTCTAATTGCTTTTTAGAAATTTCTATAAGATGAAGCCACTTTTGAGAACCAAATTTGTAAGTGTGGTAGTTGCAATAACGTTGCTATCAAGCTTTTAAAAAAAAAAAAACATATATATATATATATATATATATATATATATATATATATATATATATATATATATATATATATATATATATATATATATATAATCACCTTTATAAAAATCTACAACCACCCAAAACAGACCCTAAATGCTCATGATACTCTCTCTTATCATATAAAACTTCAGAGCATTTCTCTATTTTTGACATCAATCCTTACCCCCCCCCCCTCTCTCTCTCTCTCTCTCTTTCTCTCTCTCTCTCTTATATATATATATATATATATATATATATATATATATATATATATATATATATATATATATATATATATATATATATTCATTCTTTTGAATAATAATCCAAGATATTTAAACCTATCATACCTAACTATAACTTCACCTTCTAATAATAATCATTCATAATGGTTAATATCTTACTTGCTACAATTACGTATCATATACTTGATCATTATTCTACTAATTCTGAATCTTCCATATTCCAAACACTTTTTCATTATTTTGAAGTTTTACCCATTATAATTGAACACTCTTGGGTCATCCCACAATTAGGCTTCGTTTGATTCGGTTTATGCTTACATAAAAAGGAGTTTTAGAAAAGGAGGTTGAGAAAAAGCCGTTCAATAAAATGGAGTTTTAATAATGAGATATGTTTGATTAATATTTTTAAAAGTGCTTATTAATACTTGAAAGTAATTTTAAATTGTTTGTTTAGAAGTTCTGCTTTTGAGATTTTATTATAAAAGACATAATTGTCCATTAATTATGCTATTAATTTATGTTAATTTAAATTATTTGTTTAGGAGTTCTACTTTTAAGATGATCATCCGCGTGGTAGGTAATAATTTGCTGCTCGTGTGCTCTCTATTCTCTGCTCTAGACATTTATCATGATTTCAAATTTTTTTATTTAAATATTTTAACCCAAATTAATTTTACCCAAAATTCATAATAGCCCGTCCTTCCCCGCTGTAAATAAGTACTATTACGCCTGCCTAATCCTTTTGATTATAATTTTGTTCTTCTTCCTTCCCTCATCATCACCGCCACATCCTCCTCATGTCTCCTCCTTTAATTTAAAATTCCACGAATTTCACTTCTTTTTCCCTCCTTCTCCGTCCCCTGTTCACGCCAACATGAATTCTGATTCCACTGCGGCGTCGCTGCCGCCGGCGACGGCGAGCAAGGAGGAGCTACCATTACTCCAGCCGATAATAATGAAGACAGTGGAAGGCACCGAAGAGAAAGAGAATGAGATGGTGGACTCCGAAGTCAGAGAATTTGACCTTGAAGCAGCCAACCATCTGCCCACCGGCGCCCAAAAAACCCCAACTTGCTCGCCGGAAGGCATTGGCTGAGCTCAGTCACAACGGATTCTACGCCGTCCGGCAGGATTTGTCGTCGGCCTTCGTCAAGCTCTCCAATGGCAGCAGCCCTCCAAAGAAGAAAATTCGGCTACTGTAAGCCCCAGCTGGCCTTGCTTCGGCTTTCCTGAGCTTTATTGTTTAATTTTCCATCGTTTCAAGATCTCGCCTTTATTTTTCTTCTTCCTCTCTCGATCGATCTGCTGTTAAGGGAATCCATGAAATGACAGGTATATAGATGTGGTGTAATAAGTTTGGTTAATGCCCTGCGAATTCTCTGTTAACTCGCTGTAATGAAAGCATTTAAATCAAGCAACGCGCAAAAAATAACGAAAGTTTATTTGGCTCGCGATCCCGATCCGCATAAGGAGGAGGGTTAATTCGAACATTTGGGCAGGAAAACGGTGTTTTTTAAACGGAGAAGCAGTCGCTGAATAAATTTTATAACCATCCAAAATACGTGGTTTTATAAAAAGTAATTACGGATAAATTTGTCTTCCAAACAGATATCACGAACTGATTATAACTTATTCAAATGGAAACTGAGAAAATAAGCCTAATCAAACGAGGCCTTAATTATAATACTAGTCATTACTCCATATCTTTGATAATGTCAACATGCTTTTGACATACACATTTTTGCCTTAATGGATGCTAAATAAATTCTCATGGCACTCGATTACACGCATTCTCAAAATTAACATAAAATATGAAAACATTAGTACCACTATATTTCTCCATCAATTGGCTTAACACAAAAATTGCTTCTATAGCAGATCCTTCCAGAATAAAACCAAATTGGTTCAATAAAACTCCCATAACATTGCCAAGACTACTAAGTTTACTTCAAAATTAGATAAATATTATACAAAGCCAACATAGCATGCGATTTATAAGTAATTAGTAATTACACTATATTTTTAAAAGAAAATTAATTTAATTTAAATATGCTTTTGAAAGCTAATTTATATGTATACAAGTTATGAGAAGAAGAAAATAAGTCAATAATAAAATAGTTTTAGTGTGGTAGACATGAGAATGGTAAGAGAGATGTCTGTGCTAAAACTAAAAATAATAGATTAAGAAATCATTAAATTAGAGGGATGATGAGAGTAACGCTTATTAAAGGTAATGTGGTGAAAAATAAATTAAGTGATTAGGTCTAGTCAAAGATGGGTCAGAAGATGCATCAATAAAATGGGTTGATAAATTAATGTTCAAGTATTAGGAAGAAAAAGGTGATCGACCAAAGATAATTTGTATAGAAGTTAAATAAAAATATTTGAGCGCAATAGATTTAACACTTTATGCAACACTCAATAGAGATGAATAGCAAATGGGTATTTATAAAGCCAACCCCAAATAGTTGAGATAAGCTCAAGGATGATGATGAGAATGATAACGGTGGTTCAACCATAATGAAAGCTTTGAATTTTGATTTTTAAAACTTAATGAAAGTGTCATAATCAAGGCATTTTTTTTGTGAAGAATATCTTACTAAAGCTATTTGCATCTACAACAAAGCTTAATAGGAACAATGAATATCAGTCCCAAGCAAAGACATGCTCCTAAAACTAAGTGGAGAATAAAGAATGTGGACCAGACTAGAGTGAACTATTCCCTCACAAGCAAATATTAAACCATTTTACCTTCTCACGATGATTTTCCATAGAGGTAAGATAATCTATAGGAAGAGAGCATGAAAGATTGTGCATTTTCAATAAGGAAATTGTTTGGATCAGTGTATGTGATTGATAGTATTTTATATTCTAAGTTAAATAAGAAGTTTTCTTACCTAGATGATATTATCCTATTAATACTTAAGCATGAATGCAATTTGATAACCTTGGCTTCCAATCACCATTATGTGAAAACATAATTCTTTTGATAAATAAAGTGACTGTTGGCGATAATAATAAATAAAAAAGCAGTCTAAGGAATAAAAGAATTGATTGCAACAACAGAGCTAAATACCGGGGTAAAGAGAGCCTCAGGGGCCTGGAACCTCTCTGTGCCGACTTTGATGACTCTTCCATCAGGCAGCTGATCAAATGCATTCAACTTTTTTACAATAATTTATATAAATAAATAAATAAATTCTGATGTCACAATGCAAGACCACACATGACATCACTTATAATTGTCTTAGTGACTGCAAGAGAACTTTTAGTAATTTATTAATGATCCATCCATCTCTAAGAAATGATTTGATTTACAATGCCGATACTTAATATAATCATCAGAATGCCTTATCAAGGATATACATCAAATAAATATGATTTACTAAGGGGTTGTTTGGTTGCTTGAAAAAAGAATGCAATGTAAAAGAAATACTTTGGAGTAGTTTGGATGATTGTAAAAAAAATTGCATGAGATTAGTTTTTTTTATTTTTATTTTTATTTTTAGTTTAGTTTGAAGTAAAATGAATGCAATGCAAATTGTAAAAAGTTTGTGGTCGGTGGCTGACATTGATGGAGGTGTGGTCGGTGGCTGGCGACAGATGGCGAATGGCCGGCTACAGTGGTGGCGGCTGGCTGGAGGTGGTGGGTGCTAACCAACCTGGAAGTGTTCATTTGGACAGGATGTGTGAAATTCCTTTTTAACAAAAGTCACTTTGCAGATGATCTACACTCATCCCAAAATCAAATACAATTAATTGATTGATCTTTTCCTTCTAACTCTAATTGATTTCTCAGTTTTATTCTTGAATCATTACTATTTATATAGAAAAGTTGTGATTTTGAGCATCACATTCATTAAATCAAGTTGGAACATTTAAAAAGTATTATGAGTACCTAGAAAATTTTAAGGGAATATTAAGAATTCAAGCTTTGGAATTTATCACTAGTAAGCCAAACTTATCTTCAAGTAGCGATGATCAAACAAATAGAATCAAGCTAATCAACTTACAGTGTAGTTTTTGACGAGAATGGTAGTTTCAAGACCAAGTTGGTATTCACGCTTGTAATCATAGCTGTTGGAGTTTCATCATTAAGTTTATTAGAAACGTCCCTGATATAACCAGTACATGTATGCATACTATCAAGAAGGAAAAATACCTGGTATAGCAGAGTTTCTCCTTTATATTCCTTACCGTTTCAAAATCTGCAGACCTATTCATTGAGTATCTTCACAGGATAACAAGAGAGCAATTCATAAAAAAGCTGCCCAAATTTCCATAGCATTTAACATTTGAGCAGCTGAAATTGAAAACTATTACCCCCTTCTAGATAGTAGATCCACAAGATAAGATGTGATGTGTCTGCCAGCTACATTCATTCTCTTAGTAAGATGTGGAAACGAGTAGCCATCAACAACAGGTACCTGCATTTAAAAAATTCCTTGCAAGGAAGAAAATATTTATGAAAAGGGTAAAATAACTGCTAACACATCCAAGAGACTTAAAAAAGAAGGAAATTTGTTAACTTGTTAGGAATAAACTTTGTAGACCATAATCTTGTCCAGGGAAAATTTTGTTTCAGAAGCTCCTAAGTCCTAACACAACTGTGGATAGGAGAAGGTTTTAAGAAGACGTGCAATTAATAATGTGATTGGAAGACAAAGTATTAGAGTTTTCTATTGTATATATTTCACATAAATATCTTCATTTTTTATTTTTTGATGTCTTCAAAATTACAGTAATTGTTTTTTTTTTTACATTCTCAGATTCAGAAAATTGTATTGTGATTGTAATTTTGTATCTCACATATTTTATAATAATGTTTTTAATTCTTTTCCCCATCAAAGTTAATGCAAATGCCTTTAGTCTTTAAACCGAAAAGCAATTAATCAAAATGTTAGGTGAGTGTATATTGAAGCTTAACAGTGAAACTAGTGAGGGGACTTCCAGGATACTTAAAATAAATGATTGCCATGAGAACCTCAAAAAATAATTGCATAACAATCTCAGCTATCTATATACAATATAGTAAGAGAAATAGAGAGAGAGAGAGAGAGAGAGAGAGAGAGGACTTCATTTTTTAAACTCAATTTTAATTATTTTTTAATATTTTAATAATATTCTTAGTGTGTTGACATATGCAATGACACATTGGTAAAATCAAAAGTACGGGGATCGAGTGTGTGGTGTATAGGATGGAAGCTTATTACTCCCCCTTACCCACGCTCGAATCTCATAAACTACCCAAAAATCAAAAGTACAATAGAAACTTTTAATCCCATGTCAGACTTTATCCTTTAAGTTAAATCATTTATAAAAGAGTTTTTATTCTCAAGCGTCATTTACTTCCACAATCTACTAATTGATAATTCTCATGATATTTGATATATCTTCACCTAAATAAGAATTTATAAGATTAATGGATTATGAAGCATTAGGCTCTACTTTATGTGTCAACAAATAGTCAAAAAAACTAAAAAAGAATCTAAAAAATTAAGTGATAGCTAGTTTTGCATATGAACGGTAGTCTTTTAAAAGTCAACAACTCCTGTTGCTTGTACTATTGAATCCTGTTACATGTATATGATCATAGCTGTGCAACATAACTATGCAAATCGGAGATCATGAAAGAGAATTTCCAGAATTAACCAAACAAAAATATGAGATGACATATGGTTGTTAGCCATTTTGACTTCCGATTCTAGCATCCACATTAGAGTTCAAATTTTCAAAATTTTATGAGTTCTGGGAGCTGAACTTGTATGAAAAAGAGGCTTGACAAGGATGCTAATTTGCATTAGTGGGCCGAACTGTATAAATTTGAACTCTCCTTGTTTTGAACCAAGATTGGCATAATTTCTGCTTCATGCACTTTTATTTCCTCCAAAACAAAAAGAAAGTAATGAAAAAGTATTTTTGTGGAACCAATTATTTTATGCTTTCAAAAAGACATTTGCTTCAAAAAATTTCAGAAAAATATCTCATAGATGGTTTTGTGTGTTTTAGAATTATTTATTCTCATGGATAGAGTTGCAGAACACGGTTCAACTGAAGCCTAACAAAAAAAAATCTTTAAAAACAATGAAAAAACATATAATATTATAAATAATAGAAAAGTTCTAGTAATGCATGGACAAATAAGGTTAGTCAAAAATGTAAAACAATTACCACATGTGTGACACCATCTCCTGAGTCGATGACAAGACCAGTCAGCAATCCTATTGATGCGCAATAAAAATTGATAAGCACCGGTTGGAAAATACAGGAAAGGTGTGGAGCTTATAAGTATAAGCAGGAAATCTGAAATGTGATGTATAGCATGGAAAATAAAACTTGATTCAATAATTTTCAAACATCACGGGCATCATAATAAGCACCTTGAGCATATAATGTTAGAACAGCTTGGATTTGAATGAAGACACCAGTGAAATTGTACTTCTCAAACATGGTCTCTATCTGGTTTCGCCATGCACGCACAAAAACACATTTAGTGGTTCATCTAGAAAATCAAAAGAGTGATACTTTCAAAATAATAATGAAATAGGACAGAAGACCAAGTTCAACATTAAAGGGTAAACTGACCATTTTTTCACGGTTCTTTGAAGGATTAAGAGGTGGATCTGTGAGCAGAATTTTGCATTCAGTTGGATCTATCTAAGCAAGCAAATTTAAAAAAGATCATCAAATCAGTTTTCTCTAAAGACTTTAGTGAATAAATAGAGAAATACGACACAAACATCTGAGGCCTTCAGCAACAACAACAAATAAAAGTAGTAAGCTAAGAATGACACCAATCTGCAAGTTCTTAAATATAGAAAGATCATCAATAGTCCATACCTTTAATTCATTAAAAAATGCATGATCCCATACATGGCCCATATCTTCCCAGTTCTGTACAATTCCATTATTGACAGGGTAAGAAATATCAAGTTGATTTCTAAAGTCTGCACAAGATTCTCCAACAACAATGTCCTGACCAGGTGAAAGTGTAAGAGTTTATTCAGGAAACATATCGTTGAAACCAATCGAAGGTGCGAAATTCAAAAGTTTTATTTTAATTTGAATACATAAAAGGGGAATGAAACTTTTGACCAAACCTTCAGCTCTTGTTCAATGAGTGATTCTTCATACCGCAGCAATGGTCGCCCAACCACACAAGGAAACACAGAAGTAGGAAAGTTTTCTCCAGCAAAACCACACTTCACATACTGCAACATAAGACATGAGTCAGTACGGAGTAGCAGCAAAAGTAGAGAAACTGAAGCAAAAAAAATCATTGCTCATCCGCTATAGAGTTGTGTGGCATCCTCTTTTAGGCATGATTTAGGCTTCGTTTGGACGGCTTTCTTACTGCTTCTTAAAGTAGTTTTTTAATACAAAAATTAAAATTTTTATACTAGAAAGTTGCTTTGAGAAGAAGTAAGAAAACCGTCCCAAACGAAGCCTTAATTAAGATTTAGCTTAAATACTGTCAAAAAAAATTTGGGGACTTAAATCCTACTATTTAATTTAATAAAAAATTGTACAGGGATATCCTGATTCAATTTTCGTCAAGACAGGCTTAAGGGCTTGAATTTGCATTGAGATTAGTACTTATATATGATTTGAAAATTGCACTATCTAAACACAAAATCAATGGTTCTTAAACCCATCCTAAAACAAATTGGGTCAGAATATCCTAACGCAATTATTTTCCTGTTAAATCCCATTTCATCCCCATAACTAGTTAAACTTCCGGATTTCTTAAATCACACCATTGAGGTTTGAATCCAAATTTATCAAGATTCACAAAGATTTAAAAGTTGTCATGCCAAAAAAGTTATAAGTTTTTAATCCACGCCAGGTTCACTAAATCTGAATTAATAGGATTTACTAAATCCTACTTGCCAAACAGCCCCATAGGGCATTATGACCCATCCGATCAAGAAAAGTAGCCGAATTGGAGCTTATGCCTTCTAGTCTTAGACATCCCAAATGTAAGCTAAAAGAGTAATCCAAATCTAGCTTTTAAAGCGATGAGAAACATAAAAAAAAAAAAAATCATTTTTGCGATGAGTTGTGATCCAATTCTAAAACCGCGGAACTGCGGAAGGACACTGTAAGAAGTGGAAATGAATTCCGGAATTGCAGTAAGGAAAAAAAAACCCTAAGTTCCATGATCCAGCATATAAACAAAAGATCAATTTGATCGGGACCCAGATAATATGGACACTCGAAGATGGCTTGAACAAGAATTATCCACTAATCCGTCTGAGATCTAATGAAGCAAGGAATGTAGATGTTGAAACAGAGTAGAAAATAGATTACCCCTGTGCCGTTGTCGCAGACGACTGCATTTCTGCTCTCCATCTCTGCAACAACGATTTCCTCCTCGGTGGGCGAGTTGGCTTTTGGAGTAACAAATACTGGTGAAAATTAAGCGCTGCGATAACTTTTTAATTTTTATAGATAACAAATAATATTGTAAAAAAATTAGGGTTATGTGTATCTAAACTATTATAAAAAAAGGGGTACTTTTTTTTTGAAAATGTTGTATTACAAGATTGGCCATTTGGCCTTGTTTTGAACATATTGAGAAGTTTATTTTCAAATAATATTTGTTTTGTAAAAATATATATGTAAATTTATTTTTAATAATTTGTAATTTCTCTAAAAATTTATGAAAATGCTAAAAATATGATTTAGAATGGTGTTGAATTTGATTATCACTCCGTTTGGGATACCTTTCTTTCTGTGTTCTACAGCAGCTTCTTAGTACAAAAATCTCTCGAAAACAACGAAAAAGATGTGGTTAAGAGTTGTCCCAAATGAAGCCTATATAACTAAATAGTTAGATAAATGAGTCAAAGTAGGGGTTTTATTGAGTCATAACATTAGTTTCTAACATTGATTGATTATTCCTCTTGGCTTGGCCTAATCCTAGCCCAAAATTAAGATTTAACAAGTTTGATCCATTGGATTGTAAGCTATCAATTATTACCCTTGAACTTAAGTTTGGACCACATTGAACATATGGTCCACTTGGTTTAACTCCAAGTTGACCATGGTTTGGCTTAAATTGACCTGATCAATCCTGGATAACTCTAGTGACGAAACTTATAACTTTTGATCCTAATTTAAGTTAGCTGACTTCAAATGGCCCCTAGTTTGTGTTAATCATTAGGTTACTGATTTTGACTAATAATTTTTCCTAAATGGTCGCATGAATTTTTGAGCCATTTAGTAGCATTTCTTCTTAAACTTTAAGCCTTTAGTTAACCTTATGTCAAGGGGCGGAACCGGCCTTGATTTTTTTTTTTTTTTTGGGGGGGGGGGGGGGGGGGGGGGGTGGCAAATTTATAAATAACATCTCTACATAATGTGTTTTTTAATTCTATTAGGAGCCAGCCACCTAAAGATAATAGTATTTTAATTTTTTTAGGGAGGGGGGGGGGGGGGGGGGAATTGCCTAAAAACTCCTATAGTAAAGAATAAAAAAAGGATGGAGGTGAACAAATTACCTAAATATCCATAGAATAAAAGAAATTAATTTTTTTTAGGAGGGGCAATTGCCCCCCATGGGGGCTAGGTGGTTCCGCCCCTGCTTATGTGTGCTAAAAGTCTTAACCAAATGTGTCTCATTGGGTCATGGGCCACTCATTAGGCTCATGAACTATATGTATGTATGTATATATATATATATCCATTTCTCTCCACACACTCCATCATCGCTAGCTATACTATTGATAAAACAAAATAAATAACTCTCGCTATTGTTGATGTTGTTATTATAAAAAAATAAAGAAAAAAATTCTTCTAAATTAAATTTTGAGGCATGGCATAGGTGAACTTAATTAACTTTTTTTTTAAAATAGAAATTTATCCTAATATTTCATGAGTTGGGCCTTGGGCTAATATAGAAATAAGATGAGAAAAATATTAGTTATAAATAAAAAGTGGGCATAAGTCCAATAAGATATAATAAATTTATGGCGGATCTAAAGAAATTCATCATAATTGTATCCATTAAGATTGACGCCTAAGACCACCATATAAAAATCAAGGAGTATAATGCTTAAGGAAATGACCTTTGGTAGGTGGACTATAGATTGCTTAGTAGTTTATGTTAGGTTTGAGACTTCCTTTTTAAGTATAATGATGAAACATTCCAACTTTGTGTTGAGTATCATATCATTGGATCCTTTTGAACTTGGGATGGTACTATTTATCAAAGGATGGATTATTTTCATCCTTATGGTAACTTAAAATTGGTTAAGTCACTAGACTTATTAAACTAGGATCCTATAGTGAGCTTAAGCTAATTTTTTGGCATTAATTCCCTTGACCCTTAGATGTATGATCAAAGACCTTAAAGTGAATTACCCTCCTCTTCATTCAACATTGTCATATTTTCCATTAAATATTTTATGACACAAGGTCCTAAACCCATGATCTAGAGAATTTTATGTTATACAGAATAAAAAGATGGGGTGACCCAACTCTAAATCCTAAATCATTTTGAACCTGTTAAGTCAAATTAGCCAAATTGATAAAATTGTTTGGACCCAACCTCTCCAATTAACCCAATTTTTCAAATATGCTTTAATCTAGTCAATTGACACATTGGCCTAAGCCAATTAGCCCAAGGACCCAAGTTAGCTAGCTTGACCCATTTGAATCTATATGGACCCAAAATATACCAAAGCAAAATTAAACTGGTTCAATGCTTCAATTGATTAGTTAAGGATATTACCTAACCTAAATGGATTGTCTAAGCTTAAACCATAATCTTAACCTTCATTAAGCAGAGCTTACACTACGGTTAAATCCATAATTATGACCAATACACTTAAGAGATACAAGGATTGTTCTATAACTACCATCATCTAATTAAGATGGTCATTAACCTCTGTATCATCAACTCCAACAAATAATCAATTTCTATAGCAACCTAACTAGGGAAATCAAAATGTGGTTAAGGGGTGATTAATGGAAGTAGTGGGGAATTATTATTAAAATGAATTTCTATTCACTTTTTTGGGAGTTCATTAATGTGAATTTCATCTCTTTGTAAACTCTAATTTATTGTATTCGTTGAAAAGATTGAATTTTATATTGAGATTTAGTCCTTCAAATTATCCAAATCATACTAAGATAACTTAAAGGAAGGTTTTACGCTGAGGTTCACAAGTTGTGGGATAAATATTACCCCAATTCATCAACTCAATTAATATATATACTAAACCCTATAATTTCCTTAGGTGTTGCATTATAAGGAAGGATTGATTGATAACATTTATTTATCGGAAAGTAGACACCTCCCTTACCTAAGCTTAACAAACACCGCGACGGAGCTCTAGGCTTTTTAGTGGTTTTAAGCAATGAATCACAGATGCTGGAGATAGATTTGAAGGCCCTGGATATCGCACATATGAGGTGCTCGGCCGGAAGTTCGTTTTATCACGGCTATTCCTCTAGGGCTTTGCCCTAGCTGTTCTCCGATGTGTTTTTCTCTGTTGTTGTTGGGATTTCACCAGCGCAGTTTGTTCGTGATGCATTTCGAATCGTCCATGATTGTTCAGGGAAGTCCCGTCTCCTCTACTTTGTTGTATATGCCATTTTTTTCTCTGGGTCATTGACGCTTATGGCCGGTATGACGGTTAAACCTTGGGTTGATTCTGGTTTTTGGGGGGGATCGACTAAATCTCGCTCTTTTGTTGATGATTTGTCTGATATTTCTTTCGAGGCTTATTTTCCTGATCTCAAGCCATTGATTTTTGTGGTTTGCTGTTTCTTTGGATTTCAGATGATGAGGTGCTCACCCTTGCAGCTCCTTTGAAGTTTGCTTTGGTCGGTTTCTTTCCCTAGAGGGGTCCGAGCCTCGACACTATTCGGAAGTTTTTCTTTGCTCTTAAGCTCAATGGTGAATTTTCTGTAACATTGTTGGCCCAAAGTCATGTGTTGATTAAGTTGGTGAATGGCCTAGATTATATTAGAGTTTTCTCTCATAGATTCTATTTTATTCGCAATTGTTACATGAAGGTGACTAAAGGGTCTCCTCTTCTTGATATTGGTGTGGAGTCTCCTGTAATACCGTTCTGGATTTCATTCCCCAACTTATGGCCACATTTTTTGTCCCATATTCTTCACGAATTAGATTCTTTATTTGGCCATCCCCTCAAGGTAGATCATGTGAGAACTCGTTCAATATGAATTAGGATGTTAAGCCTAATTAAATGTCCTGTGAGACCTCGTTCCCTTACTGTTCCTCTCTGGCTTGGATTTTCCTCCCAGAATCGTCCGGGACGATAGTGAGATCGGCCAGGCCGATCTGCACTGTTCAAAATATTGTCCTGAGATAAGTTCTGGGAACCGTCCAGGACAATCGATTTTGGTCTGATCGTCCTGGGACGATTTGGCGATCGGCCGGGCCTATCAGCCTAATGATATAAGAAAATCAGCTTGTTTTGAGGAGAGAGAAAATGATTTTATAAAATCAGATATTTTGTAGAGAGAGAAAGAGAGGAAAAGAAAGGGAAAAGCTGGATTTTGAAGGCCGCGGAGCGCTTTTCGTCCGACGCCGCTGTTGGAGAAAGTGTAGATCTCGTGGTAAGGACTCCGAATCCTATTTCTGTTTTTAAAGATATTGTGTTTTGACCGAGTTGTGATCTGTTTTGTGTTTTCGTAGTCGAACTTTTGACCCGGTTTTGTATTGACACAACTTTCACCGCACAACTTTTAGTATGTTATAGATATGACTATTGTACACGATTTGAGTATTTTCTGCGACGATTCTACCGGTCGGAATTGATTCTACGCGATTTTAATCGAATAGAAAAATATCAGGACGTGATTTGATTTGGATTCTATAGAATAATAGTCTTGTATTGATGTCGTGAATGTTTTACTGTAATTTGGAAGAATTTGAAATTTGTGTCTTTTTGCAGAATTTTTGTGTAAATTTGACCGACTGCCGTTACTCTGCCCGATTTTCGTACGATTTCTGATTTTCCCGAGATTGATAGATTGAATTGATATGCGTATGACTATTGATATGATCGTTCTAGATTTCTTTAATATTGCTTATTGCATCGATTATTGCATTGATTGATTGTTACTGAAAGACAAGTGGGAACCTGGTTGAACGTTGGTTGGAGATAGATAGACCTGTACAGGATGGTGGGCCGACGGGCTTTCCTTTAAATATCGATCATGGATTTCTACAACAGCACTATTGATGGGAGTCATAAGGAGTTTTATATGCCGACGGGCGGCCGACGGGCAAAAGAGTGACGACTCTTCTTGATCGAAACCAACGTGCGGATATCTACAACAGCAATATGGATTCTACAACAGCACTATTGATTTCTACAACAGCACTATTGATCATAGCTAGTGTTTGTGCTTGTCGAGTAAGACCATTATATGGAATTGCATGTATATGATATTGCATCGTATGGATTTCCTGATACGTATTGATTTATTGATTTCCGATTGATTTATTGATCTTGATTGGATTTATCGAATTGATTTATTATCGTACGAATTTCATTGATTTCATTGATTGATCATTGAGCATTGATACTATTGATTATTGATTATCGACATTGATATGGACATGGACGGCATAGATTTATAGACTCATTGATACTATTGATTTTGCATTGTATTGACTTGCTACTATTGATTTATCGTATTGCTTTTCTGATTGATTTTATCGACTTGATTGATTCTTAGATACCGGCACCGACATTGATATGGATTCTGCGTATTGATCATAGAGATTGACATTGATATTGATTGTAGCGATTGATAGATACCGACATCGATATTGATATGGATATGATATGTACATATGTATATTATTGATACGACATATCCTGATATGATATTGATACATTGATTCGTCGTACCGGTTATCGATTGATTGATTGAATGGATTGTTGCTGTATGGATTTAATTTATCGTAAAATAGATTTCTTTATGAAGCTGATTGTATTGATTTGATTTCAATTGATCTTTCGCCGTATTGATTTGATCGTTTATTGGGATTTTGAGCCGATTGATACTATTGACTGGCAGAATTGATTGATACGATTTTCCTATTGTAGCATCGTACGTCGTCATTATTGGAGCTGCCGTAGTGTCATTGAATATTGTATATTGATATCGAGTAAATCGTATTGACTAATTGGATTGACTGATTTGCAAGAGTACGTTCTGAGACGAGTCCCTTATTGAATTAATTGATGCTATTGATTGCTATTAGTTGACTCAGACATTCTATTGATTAGACAGAATGATATAGATACAACGAATTGACTAGACGACGCGATTGATTGAACTGATAGTATTGATTGTTAGACACTGCTACGATTGATAGATATGGGCTTCCAGTCACTTACTGATTTGATTGCTGAGATGTATTGATTTATCGATGTTTTTACCGCCGTATTGAGTATTGACTATTGATTTTCGTACTGATTTGATTTCCGCTGTGCAGACTTGATTTCATTGACGATGGATTTCCGCATTGCATAGATTCATTGACCATTGATTGACTTGATTTTATTGACCTGCATATTGATATCATCGCCGTGCTTTGATTTCAGTTGTAGGCTTTGGTGACCTGCTGGGCTTTGTAAGCTCATTATATGTGGTTTAAATTTTCAGGTCCGAGCTTGACAACTGGAATGGAGTTCGATCAGAATGTCAGACGAATCCTTTCACTATTGATTCTGGGGCATCACATGTCCCATGGCTAACCAAGAGGGGGGTGAATTGGTAATTTAAAAAATTATACTTCTACTCTTGGATTTTTAGAAAACCTTTTTAATTATTAATGCAAGTTAAATTTAAAGTTTAAAAAATAAACTTTTCAACCAGAGTAAACAACTTGCAATGAAATTAAATGCGTAAGAAAAATAAGAAAGAACACACCAGATTTATAGTGGTTCGTTCAAACCTTGACCTACGTCCACTCCCCGGAGGCACCCTCAGAGTATTGCACTAATACCACAAACTAACTCTCCTTTTTCCCCCACAGCAAGGCGGAGAAGCCTATACAAAATCACTTTCACCTTCCCCGGTGTGGCGGAGTAGCCGAGTTCTTTGACACCAAAGATATCTTCTTCTCGCCAAAACTTCCCTCAAGATGACCCTTGAATCTGATGGTACTGAAGTGCAAGTTCGCCGGAGCAACCGTGTGAATATCCCCTCCACACTCCCTTGAAATCCCCTCCAAGGATCTTCTCCCTCTCAAACTCCACCCTTTCCTCTCTCCCTTTCAAGTTCTCTCTTCTAATTTTCTCCCAAAGAACGAAGACACAATGGCTGCCAAAGATACACTTTATCATCCTTTTACACTCTCCAAGTGTCGGCAAAGAACCGGGCCGATGTTGTTGAACTTCACTTGAGAGCCTTCAGAGGAGATGGGCTGAAACAAAGAGATCTTCTTCTTCAAGTAACCTTGTGAATCCTTCACAAACCTCTCACTTGATCTCTCACTCTTCACTCTTACAATCTCTCCCAAACTCTCACACTCAATGATCCCTCTCAAGAGAAAACAACTCCAAAGGCACTTGTAATTATTTCTAGGACTCCTTATATAGAAAGGACATGAAAAACCGCCCAAAAAACTGCTAAAAACATATTTTTCTACGCACTGGATCGTCCCGTACGAAATTGAGTTAGTACGGACGAACTGTGTAAAAAACTGTCCCGTACGAACCATTTGTGCATCAGTACGAACCAATTTCGTCATGGACGAAATAGGTTCGTCCCATACGAAAAAATTTTGTCCGGTACGAACAGTTATATCAAAAGTTGGTTTCGAAAATTGCAGAACGTTGCCAGAAACTGCCATAGTCGATTCCCATCGTCCTGGACGAATAGGACTTCGTCTGGACGAAATTTTTACAGAGAGCAACTCGTCCTGGGACGAAAATGATTTCGTCTTGATGATCATGACTTAGAAAAATTTTCCAATTCAGTTCATGTCCGTTCCATTGCTCTTACAAGGAGATAACTGATCTGATCGTCCTGTACGAACAATGTTCGTCCCGTACGATCAGTATAAAAACTTTTTCAAGATCTCCATTAGTGTGTGTGAATTTATTCACTCAATTACAATCACTCCCTCTCAAATTTAATTCAAATAAAAAGTACAAGCTTCAAATTCTCATAGTATCTCATGCTGAATTTGATTTGAAGTCTTCGTAGTCTGGAGTTTGATTTTCCTTAAATTAGTACACACAAGAGAAAAAACAAATCTTCCAAAAAATCTTAGGAGATAACAACACATAAAACAATAATATTTGGAATCATCAAAACTATACAAGTTGCAAGAATGTAAAACATGCAAATAACAATTTTCCTAACAGATCATGCTACATCTTCTGGCTCCCGTCCCTCTGTGGCGTGTGTGTTAGTTGATCTTGACATTACTAAAAAATATTATGATATAATTTGGATTGGTCTTGAAAAGCTTGATTATGTTCAACATGTTGTCATGGAGGAATTTCCCCATTTTTGTGTGCAATGTAAATCGATTGGTCACTTGCCAGGTGATTATCGTTCTTTAAATTCGGTGATTGATTCGGCTGTTAATCGTAATTCTGATGAGAAGGTTAATGTCGTGGTAGAAAACGTGGTTGTTGGTTGTTATGTGGAAAATTTTAGTCCCATTGCAGCTCCTGTTTATCATTTTGAGGTTGTGGCTAATGGGGTGATTGGTATGGATGTTGCTTTAGCTATGGAAATGAGTAATGTCAACACTGAGGATGCTGCTCTTGGTAAAGGAATACTGAAGGCTCTTTCTTGTGGTATTAATGAGGGTGTGGATGATATTTCTGAGCCTATCAATTGCTTAGTCAATTTGGAAGCATGCCCTATTGTCAATGTTGTTTTCGATGTTGATGCCTTTGATGGTGTAGGTGCGGTTTTTGATGAGATTGTCCCTCTTGGTGTTGTGGTTGTTGACCCTTCTTCAAATGACTTTAACGTGGCCCAAGATGCTTTTAGTAATAAGTTGATGAATACTGGTGGTAATGAACTTTGTGATGTTAATATGGGGGTGGTGAGCATTGATTCTAGTGAGTTGGATTCTTCTGTTACTTCTCCTATGACGCCTGCTGGTCTAGTTATATCAATCTCCTTTGTGGGATTGGGAGCGATAGATCAGCTTGTTGATGTTTCCGTTATTTTACTTTCTGCTAATGCCTTGAATGCCCATGTGGGTGTTAGATCTAGTGAAATTATTAGGGTGCAAATTGATTGGCTTGAAGGCTCTTCATCTTCTCCTTTTGAGGTTGATGAAGAGGAAGTGTTTGGACAGGAAGGTGGTATCCGAGGTACTATCGTTCGGGTGGGTAAACGAAGAAAGAGGAAATCTAAAAAATAGCTATTTTTTGCTGCTTTGGTGTCTTGGGGTGTTGAGTTGTGTGGGGCTTTTGTTTGGTGCAGGTTGCTATTGTGATGTCTGATTTTTGGATCTATGAACTTCGGATTTGGATGGCACTTTTACTCTGGATGTGACGGTTGACTGCTGGGCATAGTTTTCCTGCTCCTTCACGTACGATTTGTTTCTGATTTAGCTGGACTCCTTTTTGCTTTCTCTTTGTTTGTATTTAGATGAATTTCGAGGCTCTTAGGTTTTATTTCAATTGTTATATTTTAGCGAGCTTTGGAGTCTTTCAGGACGTGTGACCAATATCTATTTTAACCCGTAGGCCTCTCCGAGGGGTTTTATCCAAAAAAAAAGGAAGGATTGAGAGTATGACCAATTAATATTAAAACTTTGACACATTTTTCCCATTTATGATTTAACAATTTTATTTTTTCTATATTTCTTTCAATGTAATGTGTGGAAATGTTCTCTCTAAGATTCTAAGATTTTAGATTTTTTATATTGACTTGTAAATATTATAAAATTAATCATAAAAGTTTTATTTTATCAAAATATTATGCATGAATTTGCTTTAAACCAATATTTCAAAATAACTAACCACAACCCCTTTGTGTATTACTGACATGGAGTCAGTGCTTACCTGAGCTCAATGGAGGTAATGGAGGTTAACTGCAATCGTTAGTTGATTTACAAAGCTCAAAGAGATTATATTATAACTACTTTTGACTTTTATATTAAAGAATAAGTTATTAAAGAAAATTTTGTATGGTTCCTTCTAGGGGTGTCAATTCGGGTCAACCCGTCGGGTTCGGGTCGAACCCGACCCGACCCGGATCTAAACGGGTCAACCCGAATCCAACCCGTTTTTGCAAACGGGTCGGACATTTCAACCCGGACCTGACCTGGCCGGGTTTCCGGGTTGACCCGACACGACCCGCGACCCGGCAGTGGCAACAGCGACGGGCGAGGCCGCGACTCGCAAGGGTTCAGCCGCGGTAGAGGAGTCAGGCGTCGGTTTTGCACGCGCGGCACGCGACAGCGGCTGAGCGGCGACGACGCGGGGCCGCGGGCGACGGGGAGAGAGGGCCCGGCAGCGGCGGCAGCGCGGCAGCAGGTTCGGCACGCCGCACGCGGGGCAGCGCGAGGCAGGCGGGCAGTGGGCAGGTGGGCAGCGGGCAGGCGGGTGGAAACGGTGGAAAATTCAAAATTTTTTAAAATAAACGGGTTGCCGGGTTGACCCGTCAACCCGTCGGGTCAACCCGAACCCGACCCGTTTTTCAAACGGGTCAAATATGCGAACCCCGAACCCGACCCGTTTATCAAACGGGTCGGGTCCAACCCGAATTTTCCGGGTCAGATTTTCGGGCCGGGTCAAATATTGACACCCCTAGTTCCTTCTTATAATATACCTCTCATAGTATAAGCAAGGTTGAGAAAACTAAATTGAAAATAGAATTGAAAGAATGAGAGAGGTTTCATTTTTAATGGTCTAACTAAGGTTGAACACAAAGTTGAACTGGATGTCATAATAAATATTAAATTTTTTAATAAAATATAAATGATATAATAATGATGTAATAATTATGCAATAATATAAATTTATGATTAAAAAATAAATAAAATTTATACACAAATAGTATCTTCTATAATTTTAAATTTAAACACTTTCAATATTAAATCATATTTAATATAAGTTTAGTTCACATATATGCTTAATAACTAAATAAATTAATGCTAATTTATGTTATTTATTTAAACATAATTAACACCTATATATTACATATCAAATTCACATTAGAAATTTACATTTATAAATCATGCATGTAAAAAGATTATTTATCATTAATAACTACATAATTTTTGTATCATGTATAAATAAATAAATTGGATAAAAAATATTTAATAAGAAGTCGAGGAGTTGGTTACTCGTAGAAAAGTGTGAGAGATGGCAGTGAGGAGGCAATGAGCAGTCATATGCATGACATTAAGCATGACGATGGTGTATCTCCCTCATAAGAGAAAAATAGATGTTAACAAGGAACTTTTATTTGGTCCTGTCACAGGACGTAGCTCTACGTTCGGCTGCTAGTAGAATCGCGCCACGCGTTCTCACTATTTACCGCGCGCCTCGACAACCCGACCCGGAACGGACCCAGGATGGCTCGATATTTCTCGATTTTGCTAGGTATTGCTAGGTATTGGTCGATTTTGCTCGGCAATAACCAATACTGAGTAAATACCGAGCAATGCCGATCAAATACTGAGAAATACCGAGCAAATACCTAGTAATACCGAGCAATACCGAGTTGTACCGAGTTTTTCTAAAAAAACTCGGTACAGCTCGGTATTGCTCGGTATTGGTCTTCACAGAGCGGTATTTCTCGTTATTGTCAAGCAATACCTAGCAATACCGAGCAAATACCGAGTAATACCTCGCAATACGCGAACATAGCATTCCCGGGTTCTGGTTCCGATCAAGTCGTCGGGCCGCGCGGTAAAGAGTAAGAGCACGTGGCGACATGTTATTGGCGGCCAAACGTAGCTCTACGTCCGTTCAGAGGACGTAATAATTGTTGGTTAACAAGGCTAAAGGGGTATGCAAGAGTTGTTGATGAGGGGGATGACAATTATTAGAGGCCTAACGGTAAAAAGATGTCTGCTCGATGTTTGAATTAAGAGATGGCAATAAATTGCTAGAGACGCAACAAATTGTTACATGCATAAGGTATATACTAGCAAGCTTCGATGCATAATTAATGACTACTTATACAATAATTGAATTAGCTGAAGTGACTTAGGCTTCATTTGGGACGGCTTTTTTATTTCTTTCTAAAACGGAGTTTTAGTACAAAAATAAAAAATTTTGTACTAAAACTTCATTTTAAAAAGCAGTAAAATAGCCGTCCCAAATGAAGCCTTAATTTTGATTTAGTAAGATTTGTATGTTTATGTGACATTTATTAATCTTCTATGAATTATTGAGATTGCATTAATTTTCTTGGTTGAAATTGGGAGAAAATTTGATAAGTTAGAAGTGGCTCTTAGAAACATTGTTGTGGTATGATGCTTGTCTTTCTATTTTCAAGAAATTTCTAAGAGAAAAGCGCTTTTTGCAGGCACAAAGACACTACAGTGCTGGTGTTGTGATGCCTATCTCTCTATATTTATGACATAATTTGACCTTGGGCGCTAAAGAGTGGTCGTCATTGCGCTTAGTAATCAAAATATTTTATATAAATATCTAAATCCACTTCCAAAACCCATTATTTTTCATTTCATTTTATTTTTTGGCCGAGGAAGGGTCAAAGAAGAAGAGAAGAGAAAGAGAGAGAAGGAGAGAGGAGCTTGAATGTGGAGGTCTTAGAGCCAATTTTGACCGTCGAGCCACTTGGAAATATTATTCAACTTGTGTTGGATATTATTACCCTACTTTATATTTCAATTTAATGTTTTTTGTGTGAATTTGTCATATTTTATTTGGTTATATTTCATAAAAACTCAGATTTATGAAGACTGGAAAAATTTTATCGTATAATTTTTAGTATGTTATAGAATAAAACATTCTAGTTATATCAATATATATAAATTAAAATTCTCAAGGTAGTTTTGATGGTATTTTAGATATTTTAATGAATACATTGACACTAGTAGAAATTGCTTAAGAATAATAAAAGCTTTGAAATGTTACTATGGATATTATATATAAATTGTTTTATAATTTGTAAATGTTGAAATTTGTGTACAAGTTTACCCCCACAAAACCCTACTTTTTGTTGTAATGTGAAATTTTGTATCATTATGATATGTTAGATATTATTTATACATGTTAAAAGCACTGATATTCTTATGATCACGTAAAATGAGTAGAATGAGAAATTACAACTAAGTAATTATTAATATCTTATATGCATTATGTATATTTATGTGACATGTATTATTTATATATGTTAAGTACTGACATTTTTATGCTCATGCTAAAAGTACTAATATTTACTCATATTGAAATTTCTAATATATATTTTTTGATTATGTGACTATGAAAGTGAGAGTAGGGTGGCATGGGGGGACTAGAAAAATATAAGTGGCTAGTGATGGATGTTTTATGTTCATTCAAGTGGAGTTATGAGGGATCGTACACCTATATAATTATCCATCTATGCATTTGATATGCTTTAACATATGTTATATGAACAAGAGGAGGCATAAGTGAAAGCCGAGTTATAAGAGTAGGCATAGAAGAAATATGAATAAGTGGAGGTATAAGTGAAAGTCGAGGTATAAGGATGTAAAGGAAAAAATATGAATAAGTAGAGGTATAAGTATAAGTAGACATATAAGGAGGCCAAGGCAAAAAGTGTAAAATATTTGAAATGAAATTATATTTCATTTCTGACAGCACAAAGAGATAAGGATTTGATTTTATATATATGAATTACATGAAAGACATAAGGACCTAACCCTGTCCATGTAAAATACTTGGGATGGGGGAAATGATGTTCTATGATGATGTACTTGTGCAAACTAATGTGATGTATTATGAAATGATAGATTATTACAATTATTTTATTACTGAAATCTTTGTAATGTTATGAGTTTTACTATAAGAAATTTCATAATTAGATTTTTTTTCTATTGTAGTATTGAAATAACATGTTTAATTTTTGTGTATGTTTATATTGAGAAATAGAGTAGATGTTGGATAACCCACTAAGCAAGCATTGCTTATTCATGTTTATCTATATTAACATTTTAGGGCAAAAGAAGGGAAAGGAAAGAGTTGAGTAGATGGAGATTAAATGCAAGAAATTGTAAGTATTTTGATGATTATAATTTTGCAATCATTGGATATGATAATAATTGGAAACATGATTGTTGTAAATCAATATTTTGATTATATGATAATGTGATTTAACATAAAAACAATGTGATGATTTATTTTCAAAATTTTGAAGTTGATAGTGGGTTTATGTTTTTATTATGTTTATGTAGGAGAATCTCTTTTAATTAAGATCTTGGGCATCACCTATTACTCTTCCAACTCGGTATGACCTATATGAAATAAGGATTGTCATATTGGATCATGACAAACCTACTAAATAAATGTTGTTTACTCGTACTTTACTTGTATATTTTAATTTCATAAAAGAATAAAGCTCTGGTTGACTAGATATTACTGACACTTATTGGGATTGGGCTATACATGTTTGTTTTATAGACTCCTTATTGTTATAATCATGATAAATATATATAAGATTAGGTGGAAAGTGAGAGTAGATCATGATTGTTATATATGCCTCTTTTGATTTTGTCTAGTAAATTAAATGAAAGAATGTTGATATTATTATTTTTAATAATGTAGAAAGGCTCTGTGTTTGTAAATTTTAAAAATAATAATATGTATATAAGAAAAAAATCCCTTCTAATTAGATCTTAACATATAACAACATGTGGGTATGCTTGTAAGTAGAGATGATTGTGTGGCTCCATAGAATCTAAATTAAAAGAATTACACATTTTTTTTATTTTTTATATATCAACCATAATTTAATATAAGTTAAAAATATAATTACATTATTGTTCATTAAATATTTATATATCTATCAAGTTCTCAAAATAATATATACAATAGTCAATAACATGCTATAAAATAATGTATAAAACCAAAGAGTGGAAAATAAAATCTAAACTATCACCCACTAATTAGCCTCACTCTTCAAGCTCCTTACCCTTACATGAAATTATATAAAAAATTATACAATGAACATATAGCCCAACAAATAATCAAAACTTTTCACTGTATTCAATAAAAGGTAAGAGAATCAATATGTTTGCTCAAGTTCCAGTTAATATCAATCAATAAGCTATCAGTATAAATAATAAATAATACGCGAATAATGAAACATGTCTTAATTGTCTATCAGTTATATTCATGCTAATGGTTTCATCACATGTTTCTATCAATTATTATGACATATATAACTATCTATCAATATATCCTATCAGTATGTTATATCAATATCATATCATATTTTATTGTATGCTTATTAATATACGATATTAATATGTCTATCATTATCTATTAATGCCCTTGTCACATGTTATGTTATATTGTATCAGTATCAACACAAGTTCTATTAGTCCTACTTTAATTTAATCCATTAATCAATTCTTATGTTATCATATAAATGCAATCATGAATGTAATTATGAATAACAAGCCATAACATCCAACTTCAATATGGTATTTTCAACATCTTTAACCCCAATTGTCTGCTAGTTGATCATTAGCCTTTAATTTAACCCCAATTTGTCATTATTCTTTATCTTGCCATTATTGTTTAAATAAATTCATAGGTGGCTTTTAGTAAATTATTAAGAGTCATCACCTTCTTTCCATTAACACTAAATCAATCAATTACAAGATAATATCCAGGATTAAATCATGAATCTTTATTTTAAAGAAAGTCTATCGGCCCACCTTCCTATATACAGGATATTAATGATTTATGAGTCAACTCGTATTAATTATAGTATTGACAGCCATCCTTTCTTGTTACATAATGTCATATTTACCTCATATCAGTCTTATCATTTTCTCTATGCAGTTTAATATCATATATGAAATATAATAATTTATAAAATATAAGAAAATATATACATTATTCATTAATCTTAAAAATCATAATTGTTAAATTTTTGGTGAATCAATAATATTATAGTCAAAATGTCCATAAGAATCATATATACCATATACAAAAAGTGACACGATTAATATTCAATAAATCAAAAGAAAATATATTTTTATTAATTTTGGGAGATAAAAATTATAGAAATCAAAACCACTGAAAATATAAGTAAGATAGAGTTTAGACACTTACATCAATTAGAATAAAATCCGTAATAATAGCAACGGACGAAAACACATCGAAGAACTTCCTCTTTCTTCTTGTACCTTCCTTCTTCTCTTTCTCCTTTCTTTCCTTCCCCGGTAAGAAACGTGAAACGAAAGGAAGAGTGGTGGGATAGCGAGGATATTTAAAGTAAAAATATTCAAAAAAAAAAATTTTGTGTGTGATGCCTTGATGCCCAAAATATAACATCGTTGTGCAACATGCTACCCGCGGAATTACTGTAAAATAGAGTGCTCAACTATGCAGTGCTTTTTTTTTTTCACATAGATTCACTTTAAGCATTTTGGGTTATTACAAATTGGGATAATGATTACTTAAGTGATAGAGAGATCAAGGGGAGTGTAATAATTGTTAGGCATCAATGGTCAGGGCGTCAATACATATATTACATTGAATGACTTGTTGAGAAAAGTGTGGTGAAGTTTGTAACATTTGAGGTATCCATAGGTTAGACCTGAGTATCTTAGTGCCTGTATGGGTTTGGCTTGAATATCCTAGTGTCCATTGGGATTTGAAAAATTTCTTAGCACTTGCTTGACCTAAACATCACTAGATTGACTTGAGCTTGACTTTATTTAATTTAACAAATTGCTTATCTTGTGTTGATTATTGATTAAGAGGATATGATAATAGAGGATTTACTTGAGTTTAGCTTATTTTGCAATGATCAAGTCCTCCATATTTTTATCTTCAAATTTTGTTTTGCTCATTATATAACACATATGGTCGGGTTCCAAGACACTAGTTTGCGTAATTATTTATTTAAGTTGCATTATAGAGGTTCACACTTATTTAAAAGATTAATATTTACTTCATCATATTTAGGTAATATTTCTTATTTAATATTTTGTTAGGAGAAATTGCAAACATAACACTTAAATCTATCACATTTATGCATTAAACACCCAAGTTTCCATATTTACTCATAAATTATTCAAAATTTTTAATACCATAGAAAAAACCGCCATCCACACCCTTCCTATGAAGTTTAAGTCATAAGGAGTAGTGAAGAGTTTTCTCTTTTCCATGTCATCAGTCTCATTAATGTTATTTCCTTAGCGAGATACCAATCTTTTATTCGCTTCTTCATCCTTGAAGGTCTTTCACATGTCATCGACCCAATCAATGCCTATCCCTAGGTAAGATCCTGTCATGACCTCCTCTCCTCTTTGTGGTCATCGAGGGCTTTGAGATTTTGAGTATGTGAGAGTAGAGACGAATAATGATAACATGTGTGGGCAAAATTTAAAAAATTGGCGATTTATTAATATAAAGTTTTAGTTTAAAGTATATAAATATGATATTTTAAACATTTAGGATATAAATTACATTCTTATTTTATGCACTACCACCTTTAGAGTCCTTAATCAATTTTAACCCATTGTTTCATTAGTGATTGGTGATGTGCTAACCTCTAATAACTCTATAATATTCTAAGATTTTTGCATGCCTTCGTCATAAGCTCGAGTTACTAGTGAAAAAAGAAAGTAGGGGGGGGGGGGGGGGGGGGGAATTCATCTTTGCCTTTGAGGGACTAATGTTCATTTTCTTCACTAACTTGGTCAAGTATGGCCCTTTGACATATGTTAAAAATGGTTTTATTGTGAGTTACATTTTGATCCAAATTAATCTAATTGTTAGTTAAAAATGAGTAAGATACAAGATATAAATAATTAGTTGAGCATACAAATGAGTTAGTAAGTGTTGATAGGTGAGCAACTTTGTAACAGTCCAAACTATTAACTATTGAGATATTGTCCACTTTGGCCTATGTTTCATAATTTTGTCATGCTAGTATAACTTTTTATGAGGTCACCCATCCCAGAATTTATCCAGGATGAGCGCGTTTAATTGCAAAGTTTCTTAGTAAAATTCTAACAATTATACCAAAAGGCACATCGATGTTTAAGAGTTTAGCTTCTTTACTGAAGGGGTTTCAATATATTAGTGCATAAGAGTGAATACATAACAGTTGTGACTTAGCTAGTATTTGACTGAGTAGATGTAGAATTACATAGCAGTTGTGTTGGTAGATTTTGGTGGATGTTTCATTAATAAGAATTGGAGATGACTATTGTATGGCAAGGTATACTAAATTAGATTACTATTTGATCATGTAAACTTAGCCAAACTGTTTGTATCAAATTAATTATATTTGTATATTTTGTTAAATTAAAATACTTGTAAATTAATGAATGAATAATTTAATTTAATTATGTATATTTTGGCTAATGCTTAATTCACAAACACTCTCTATCTGAATGTGATTTTCAATACAATGTTCTTATTGTTGTTGGAATGTTGATTCCTAATTCATACATTTTATAAATTTTTATGTTGTTTATAATTTGTACATCAAAATTTTTTTGGCAAAGTTAATTTTATGAACGTTCAGTCAACTTATTATGTCCTAAAATATTATATATATTTAATTACTCATAAATTATTAATTAACACTTAAATTATATTTTAAATGTAAAAGACAAATTAATTTTTAATGAATTATAATTTTTAAATATAAATACCTTTATTTTAAATATAAAAGATAAATTAATAATTAAATAAAATTTAATTATAATTTTAATACGGATAAATTATGAAAATTAGTGTTGTTCGAAAATATGTATAAGCAAAAAGTTAAATAATTAAGTCAAATATATCAATAATATTACAATTAAATTCACAAAATATGCAAATACAACTAATTTTTTAAAAATTGTTTGGCTATTAAGAATTAGCCTAACAGTTTCAGTATTTTTAGAATTAGCCAAAGAGTTTTGTTATTTCTACAGAATTAGCCAAACTATTTGTTTAGTTTGCCTCTTTTTAATTTTTGTAAAATTATGCTTATTCATATAATTTAAATTTTGATGATATTTCTTCTTAAAATTTGTTCACGATTTTTTTACTACTTCTTAAAATATTTTTTAATATAAAAATTTTAAAAAATTATTTTAAACAATAGTAAGAAAATTATCCTGAGCGCAGCCTAAAATAATCTCTAAGAGCATCTCCAACCGAACTCCAAACGTGCGTATGACGTCCTTCAGTCGCTCCAGCCGAACGCCAAATGTTCCGCCATTTACTTGCGGGTGAACATTGCGACGTCAATATTGGCGTTACATTGTTCACCCACGCTATTTTGCTCTCTCAACCGAATTTGGCGAAAAAAATGCGTGAAAGGGGAGAATGATCGTTACCTTCGTAGAAGCACATAAAATGGAGTTCAATTAGAACATAATTAGGATATTTTGATGTTTTGTTATATTTTATCGTGAAAAATAGAATTCTCTGTTGGAGATGTCCTAAGACTTCTCCTGAATAATAATAATATATCACATATAAATGAAACTCGTAATGTATGGTAGGATTTTTATTATTTTTAAAAAGAAAAAAAACACGTGGAATGGTCGGTTCAGTCAAACTGTCAAAAGTACTGACCGCTAACCTCATCGAACTTGCCAGCTGTAACACGTTCTCCACCCAATAGGACAATTTGCCTCTCCAACGGATATCTTCTTATCCTGTCCCAGCGGCCTATTAAACCACCATTTCGCTGTGCAGCGTACAAGATAGCTCCACGTGGCATCTTGTCCACATCGCCCGGTCTATAACGGAAACGTTCCTCTCTCTCTCTCTCCCTCTCTCTCCCAATTTTCTCTCCTCTGCGCAAGGACCGAGCAGCAGGGGGGAGGGAAACCCTAGAACCGGTGATGGGGGAAATTGTTCTGCGATACGGCGGTTGTCACCGAAGCCCTGAAGTCCCCTCCTCTACTCCTACCTTGGCCGGATTCGTGCTTGCGGGAGGCGGGGTTGGGACCTGAATCGGTTTCGAGCGGGGGGTGGGACGCAGTAAGAGGGCTTGAGGAACAGCAGCGGCGGAAACTGGAGAGGATACACGCGAGGGGTATTTACTGGAAGAATCCTCAAGAAGGGGCGGTGGTGAAGGGGATGGCGTTCAGGCTTTCTCACGGTGGCGATGTGGAGGCGGATGGGAATTGCCTTTTTACCGCGGTGAGGCGGGCAATGGGAAGCAAGGTTGGGGCCAGAGAGCTCAGGCTTAGGACGGCGAGACGGTTCTTGGAGGAACACGGATCAAACGATGGGTCGGGTAGAAACGCGTTCGATGCTGCTATCCGTCACCTCTATTCGCCGGATCTCGAAGCGGGATGGGGAATCCATGTTGTTCAGGAGGTGAAGCTGCTCGCTAGGAAGGCGGATCGCGAGGCGCTTGACTCTGCTATCCAGGAACTTGTAGATCTAGGTCTACAAAGGTAGATTTCATGTCCCCTTTTCTTTTCTTTTCATACTTTGATTTTTCTTACCTTTCTTTTTATACTATCTGTCACTTTCGAAGGGCTTACTTCATTTGGATTTTATTTCGTTAACGAAATTTTGAATCTTGTATTTATATAAGATAAATTCAATCTCCAATGATCTCGAAAATATTCTCTCACATATAAATGAATCTTCATTTTTGCTTCGTGGTATTTATCTCTTGTTATAATCTCTTTACTGTTTCTTTTCTTTTCATACTTTGATTTTTCTTACCTTTCTTTTTATACTATCTGTCACTTTCGAAGGGCTTACTTCATTTGGATTTTATTTCGTTAACGAAATTTTGAATCTTGTATTTATATAAGATAAATTCAATCTCCAATGATCTCGAAAATATTCTCTCACATATAAATGAATCTTCATTTTTGCTTCGTGGTATTTATCTCTTGTTATAATCTCTTTACTGTTTCATTTTGGAAACAAATTTATCAAAAATGTTTTGTAGAACTTCTTTCTTTTCTCTTTGCTGTACTATCTTGATGTTTCTCATTTCGAAATACGTAGCAATTCTTTTTTTAATGGAATATATAATTTTTAATGCATGACAATGGCATTAAATAGCATTAATATTTAGTAGTTATAATCTTGGCTGATTTTCTGATGAAGGGAAGTAGCTGCTCAATCTGTTTACAAAGAAAGATGCATCCCAGTAAATGATGGGCAGAGTTGGGCTAAATACATGTCCATCTCGGGCTCCTCGGAGGATGAATATGACATTATCACCCTACAATATACTGAGGAGGGCCTGTTAACTGTAGATGAGAACAGAGATGGCCATGCCGCAGCTTTTGGAGATGACATAGCAATTGAGAGCCTGGCCACAGAATTTAAGCGTGAAATCTTTGTGGTGAGTTATCCTTTTTCAAAATTCCTTTTTCGTTGCTTTAAACTGATGTTTTCTTGGCTTATTCATTAAAGGGGCATTTTAATGATATTTGTTGTACAGAAATATGCTAGTTATTATCATTTTTGATAGGCTTCTATTTTCAGATTTCATATTAGTATTTATGCATTGTCTTTGACGGTGTCCAACTTAGCCCCTTGGCTTATCAAATATGATTCAAACTAATCTCATAATTAGAATTACTTTTTTATTGATAAAAAAATTTACTTAAACTTCATAAATGTGATGAGGAATGAGTGTATATTTGGAAAACAAAAGGGAAGCATAATACTAAGTTAAGTGTTGCAAAGATGAGGATGCTCAGGTGGATGAGTGGCTTTACCCTTAGAGAGATGATACAAAATGAGCATATACGTGAAAAGGTTGTAGTGCCAGTGGAAGATATAAGATTAGAGAGAGTCGCCTTAGATGATTTGGTCACATAAAACGGTGGCCTTCCGATGTCCCGGTTAGGAAAGTAGAGTTATTAGATTTGAATTATTTTAAAAAAGGTAGATGTAGACTTAAAAAGACTTGGTTAGAAAATATTAGAAATGATCTTTCTTTATTAGATTTAAACGTGAATTTAATTTTTAACATGACATAATGGAGAAAAAAGATTCATGTAGCCAACCCCACGTATTGGAACAAAGGCTTGATGTTGTTGTTGTTGTTGTTGCTGCTTGACTTACATGAAACCTTATTTCTCCACATCATTCGTGAATTTTATGTGAAATTTTCATCAAATTAGATAAGAATTTTATCTGCAGAACTATTTTGAATTATATTTGAGAAGTTAAGGGATTAAATTGGATATTTTAAATAGCATGGTACTAAAATAATCCTCACAATAAGTCTAGACATCATTTTGACCATTTTCTCTATTTTGTTTGTAGCATTGACCAACGTGAAGAAGTGAGCTGCCCATCTCACGACACATCCACAATAATTTATATTGACATTATGTAAGGAAAATGATGAAGATAACTTGATTAATGGGTAAAAAATAGATGACTATTTGCATCTATGTTTATATTATTCTTAATGGTCATCAAACAATCTTTTTATGCATCTTGATTTACGTGAAACCTTATTTCTCCACATCATTTGTAAATTTTATATGAAATTTCCATCAAATTAAACAAGAATTTTATCTGCAGAACTATTTTGAATTATATTTGAGATGTCAAGGGTTTAAATTGAATATTTTAAATAACATGGTACTAAAATGATCCCCACAATAAGTCCATCATTTTGACCATTTTCTATATTTTGTTTGTAGCATTGACCAACGTGAACAAGTGAACTGCCCATGTCACGACACGTCTACAGTAATTTATATTAACATTATGTAATGAAAATGATGAAGATAACTTAATTAATGGGGAAAAATAGATGAATATTTGCATCTATGTTTTTTTATTCTTAATGGTCATCAAAGAGAATAATGAGAACTCACAAATTATTGAAGTCTGATATATTCCGGAGAATGATGGGCAAAAATTGTGCATAATTGGCCATTTCTTATATGATAATGGCGACCAGATTAGTCAGAATAAATCTAATGATAATGGTGGTATTTGATTGAGTTCATAGAGATTAATTTCTTATTAGTTAGGTCTTTACTAAAAACAAAAAATGGAGCGTACTTGGTTAATGGGCTAAAAATGATGACTTTTTGCATTTACATTTTTTATATTCTTAATGTTGAGTAAGGAGCTCACACCTTTCTGAATTCAATTGCATAATTACCTATTTCAGATTGATTTTAAGAATAAAAATCGTAATAAATTTTTTGCCATCAATCAGGTATTTTCTGACAACTTCAAAATGCGTGGATGCAGAGCATGAAATATTTCATTGCTCCTGTGCGGGCATCTTATGAGTTAATTTTTGAAATAAAAAACCTCATGAGCAGAACTTTCACGTAAAGCTAGTCATCTTGTTGTTTCCTAATATAGTTTAACTGTATATTGAGTAGTTTTCTTTTGAGATTTTGACGTGTCCTCATATCTTGAGTTTTCTATCAGAGTGAATCATTTTGTAATATGATCTGCAGAAAATGTCATGGTATTAATTGTTGGATCTTTATTAGCAGACAATAAACTTTTTACATTATGGGTAATTGCTAGTTTTACAGCCAGCAACTTCTCTGTAATTAAATAAAACTAGGAGTGGTTGTAATATACTAAAAAGAACATAGCTTGTGTTCTCCGAGGTTTGGTTATTGAATTATGATTTCTGTCGATAGAATTTTTTGTCTGGCACTTGGCTTCTAGAATGTTGCGAATGCATTTACATAATGAATGCAAAATTCTTAGACTACACATTTTATAGCACCACATCTGTTTCGTGATGTTTCTGTCGTTTTGTGTTCCTTTTATTTTAGGATAATAATTAGGTATTTATCCACTAAATAGTTGGGATAAGCCCTTTTTATTGATTTTAAGGTTTCTATATTTATTAAAAACTGATTTCTGTTTGTCCTTATTTCGAATAATTTTGTTGATGAAATACTAAGGCTGCATCAAAATACCATATTAACAGGAATTTTGATTCCAAGGAGTTTTTGTATAGAACATTTGATGTTTTTTATCTGAGAATGCTAATACTGAATATGTATCAAAATAGCTTGAAGAGAGCCATCTTTTTGGTTTTATTGAAGTAATACATGGAATACACTATTTAGTTTCATAATTTTCCTTTGGCTTTGCTTATTTTTTAGGTTCAATCCCATGGTTCTGATGCAATGGTGGATGAAGAAAACTGCGTCTTCTTTTTCCCTCACCGACCTTGGGGAGAAATTTGTGAAACTCCACTTTTCCTTTTCATGAAAGGGACAGGTATATGCTGAAGCTTCTTTTGTGTGCAAAATAAGATTTTTAAAATCCCATTGTAGTTTTTAGTAATTATATCATGGAAATTAGAAATATTGTGATGATATGTATAATAAAGGTTAGCACCGAGGAATGTAAATTAATATAGGTGTGCTCAGCGCAAAGAAATCAGTCAAATTGGCTAGATTATTAGAATAATTGCCGATGATGGGGTTGATGACAATGCAAATCACTACCACCACAACAAATCCTATTGATTCTATTCTCTACTCGTCTTATTGGTTTTAGATCCCACCAACAAATGCAAGTTAGGCAAATATTGATGATAAGCAAAGAAGATGATATGAATGAGGAAGAGGATATCAATTTGAGAATGAAAGATTTATTTTTAAAGTGGAAGTCAAAGTGAAGACAAGGGACGCTGAGAAAATTTATGCATGGATCGATCAATTATAGATGTACCTCACTTTGTATCGGTATAATAATTGGCATTTGCCCTGTTTAGATTAAGCCACCGTGCTTTAGCTTGGTGGAACTTCCACTTAAAAGCCAATGGTCATCATGAAATGATTAGAACACTCGAACAGATTCTGAAAGTGATGGAGACAACCATAACAGGTGACCGACGACCTTGGATGTTACTGGAATGATGACCAGAGACTTGCTGGTGACAGGCTGGTTGGGCTATTGTTTGAACCAAGTCTACTACGCAAATGAGTGAGGAAGAAAGGATTTTGGGAAACTTGTGATTGAATTTTAATGGCATAATTTGGCCTATAAGCCAAGTTATATATTTATCTGATAGGAAACATGTGAAGATCTCAAGTAAAACCTATTAGTCTTGGAAGAACAGCGGAATATCCATCAAATTCCGAGGAAAAACCAAAAAGGCAGTAGTTTTATTGCAATAATCACATATAACGAAAGGAAAATACTAAGATACAATTGATCCTCAATTCGAGAGGAGGATCTATTTCTCTCAATCCCTAGATGCTGCTAGAGCCCAAGATGCTGAACACCAAAAACAACCACAATTATTTGATAACCCTAACTCTAATATTTTCTTCTTACTTAAAGCATACAATCAAAACACATAAGCCAAAATCCTCCACATTCCTAGCCGCCCCCGCCTTACCTAATGGGATTTCCTAGTGGGCCCCACCACTGCTTGGGCGGCAATTCCTAGGGGCTGGACCTGCTTGGCCCGCCTCATGTAAACTTGGGTTGGCCCCTTGCCTAAGAATTTTTATTGTGTCCGGTAAAAATACTGAGCATACCAAGTGTACCGAGCGTCTGTACCGAGCAGAATAACCGAGCACTTTAATGATGTGGCGTTTTGTTATTGGTTTCCGAATGCATTCGGTAACCTGGCGGAATCATTACTCCTTGCCTAGGGCCAGCTGGACCTGTTCAGCATTGGACCGGTCTAACATTATCCAATCCTAAGCAAATTCCAGAAAAGAGGGAATTCTATTTACAAATAACAAACTAGATAACTCCAAATTAAAATATAATCACTGCATAATTTATCCTAACTCAGAATCTATTTTTCAAATACAATTTTATATATCCAAATAAATTTAAAATTCAAAACTCATATTTTTCACACTGTAATTTGGATTTTGATCCAACAGTTTGTACTTCCTATTCACTATTCTTAACCACAGCCTACTATTAACGATGTCTTTTTACAGTGGACCCTTTGAGAATCACTATTTTTAAATAGCGTCATCAAGAGATTATACAGTTCAAAATCAACTGACTTGATAGCTTTGGCCCTCTTCATGGTTTTTTGCTCAAATTATGGAAAATTTATTTTCTGCGTACACCAGACGATCCGGAGCAATCAGAATGCACCACGTCATCCGATACCGAGTGGTACCGAGCAAAAAAGTGACGTGGTGCATTTTGGTTGGTTTTCGGATGCTGTCCGGGATCTGCACATAATAGTTTTCCAAATTATGGGAAATTTTTTTATAAACTTACTTGAAGTCGGATTAGCATATTTGATTATGGATCATGGGTCCGCCTTTAGGGGATTCCAGTGCTTAGCACAAACTTAGGCTGGGGGCAAATCGACATTTTACCCTCTTAGCTATACCATTTTGTCTTTGTCTGGCATTCGATATGAGAAAAAATTTTAGGAGAATTTAGAAAAAGATTTCTTTGTTGAAAATTTGAATTTTGAATGCATCTTAAATTGTTGAGTTTGGGTCGTTTTTCATGAATCTCTTGGATTATCTCTCCCTTGCCTTGTATTTTGCTGTTACTTATAATGGCTGGTTATTCATTATGTTTTATACTCAGTTGATATGATATTTTACATTGTGGATTTAACAATGAGAGTGTCCATTGGTACCCAAAAATATTTTGTCCCAATTCTCTCCAGTGCTGGTTGGAGCTAAGAATTTATAAAATTAGAAACTAGCCGAGCACTTCGGATCTTATTTAGTGGAAAACTATGGCGGGATGTAATCAGGTGGATATTTCATGTTAACATGCACATATGCTAAGTGGAGCCGAATCACTTAAATTATAATTTATAAACATTACCAGTTTATAATTCTATAATAGCATAATAAAATCACCTAAAAATTTAGTCATAAAATATATCACCTTTTCTCAATAAAAAAGTGAGGATATTCCAATCAAAATTTTGTTCAGGATGGATTATATAAGCCTTCAGATTTGCTTTAATATGAGTACAATATAAATAATCTAAATTTCTCAGAAAAAAAAATATAAAAAAAAATAATAATAATCTAAATTTGCACTCATTTAAAGTCGATACAAAGATTTTGAACTAGAAATACATTCTAATAAATTTTTGATAGGATATGCTGGCTAAGTTTTTCTTTGTTTTTTCCCCTTTTTGACTCTTAACATGGATTAATTATTTTGTGCGGACGCCGAACGCCTTCCGGAGACCAATTAAAATGCGCCACATCACCCGTCTCTCGGTGTTGCTTGGTTCCGTGGCTCGGTACTGCTGACATGGCACATTCTGGTTGGTTTCCGGACTGCGTCCTACATCCGGTCTCCGCACAGAATAATTTCTCCCTAACATGACACAATGGAGAAAAAGAATTCATGTACCAGACCCCATACAGCGGGATAAAGACTCGACATTGTTGTTGTTTCAAATCAAACCATTTTCCTTTCTATTAATTGCTGGAAATCTGTAATATAAACACTTTCTTTTGTTCATTCTTCGAACTGTATCAACAAATAACATAACTAAATCACCTAAAAATTTAGTTATAAACATACTATCCCCTTTTTTTGTCTCAGGTTGGTGTGGTGCTGGGGCCGATCATTACGAGCCCCTGTTGGCCAGTCCTATGCCTCTTATCTCCCAGGAAAAAGCCGCCGTTGTTCTTTAAAAGATTATTCAATTAATCTGAGCAATTTTGTGATTTAAATTCTTTTTTCTCCCTTTCTTCGTGAAATTATTAAGAGTTAATCCCGTCATTTTTAAGGATGGAAGGACTATTAACGGCTGCTTAATTAAATATTCTCCTTACCTTTAATTTTCTGTTTCTGATCGTAGACTTTTGCCTGATCAGAGAATCCAAACTGATGATTCATTTGATATGAAATAAATCCATAACAGTTTATGATGATGAAAATCTGTAAGCAATTGTTGATTTACTTTGTCTGGAAAGAGTACAGTACATGCTTGCAATATAAGTAATTTGACAATGTCCAGCTATTGTTGAGTGTGCAGTTGTATTTGTTTTGTTCCCAGCTATTTATTTGTATCAGTTCATGTTCTTTTGAAGATTTCAGGATTGAGCCTTTGTTAATAAAGAGATGATAATTTTTGTGCTTTTAGAAATTGTTCTATTCTTGGAGAGTGCTTTAGTACTTTTGGATATGTAGGTCTTGAGAATTTAGTATTTTGTTTTTTTTTCTTTTGTTTTGTTTGTATGGGGTGGCATGCATTTGGAAATTGAGTGGGAGTGGTGTGATTCTGTGCGGACACCGGATGATATTTGGAGAAGAAGTAGAACGTGTGACGTTACTTTTTTGCTCGACATTGGTGCTCGGTACTGCTGTGTACAATGTGATGTGGCGTATTCTGGTTGGTCCGAACCGTCCGATTTGTAACAACTTTATCGCTTTCTAAAACGTCTTTCTAGTACAAAACTAACCCGCTTTAGAAAACAGTAAGAAAACCGTCTCAAACGAAGCCTTGATGGACTCGAATAATTTTAATTTGGGTGAGGATTATGTATGGACATAGGCTACTTAGGGCCAAGTTATGTAAAAATTGGTTTGTACATATTTACTTTTGATTGCAATTTTTATTTTCACATTTAGCATATACGTGAAAAGGTTGGAGTTGCTCCAGTAGAAGATAAGATTAGAGAGAGTCGCCTTAGATGGTTTGGTCACATAAAACGGCGGCCTTCCGATGACCCGGTTAGGAGAGTAGAAGTATCAGATTTGACTTATGTTAAGAAAGGTAGGGGTAGACCTAAAAAGACTTGGTTAGAAAATATTAGGAATGACATTTCTTTATTAGATTTAAACGAGAATTTGACTTTTAATATGACACAATGGAGAAAAAGGATTCATGTAGCCGACCCCACGTAGTGGGATAAAGGCTTGATGTTGTTGTTGTATTCAGATTTCATTAATTGCAAATTTTTTTGGAATACCAATTCACCCCCTTGATGTCTCTACTTGATGAATTTATTGATGGAATGGAAGAGTCTCAATTTAATCTAGGCGGATTTACATACATATTATTTTATTTCATATATATATATATATATATATATATATATATATATATATATATATATATATATATATATATATATATATATATTTATATATGCACTCCTCATATAATTTATATGAGTAGGAGTACACAATTATATACTATTATGTTATACGGCGAATTATTGCGTCCTGTCACTAGATGTCCGGACATCCAATCCGGTGATGCCACGTCACCCAAATACACTGGGTCCCGATGTATTTTGGTGTCCGGATTTCGACACCGAATTGGTGTCCGGACTGGATCAGTCCGGGACACCAGACGCAATAATTTGCCATGTTATACACTCCTTCACCTAACTAAGCCAAGATTAAGAATACCCCAAGCATTGTTGGGCCAATCCTTCTCCTTGGCCTTCAAGAGCAAAACCCTAACCCAAGCAATCCAGCCCTCCCAAGTCACTCTCTTATCCCATCCGCTTCCCCATTCCAACATGAGCCTCAGCCCTATCGCCGCCTCTCTCTCCGCCTCCTCCCACCGCTCCATCCCCAGATAAACCTGCGCCAGAACCACATGCGGCTCTCCAATGAATGGATTCTTCTCACAGCTCCTCAACAGCTTCTCCGTCTTCTCCCCTCCGTCTCCGCCGCCGGCCACCGCCTCCCAGTACAAGTCCCTCGCTATTCTCTGATCGTCAGCGTCCAGAACCCTAGTGCAGCTCTCGAACACCGGCGGAATTACCAGTTCTATGTCCTCGTCTTCTTCTGCAACTCTTCTTCCTTCTCTCCTCTTCTCCTCCATGTATATCTCTTCTTCCTTCACCATTAGATTATAGATCGCCCCCATCCGTGAAATAGAATTCATCCATAACCCAGGTCTGGCGTCCCCCGGCCACAGAGCGCCGGAAACATTGTTTCCGGAGAATTCAAGCCGGCCGTTTTCGTTGTTAAAGAGTCGATCCTGGAACCCGAACAACTGGTCGCTGAAATCCGCCATGGTCATTAGTAAAAACGCCGCGATCACCCGGCGTGAAACCAGAACGTCTTCCCCGGTTCTTATGTGCTTAACATAAATCCCCTGTGGCGGAACCAGGGCATTGATCTTCTGACGCCAGGGCTCTTCGATCCCACGGTGGGCCGAATCGGCGGAGGCGATGAGATGATCGGTGAGCTCTGCGTCGGAGTAACGGAATAGGAGGAAATCGTGGATGATTTGTTGGCGGGGGACGATGCAGAAGAGGTGGACGAGGCGCTCGGCGGAGGGGCCGAGAGAGAGGCTGAGGGCGTCGCGAGAGGTGGCGCCGGGTTCGAAGATGGCGAGGTTAACATAGGAGTTGGAGTACGCGGAGTGGTAGAGGCCGCAACGGGCCACGGATAGGGGAGCGCCCCATAGGGTTAAGATGCGGTGGACACCAATAAGGTGGGCGAGGAAGGTGCCGTGCTTGTGCCAGCACTCCCCGGCGCCGGCTGCGCGGAGTGCGGAGAGGAGTGTGGAAAGGGCGGGGTCGGAAGGGACGGCGTCGGCCTCGTCGCGTAGGAACGGGCGAGCTGCGGCGAGAAGGGAAGCGAGATCGCGCTTTGGATATCCTCCGGTGGCTTGTGCTGCGGCTGCAGTGGCGCCGGCGGAGTCGGGGTTGAGGGACGGCATAGTAAAATCGTTAAGTTGGCGAGTTGCCGATCAGATGTAGATGATTTTATCGAGAAGGGATGAAGATCAAAAAGTGGGCTTGGAAAAGCTGAGAGAGACTGAAAGTGTGACAGGTGCAGCTCACCTTTGCTATTCCGTTTGAGAGTTTGCCAACAAGAAATATAAAAAAAAAATATGACAATTTATGTGTTATTTTAAAAAATTATTAAATATATTATTAATTCAAAATTTGATAATTTTTTTTTTAATTTTATTTATATTACATTAATTCTAATATAATAAATTTTAAATTTATCATGCATACAAGGTGTCATCATTTTGAAAATCAGATCGTATCGGCTGGTTTGATCTATTCAATGGAAAAACTATCAAACAAGTCTTGATCTTGTTGAGTTGACTAATTTTATAAAAAATATAATTTATTTTATTTTAATGATTTTTTTAGTATAATTTTGTTTGTTGTAATTTTTAATTTAAAAGTCTATGTAAGCAAATTCAATAATAAAGAAAGAACTCCCTTATAATTTGGGTTTAAAAAATGAGGGATTTACATAAATATCTGTCCATATTATTCTATTTACATATCTAACATATGCAAGTGATACATAGGTGGTATGTATGTAATTTTAAAATTTTAGATGTTAGATATATAAATAAAATTAAATGGTATAAGGTGATATGTATGTAGATCCCCTTAAAAAAATTATGTAATTTTTAGAAGTTATTTAGATATAGATTGAAATTGGGTTGGATTATGAATTTGGGTTGTTGGAAGCGTGGAATTAATATTTATAAAAATTAACAATATAAAATTTTTATATATTATATTAAATGTAAAAATTATATTCATCTTTATAATTTTATATTTTATTTTTATTTAATTTTAAATCCATTTTAAAATTTTTCTTAACATATTTTGTGCTAAACTTTAATTGAATTTTATTCACAACTCTGATCAAAATAACTGTATGTTTATTTTTAAAATTTAAAATTTTATCTAATTTTAATATTTAAGATGTCATATAATTTAATAATTAAATAATAAATTTGCTTCATATATTTTCAGAATCTTACAAATTATGTCAAGATATAGTAGAAAAAATGCGTTCGGTACACGGATGCCAGGTGGATTTTTTTTTTTTTTTTGGTGAAAGTTAGGTAAATGAGCTTATCGGATAACTACGTTTATGGACCTCTCTCTTTCTCTCTCTACTCTCTCTCTAATCGTTAAATAAATAATTTAAATATTAAAAAATGATGATAATAACATTCCTTAGCAAAACCTTGATGATATGTTTTCTGTGTTTTAAGGCCTCGTTTGGGAAGATTTTTTTATTATTTTTATAATTCAAGAAAAAAATTATGCTAAAAAGTTATTTTAAAAGCCGGTTCAAAAACAACTTTTTAAAAAGCGATAAAAAAGCAAAACTTCAAATGGATTTTTTTGTGTTTTTTAAAATAACTTTTTAGTACAAAATTTTTATAAAAAAATTTTAGATTATAAAATTGCTTTTAAATTAAGTGAAAAAGCCGTCCCAATTTGAGTCAACTTTTTTATTGATTTTTAAAGCAACTTTTTAGTAAAAAATTTAATTGTGTTAAAACTAGCAAAAAAGTGATAAAAACAAAGTCTAAATCTACAACTAATATCAGGTTATGTATTCTAGAAGCAAAGATCCCTTCTTCGGCTTTGGATGACGCCTGGTTGTTGAACTCTCATCTCATTTTTCCTATTGAGGAAAGCTGTAATAATGTTACTTTATTTGCTCCCGGGAAGATTTGGATTAAATGGAATTCGAATGTTGTTTCTTTTTCACCTTCTATTGTTCATCCTCATCTGATTCATGGCACTGTGTTTTGTTGCCATCGGGCATCCCTTTTGCTTGTCTATTGTCTATGCAGCAAATTCTCCAGCTGATCGGGTCTTGTTGTGGCAACATTTGTCTTCCCTGGCAGTTTCTATTTCTAAACGGGTCAATCTGAACCCGACCCGTTTTGTCAAACGGGTCGAACATTTCAACCCGGACCCGACCAAGCCGGGTTGCCGGGTTGACCCGACCCGACCCCTCGACCCGGTAGTGTGTCGTGCGCAGCACGCCATTCGGCAGCTGGACGGCGCGGCAGCGGCAGCGCGCGCGGCGAAGCGCGCTTGGCAACGACGGCAGCGGGATGGGCAGCACGGCACGCCGCACGCGGGCGAAGCGCGGCAGTCGGTACGCGCCTTGCGGCACGCGACACGCGGAAGGCGAAGCGCGGGCTGCGCGTGACGCGGCAGGCGAACTGGCGAAGCGCGGGCACGCGTGACGCGGCAGGCAAAGCGCGGGCTGCGCGACACGCGCGGCAGCGCTGGGCAGGCGGGCGGCTCGGGCTGGGGTGGTAAGCGAGCAGCCGGGCGGGAAATTTCAAATTTTTTTAAATTAAACGGGTTGTCGGGTTGACCCGGCAACCCGCCGGGGGTCAACCTGACCCGACCCGTTTAATCAAACGGGTCAAATCTACGAACCCGAACCCGACCCGTTTATCAAACGGGTCGGGTTCAACCCGGATTTTCCGGGTCGGGTTAAAAGTTGACACCCCTAACGTTAGTCCTATTGGGGTTCTTTACTCCAAACTCTAACATCTTAAGGAGTATGTGAAATGTCAGGATTGATCATGTTCTAACTTTATTTCATCCAGAATCAAGGTCCTCCAATGCCGCCAACGGGAATGTCTACTTATGCTTACTAATAATCAGCTTGACTTGAACCTCAATGAGACCTTAAAAGGCATTAGCTCCGCTCTTGCTACAGTTCAGTCTGTCTGGAGTAGCTGGATTATCCAACGGGTAAAAGCTAAATGGCTATCCTTGGAAGATGACCTAGGCTTTCTTTATGCCATGATTAAAACCCGAAAAGATTCTTGTAGAATCATTGAGCTTTCCACTAATGAGGGGCCATTTCACGTCTCATGATGATATTGCTCATGTTGTAATTCAATATTTCAAAAAATCTCTATAACTCGAATATCCAGAATGGAACCCCCCATCTCAGAGATTCACTCATTGCCCCATTTTTCAGATTCTGATATTAAAGTTGTGGTCTTTGGTGGGTCGGCCTCCTCCACTGCTGGCCCTGATGAGTTTACCTTTGAATTTTACAAATCTATGTGGGATATCATTAGGTTGCACGCCTGCAATGCGGTAAAAAATTTGTTTACCTCTGGGCATCTCCCCAGCACGTTAAAACTACTACTATAGCCTTCATTCAGATCTCATGCTATTAACATTGCTGACTACCGTCCCATTTCTTTATGCAATGTGTTCTACAAAATTATTGCTAAACTTTTGGCAAATTGTTTAAAGAACCTTTTGACTCATATCATCCACGGAAGCCAAGCTGGTTTCATTAGCAATCGAATTTCCTCTGATAATATCATCCTTGCCTCCGAATTGTTGAAGGAATTTAATGTAAAGGCTAGTAACAACTTCTTTTGTGCCAAATTGGATATTAAAAAGTCTTTTGATACGGTGTCGAGGGAGTTCCTTATCTCCAGGTTGCATTTAAAAGGCTTCCCCTAATTGTTCATAAACTGGATTAAAGGTTGCATTTTTTATGTTCCCTTTTCTTTATGCATCAACGACGTGCTCGAAGGCTATTTTTTATCCTCCTCGGTGCTGAGGCAAGGCTGCCCTATTTCCCCTTTGCTCTTCACCATTGTGATGGATGCCTTCTCATGTGCTTTAGATCGGATAGCAATTTTTTTGGGAATTCAATCGGGCACGTCCAATCTCAATCATCTACTATATGCGAATGATGTTTTGGTGTTAGGGGTTGCTTCCACAGATAATGTCTTGTGCTTAAAAGAAACTATTTCTTCCTTTACGGCTATTTTTGGGCTTCATATTAATTACGGGAAAAGCTCTATTCTTTTTTTTTGGAACTGTGTGGCTCCCAATGATATCATTTCTTATGTTGGCTTCTCCCAAGCTGACTCTTATATCAAGTATCTTGGCATTCTCATATCTACTAAAAATCAGATTTACACTCACTTCCAACCACTTCTGAGTAGAATTTCTACTCTACTTGATGGTTTGGAAAGTAAAATTTCTTTCTTTTGCAGGTAGATTACAATTCCTCATATTCACCATTGCTAATATGATTGCCTACAGGATTAGAGGGATTATCTTACCTAAAGCCTGCACCAAATTTATTGATAAGTTGTGTTCTAGATTCTTATTGCATGGTGTCATAACGGATAAAAAGCTTCATCTTATTGCTTGGAATAAGACTTGCCTCCCTTTATCTTATGGGGGTTTGGGTATCCCTTCTACCCAATCTCTTTATCATGGCTTTGGGTGTTCCTTATATGGAGATTTCTCACTTTGGACTCTTTGGCTGCTGACTGGTTTCGGTTTAAGTATCACTCGCCTTGGAAACAGCCTCCATCCTCATCTTCTAAGTTTTGGAAATTTATCTGCCTCGCTGCTTCTATCATTAAGGAGAACATTAAGCTTAATGTTTCCTCTTCTGATTGTAAGCTTTCCTTCTTATTGGACCCTTGGTCTGATGGCATTGCTGTCTCTGAATTTTTGCAACCGCCAGGGTCCCTTCCTGTTTGGCTCCACAATTACATTAGGGATGGGGTTTGGTCTCTCCCTAATATCATTCCATCTCATGCTGCTTTAAAAATCAGTTTGGTTCCTATTCTGGCTAATTTTGCTAATAAGGTTATGTGGATGGAACTTTTATTACATCCAGTGAATGTACGCTCCTCTACGTTCGGTTTTAGACCAAAACAGCGCAATACCGAGTTTTTTTTAAAAACTCGGTACAACTCGGTTCTCGGTACTCAGTATTGTGCTTTTTTTGCCTAGATCCGAACGTAGAGGAGCGTGCGTTCACTGGATAGAATAAAAGTTCATGTGGATGGGGTCGGTTAAGCCAAGTTTTAAATCCTTTAGATTGCATTTCTTCTCTAAGCTGGATATGGTTCCATGGTTTAAATTTATTTGGAATAAGAGGTACATTCTTAGGTACTCCTCTTACACCTAGGTGGCAATTCTTGGGGGGCCTTAAAACGGCAGACGTTTTTTGAAAAAAAAAAAAAGAATATTTAAATTGATACAGTTTGCCCCTTTTGCAAGGATGAGAATGAGAAGTTCGCTGCACCTTTTTTTTCAATGTGAATTTTCAGTTTCTATTGTCTCCTCGCTGCTTTCTTTTTTGGATGGATTTCTCCTGAGGCCGGCTCTTTTATAAATGTTTGAGTATATTGATGAATTACAACACCATAAGGTTTGGGAGAAAGAATTTATGCTTTTTGGTCATTTGTGGTTCTATTTTATTTTTTGTGGATGAGAGAGAGCGCAATGATAGACGATTTGGGAACACTGCTGCCTCCCCATCTCTTCATCCTAGCAAAGTTATCCGTTCTATTTCTGTGAGGATTTCTAGATGGAGAAATTACTAAAGATATTTTTTGTGTCTTCCCCTCTCTCTTCAGCTCCTTTCTAGGAAGATGATGTGTGGATCCGATCGGTTTGGATTCCCCTTGGTGGCCTTGATTCCTATCATCCAATATGCATGATGGTCTGGCTGTTTCCAGCACCCACAGGAGGGCCCGTTCAATTGCAGTTTTTGTGGACTATTGACAAATGTTCTTAGATGAATTTAGCTTAGTCCAGTCCCCATCGGATCTTTATCCCAGAGTCCCCCCTCAATTTTGTCTTTCGCCATATTGTGGTTTATTTTTTGTTACAGCTCTCTTTAGCATTACTTAGAAATTGTGTAAATTTGTTGTATTTT